>JABXNX010002690.1:0-41139 GCA_014843695.1 Archivesica marissinica | reverse complement strand
GCTAGCTATAGACTGCATGTATATACATACAGGGTTAGCTTGCTATAGACTGCAGGTATATACATACAGGGTTAGCTAGCTTGGTTGTTGCAAGCTTGCTATAGACTGCAGGTATATACATACAGGGTTAGCTAGCTGGGTGGCTGCAAGCTTGCTATAGACTGCAGGTATATGCATACAGGGCTAGCTAGCTATAGACTGCAGGTATATACATACAGGGCTAGCTAGCTGGGTTATTGCAAGCTTGCTATAGACTGCAGGTATCTACATACAGGATTAGCTTGCTATAGACTGCAGGTATATACATACAGGGCTAGCTAGCTGGGTTGTTGCAAGCTTGCTATAGACTGCAGTTATATACATACAGGGTTAGCGTGCTATAGACTGCAGGTATATCCATACAGGGTTAGCTAGCTGGGTTGTTGCAAGCTTGCTATAGACTGCAGGTATATACATACAGGGCTAGCTAGCTATATACTGCAGCTATATACATACAGGGTTAGCTTGCTATAGACTGCAGGTATATACATACATGGTTAGCTAGCTGGGTTGTTGCAAGCTTGCTATAGACTGCAGGTAAATACATACAGGGTTAGCTATCTGGGTTGTTGCAAGCTCGCTATAGACTGCAGGTATATACATACAGGGCTAGCTAGCTATAGACTGCAGGTATATACATACAGGGCTAGCTAGCTGGGTTATTGCAAGCTTGCTATATACTGTAGGTATATACATACATGGTTACTTTGCTATAGACTGCAGATATATACATACATGGTTAGCTAGCTGGGTTGTTGCAAGCTTGCTCTAGACTGCAGGTATATGCCTACAGGGCTAGCTTGCTATAGACTGCAGGTATATACATACAGGGCTAGCTTGCTATAGATTGCAGGTATATACATACAGGGTTAGCTTGCTATAGACTGCAGGTATATACATACAGGGCTAGCTAGCTGGGCTGTTGCAAGCTTGCTATAGACTGCAGGTATATACATACAGGGTTAGCTTGCTATAGACTGCAGGTATATACATACAGGGTTAGCTAGTTGGGTTAATGCAAGCTTGCTATAGACTGCAGGTATATACATACAGGGCTAGCTAGCTGGGTTGTTGCAAGTTTGCTATAGACTGCAGGTATATACATACAGGGTTAGCTTGCTATAGACTGCAGGTATATACATACAGGGTTAGCTTGCTATAGACTGCAGGTATATACATACAGGGTTAGCTAGCTGGGTTGTTGCAAGCTTGCTATAGAATCCAGGTATATACATACAGGGCTAGCTAGCTATAGACGGCAGGTATATATATACATGGTTAGCTAGCTGGGTTGTTGCAAGCTTGCTATAGACTGCTGGTATTTACATACACGGTTAGATAGCTGGGTTGTTGCAAGCTTGCTATAGACTGCAGGTATATACATACAGGGCTAGCTTGCTGGGTTATTGCAAGCTTACTATAGACTACAGGTATATACATACAGGTTTAGCTAGCTGGGTTGTTGCAAGCTTGCTATAGACTGCAGGTATATACATACAGGGCTAGCTAGCTGGGTTGTTGCAAGCTTGCTATAGACTGCAGGTATATACATACAGGGTTAGCTTGCTATAGACTGCAGGTATATACATACAGGGTTAGCTTGCTATAGACTGCAGCTATATACATACAGGGTTAGCTAGCTGGGTTGTTGCAAGCTTGCTATAGACTGCAGGTATATACATACATGGTTAGCTAGCTGGGTTGTTGTAAGCTTGCTATAGACTGCAGGTTTATACATACAGGGTTAGCTAGCTGGGTTGTTGCAAGCTTGCTATAGACTGCAGGTATATATATACAGGGCTAGCTAGCTATAGACTGCAGGTATATACATACAGGACTAGCTAGCTGGGTTGTTGCAAGCTTGCTATATACTGCATGTATATACATACAGGGCTAGCTAGCTGGGTTGTTGCAAGCTTGCTATATACTGCATGTATATACATACAGGGTTAGCTAGCTATAGACTGCAGGTATATACATACAGGGCTAGCTAGCTGGGTTGTTGCAAGCTTGCTATAGACTGCAGGTATATACATACAGGGCTAGCTAGCTATGGACTGCATGTATATACATACAGACCTAGCTAGCTGGGATGTTGCAAGCTTGCTATAGATTGCAGGTATATACATACAGGACTAGCTAGCTATATACTGCATGTATATACATACAGGGCTAGTTAGCTGGGTTGTTGCAAGCCTGCTATAGACTGCATGTATATACATACAGGGCTAGCTAGCTATGGACTGCATGTATATACATACAGGGTTAGCTAGCTGGGTTGTTGCAAGCTTGCTATAGACTGCAGGTATATACATACAGGGCTAACTAGCTATAGACTGCAGGTATATACATACAGGGCTAGCTAGCTGGGTTGTTGCATGCTTGCTATAGACTACAGGTATATACATACATACATACAGGGCTAGCTAGCTGGGTTGTTGCAAGCTTGCTATAGACTGCAGTTATATACATACAGGGCTAGCTAGCTATAGGCTGCAGGTATATACATACAGGGCTAGCTTGCTATAGACTGCAGGTTTATACATACAGGGTTAGCTAGCTGGGTTGTTGCAAGCTTGCTATATAATGCAGGTATATACATACAGGGCTAGCTAGCTATAGACTGCAGCTATATACATACAGGGTTAGCTTGCTATAGACTGCAGGTATATACATACAGGGTTGGCTAGCTGGGTTGTTGCAAGCTTGCTATATACTGCAGGTATATACATACAGGGTTAACTACCTGGGTTGTTGTAAGCTTGCTATAGACTGCAGGTATATACATTCAGGGCTAGCTAGCTGGGTTGTTGAAAGCTTGCTATAGACTGCAGGTATATACATACAGGGTTAGCTAGCTATATACTGCATGTATAACACACAGGGTTAGCTAGCTGGGTTGTTGCAAGCTTGATATAGACTGCAGGTATATACATATAGGGCTAGCTAGCTATAGACTGCAGGTATATACACACAGGGCTAGCTAGCTGGGTTATTGCAAGCTTGCTATAGACTGCAGGTATATACATACAGGGTTAGCTTGCTATAGACTGCAGGTATATACATACAGGGTTAGCTAGCTTGGTTGTTGCAAGCTTGCTATAGACTGCAGGTATATACATACAGGGTTAGCTAGCTGGGTTGTTGCAAGCTTGCTATAGACTGCAGGTATATACATACAGGGCTAGCTAGCTATAGATTGCAGGTATATACATACAGGGCTAGCTAGCTGGGTTATTGAAAGCTTGCTATAGACTGCAGGTATATACATACAAGGTTAGCTTGCTATAGACTGCAGGTATATACATACAGGGCTAGCTAGCTGGGTTGTTGCAAGCTTGCTATAGAATGCAGGTATATACATACAGGGTTAGCTTGCTATAGACTGCAGGTATATCCATACAGGGTTAGCTAGCTGGGTTGTTGCAAGCTTGCTATAGACTGCAGGTATATACATACAAGGCTAGTTAGCTATAGACTGCAGCTATATACATACAGGGTTAGCTTGCTATAGACAGCAGGTATATACATACAGGGTTAGCTAGCTGGGTTGTTGCAAGCTTGCTATAGACTGCAGGTATATACATACAGGGTTAGCTAGCTGGGTTGTTGCAAGCTCGCTATAGACTGCAGGTATATACATACAGGGCTAGCTAGCTATAGACTGCAGGTATATACATACAGGGCTAGCTAGCTGGGTTATTGCAAGCTTGCTATATACTGTAGGTATATACATACATGGTTAGTTTGCTATAGACTGCAGATATATACATACATGGTTAGCTAGCTGGGTTGTTGCAAGCTTGCTCTAGACTGCAGGTATATGCCTACAGGGCTAGCTTGCTATAGACTGCAGGTATATACATACAGGGCTAGCTTGCTATAGATTGCAGGTATATACATACAGGGTTAGCTTGCTATAGACTGCAGGTATATACATACAGGGCTAGCTAGCTGGGCTGTTGCAAGCTTGCTATAGACTGCAGGTATATACATACAGGGTTAGCTTGCTATAGACTGCAGGTATATACATACAGGGTTAGCTAGTTGGGTTGTTGCAAGCTTGCTATAGACTGCAGGTATATACATACAGGGCTAGCTAGCTGGGTTGTTGCAAGTTTGCTATAGACTGCAGGTATATACATACAGGGTTAGCTTGCTATAGACTGCAGGTATATACATACAGGGTTAGCTTGCTATAGACTGCAGGTATATACATACAGGGTTAGCTAGCTGGGTTGTTGCAAGCTTGCTATAGAATCCAGGTATATACATACAGGGCTAGCTAGCTATAGACGGCAGGTATATATATACATGGTTAGCTAGCTGGGTTGTTGCAAGCTTGCTATAGACTGCTGGTATTTACATACACGGTTAGATAGCTGGGTTGTTGCAAGCTTGCTATAGACTGCAGGTATATACATACAGGGCTAGCTTGCTGGGTTATTGCAAGCTTACTATAGACTACAGGTATATACATACAGGGTTAGCTAGCTGGGTTGTTGCAAGCTTGCTATAGAC
Organism: Archivesica marissinica; assembly: GCA_014843695.1. Lineage (NCBI taxonomy): Eukaryota > Metazoa > Mollusca > Bivalvia > Venerida > Vesicomyidae > Archivesica > Archivesica marissinica. The sequence goes on along the minus strand of JABXNX010002690.1, from coordinate 36,579 downwards.
TGCAGGTATATACATACAGGGCTAGCTAGCTGGGTTGTTGCAAGCTTGCTATAGACTGCAGGTATATACATACAGGGTTAGCTTGCTATAGACTGCAGGTATATACATACAGGGTTAGCTTGCTATAGACTGCAGCTATATACATACAGGGTTAGCTAGCTGGGTTGTTGCAAGCTTGCTATAGACTGCAGGTATATACATACATGGTTAGCTAGCTGGGTTGTTGTAAGCTTGCTATAGACTGCAGGTTTATACATACAGGGTTAGCTAGCTGGGTTGTTGCAAGCTTGCTATAGACTGCAGGTATATATATACAGGGCTAGCTAGCTATAGACTGCAGGTATATACATACAGGACTAGCTAGCTGGGTTGTTGCAAGCTTGCTATATACTGCATGTATATACATACAGGGCTAGCTAGCTGGGTTGTTGCAAGCTTGCTATATACTGCATGTATATACGTACAGGGTTAGCTAGCTATAGACTGCAGGTATATACATACAGGGCTAGCTAGCTGGGTTGTTGCAAGCTTGCTATAGACTGCAGGTATATACATACAGGGCTAGCTAACTATGGATTGCATGTATATATATACAGACCTAGCTAGCTGGGATGTTGCAAGCTTGCTATAGATTGCAGGTATATACGTACAGGACTAGCTAGCTATATACTGCATGTATATACATACAGGGCTAGTTAGCTGGGTTGTTGCAAGCCTGCTATAGACTGCATGTATATACATACAGGGCTAGCTAGCTATGGACTGCATGTATATACATACAGGGTTAGCTAGCTGGGTTGTTGCAAGCTTGCTATAGACTGCAGGTATATACATACAGGGCTAACTAGCTATAGACTGCAGGTATATACATACAGGGCTAGCTAGCTGGGTTGTTGCATGCTTGCTATAGACTACAGGTATATACATACATACATACATACATACAGGGCTAGCTAGCTGGGTTGTTGCAAGCTTGCTATAGACTGCAGTTATATACATACAGGGCTAGCTAGCTATAGGCTGCAGGTATATACATACAGGGCTAGCTTGCTATAGACTGCAGGTTTATACATACATGGTTAGCTAGCTGGGTTGTTGCAAGCTTGCTATAGACTTCAGGTATATACATACAGGGCTAGCTAGCTATAGATTGCAGGTATATACATACAGGGTTAGCTAGCTGGGTTGTTGCAAGCTTGCTATATAATGCAGGTATATACATACAGGGCTAGCTAGCCATAGACTGCAGCTATATACATACAGGGTTAGCTTGCTATAGACTGCAGGAATATATACATACAGGGTTAGCTAGCTGGGTTGTTGCAATTTTGCTATAGACTGCAGGTATATACATACAGGGTTGGCTAGCTGGGTGGTTGCAAGCTTGCTATATACTGCAGGTATATACATACAGGGTTAACTACCTGGGTTGTTGTAAGCTTGCTATAGACTGCAGGTATATACATTCAGGTCTAGCTAGCTGGGTTGTTGAAAGCTTGCTATAGACTGCAGGTATATACATACAGGGTTAGCTAGCTATATACTGCATGTATAACACACAGGGTTAGCTAGCTGGGTTGTTGCAAGCTTGATATAGACTGCAGGTATATACATATAGGGCTAGCTAGCTATAGACTGCAGGTATATACACACAGGGCTAGCTAGCTGGGTTATTGCAAGCTTGCTATAGACTGCAGGTATATACATACAGGGTTAGCTTGCTATAGACTGCAGGTATATACATACAGGGTTAGCTAGCTTGGTTGTTGCAAGCTTGCTATAGACTGCAGGTATATACATACAGGGTTAGCTAGCTGGGTTGTTGCAAGCTTGCTATAGACTGCAGGTATATACATACAGGGCTAGCTAGCTATAGATTGCAGGTATATACATACAGGGCTAGCTAGCTGGGTTATTGAAAGCTTGCTATAGACTGCAGGTATATACATACAAGGTTAGCTTGCTATAGACTGCAGGTATATACATACAGGGCTAGCTAGCTGGGTTGTTGCAAGCTTGCTATAGAATGCAGGTATATACATACAGGGTTAGCTTGCTATAGACTGCAGGTATATCCATACAGGGTTAGCTAGCTGGGTTGTTGCAAGCTTGCTATAGACTGCAGGTATATGAATACACGGCTAGCTAGCTACAGACTGCAGCTATATACATACAGGGTTAGCTTGCTATAGACAGCAGGTATATACATACAGGGTTAGATAGCTGGGTTGTTGCAAGCTTGCTATATACTGCAGGTATATACATACAGGGTTAGCTAGCTGGGTTGTTGCAAGCTCGCTATAGACTGCAGGTATATACATACAGGGCTAGCTAGCTATAGACTGCAGGTATATACATACAGGGCTAGCTAGCTGGGTTATTGCAAGGTTGCTATAGAATGCAGGTATATACATACAGGGCTAGCTAGCTGGGTTGTTGCAAGGTTGCTATAGAATGCAGGTATATACATACAAGGCTAGCTAGCTGGGTTATTGCAAGGTTGCTATAGAATGCAGGTATATACATACAGGGCTAGCTAGCTGGGTTATTGCAAGGTTGCTATAGAATGCAGGTATATACATACAGGGTTAGTTTGCTATAGACTGCAGATATATACATACATGGTTAGCTAGCTGGGTTGTTGCAAGCTTGCTCTAGACTGCAGGTATATGCATACAGGGCTAGCTTGCTATAGACTGCAGGTATATACATACAGGGCTAGCTTGCTAAAGATTGCAGGTATATACATACAGGGTTAGCTTGCTATAGACTGCAGGTATATACATACAGGGCTAGCTAGCTGGGCTGTTGCAAGCTTGCTATAGACTGCAGGTATATACATACAGGGTTAGCTTGCTATAGACTGCAGGTATATACATACAGGGTTAGCTAGTTGGGTTGTTGCAAGCTTGCTATAGACTGCAGGTATATACATACAGGGCTAGCTAGCTGGGTTGTTGCAAGTTTGCTATAGACTGCAGGTATATACATACAGGGTTAGCTTGCTATAGACTGCAGGTATATACATACAGGGTTAGCTTGCTATAGACTGCAGGTATATACATACAGGGTTAGCTAGCTGGGTTGTTGCAAGCTTGCTATAGAATCCAGGTATATACATACAGGGCTAGCTAGCTATAGACGGCAGGTATATATATACATGGTTAGCTAGCTGGGTTGTTGCAAGCTTGCTATAGACTGCTGGTATTTATTTACAGGGTTAGATAGCTGGGTTGTTGCAAGCTTGCTATAGACTGCAGGTATATACATACAGGGCTAGCTTGCTGGGTTATTGCAAGCTTGCTATAGACTACAGGTATATACATACAGGGTTAGCTAGCTATAGACTGCAGGTATATACATACAGGGCTAGCTAGCTGGGTTGTTGCAAGCTTGCTATAGACTGCAGGTATATACATACAAGGCTAGCTAGCTATGGACTGCATGTATATACATACAGACCTAGCTAGCTGGGTTGTTGCAAGCTTGCTATAGATTGCAGGTATATTCATACAGGACTAGCTAGCTATATATTGCATGTATATACATACAGGGCTAGTTTGCTGGGTTGTTGCAAGCCTGCTATAGACTGCATGTATATACATACAGGGCTAGCTACCTATGGACTGCATGTATATACATACAGGGTTAGCTAGCTGGGTTGTTGCAAGCTTGCTATAGACTGCAGGTATATACATACAGGGCTAACTAGCTATAGACTGCAGGTATATACATACAGGGCTAGCTAGCTGGGTTGTTGCAAGCTTGCTATAGACTACAGGTATATACATACATACAGGGCTAGCTAGCTGGGTTGTTCCAAGCTTGCTATAGACTGCAGGTATATACATACAGGGTTAGCTAGCAGGGTTGTTGCAAGCTTGCTATAGACTGCAGGTATATACATACAGGGTTAGCTTGCTATAGACTGCAGGTATATATACATACAGGGTTAGCTAGCTTGGTTGTTGCAAGCTTGCTATAGACTGCAGGTATATACATACAGGGTTAGCTAGCTGGGTTGTTGCAAGCTTGCTATATACTGCAGGTATATACATACAGGGTTGGCTAGCTGGGTTGTTGCAAGCTTGCTATATATTGCAGGTATATACATACAGGTTTAGCTACCTGGGTTGTTGTAAGCTTGCTATAGACTGCAGGTATATACATACAGGGCTAGCTAGCTGGGTTGTTGAAAGCTTGCTATAGACTGCAGGTATATACATACAGGGATAGCTAGCTATATACTGTATGTATATACACACAGGGTTAGCTAGCTGGGTTGTTGCAAGCTTGCTATAGACTGCAGGTATATAAATACAGGGCTAGCTAGCTATAGACTGCATGTATATACATACAGGGTTAGCTTGCTATAGACTGCAGGTATATATATACAGGGTTAGCTTGCTATAGACTGCAGGTATATACATACAGGGCTAGCTTGCTATAGATTGCAGGTATATACATACAGGGTTAGCTTGCTATAGACTGCAGGTATATACATACAGGGCTAGCTAGCTGGGCTGTTGCAAGCTTGCTATAGACTGCAGGTATATACATACAGGGTTAGCTTGCTATAGACTGCAGGTATATACATACAGGGTTAGCTATCTGGGTTGTTGCAAGCTCGCTATAGACTGCAGGTATATACATACAGGGCTAGCTAGCTATATACTGCAGGTATATACATACATACATACATACAGGGCTAGCTAGCTGGGTTATTGCAAGCTTGCTATAGACTGCAGGTATATACATACAGGGTTAGTTTGCTATAGACTGCAGGTATATACATACAGGGTAGCTAGCTGGGTTGTTGCAAGCTTGCTCAAGACTGCAGGAATATACATACAGGGCTAGCTTGCTATAGACTGCAGGTATATACATACAGGGTTAGCTTGCTATAGACTGCAGGTATATACATACAGGGCTAGCTAGCTGGGCTGTTGCAAGCTTGCTATAGACTGCAGGTATATACATAAAGGGTTAGCTTGCTATAGAATGCAGGTATATACATACAGGGTTAGCTTGCTATAGTCTGCAGATATATACATACAGGGTTAGCTAGCTGGGTTGTTGCAAGCTTGCTATAGACTGCAGGTATATACATACAGGGTTAGCTAGCTGGGTTATTGTAAGCTTGCTATAGACTGCAGGTTTATACATACAGGGTTAGCTAGCTGGGTTGTTGCAAGCTTGCTATAAACTGCAGGTATATATATACAGGGCTAGCTAGCTATAGACTGCAGATATATACATACAGGACTAGCTAGCTGGGTTGTTGCAAGCTTGCTATATACTGCATGTATATACATACAGGGCTAGCTAGCTGGGTTGTTGCAAGCTTGCTATATACTGCATGTATATACATACAGGGCTAGCTAGCTGTGTTGCTGCAAGATTGCTATATACTGCAGGTATATACATACAGGGTTAGCTAGCTATAGACTGCAGGTATATACATACAGGGCTAGCTAGCTGGGTTGTTGCAAGCTTGCTATAGACTGCAGGTATATACATACAGGGCTAGCTAGCTATGGACTGCATGTATATACATACAGGGTTAGCTTGCTATAGACTGCAGGTATATACATACAGGGTTAGCTAGCTATATACTTCAGGTATATACATACAGGGTTAGCTAGCTGGGTGGTTGCAAGCTTGCTATAGACTGCAGGTATATACATACAGGGTTAGCTAGCTATACACTGCATGTATATACACACAGGGTTAGCTAGCTGGGTTGTTGCAAGCTTGCTATAGACTGCAGGTATATACATACAGGGCTAGCTAGCTATAGACTGCATGTATATACATACAGGGTTAGCTTGCTATAGACTGCAGGTATATACATACAGGGTTAGCTAGCTTGGTTGTTGCAAGCTTGCTATAGACTGCAGGTATATACATACAGGGTTAGCTAGCTGGGTGGCTGCAAGCTTGCTATAGACTGCAGGTATATGCATACAGGGCTAGCTAGCTATAGACTGCAGGTATATACATACAGGGCTAGCTAGCTGGGTTATTGCAAGCTTGCTATAGACTGCAGGTATCTACATACAGGATTAGCTTGCTATAGACTGCAGGTATATACATACAGGGCTAGCTAGCTGGGTTGTTGCAAGCTTGCTATAGACTGCAGTTATATACATACAGGGTTAGCGTGCTATAGACTGCAGGTATATCCATACAGGGTTAGCTAGCTGGGTTGTTGCAAGCTTGCTATAGACTGCAGGTATATACATACAGGGCTAGCTAGCTATATACTGCAGCTATATACATACAGGGTTAGCTTGCTATAGACTGCAGGTATATACATACATGGTTAGCTAGCTGGGTTGTTGCAAGCTTGCTATAGATTGCAGGTAAATACATACAGGGTTAGCTATCTGGGTTGTTGCAAGCTCGCTATAGACTGCAGGTATATACATACAGGGCTAGCTAGCTATAGACTGTAGGTATATACATACATACATACATACATACATACTGGGCAAGCTAGCTAGGTTATTGCAAGCTTGCTATAGACTGCAGGTATATACATACAGGGTTAGTTTGCTATAGACTGCAGGTATATACATACAGGGTAGCTAGCTGGGTTGTTGCAAGCTTGCTCTAGACTGCAGGTATATACATACAGGGCTAGCTTGCTATAGACTGCAGGTATATACATACAGGGTTAGCTTGCTATAGACTGCAGGTATATACATACAGGGCTAGCTAGCTGGGCTGTTGCAAGCTTGCTATAGACTGCAGGTATATACATAAAGGGTTAGCTTGCTATAGACTGCAGGTATATACATACAGGGTTAGCTAGCTGGGATGTTGCAAGCTTGCTATAGACTGCAGGTATATACATACAGGGCTAGCTAGCTGGGTTGTTGCAAGCTTGCTATAGACTGCAGGTATATACATACAGGGTTAGCTTGCTATAGACTGCAGGTATATACATACAGGGTTAGCTTGCTATAGACTGCAGATATATACATACAGGGTTAGCTAGCTGGGTTGTTGCAAGCTTGCTATAGACTGCAGGTATATACATACATGGTTAGCTAGCTGGGTTGTTGTAAGCTTGCTATAGACTGCAGGTTTATACATGCAGGGTTAGCTAGCTGGGTTGGTGCAAGCTTGCTATAGACTGCAGGTATATATATACAGGGCTAGCTAGCTATAGACTGCAGGTATATACATACAGGACTAGCTAGCTGGGTTGTTGCAAGCTTGCTATATACTGCATGTATATACATACAGGGCTAGCTAGCTGGGTTGTTGCAAGCTTGCTATATACTGCATGTATATACGTACAGGGTTAGCTAGCTATAGACTGCAGGTATATACATACAGGGCTAGCTAGCTGGGTTGTTGCAAGCTTGCTATAGACTGCAGGTATATACATACAGGGCTAGCTAGCTATGGACTGCATGTATATATATACAGACCTAGCTAGCTGGGATGTTGCAAGCTTGCTATAGATTGCAGGTATATACATACAGGACTAGCTAGCTATATACTGCATGTATATACATACAGGGCTAGTTAGCTGGGTTGTTGCAAGCCTGCTATAGACTGCATGTATATACATACAGGGCTAGCTAGCTATGGACTGCATGTATATACATACAGGGTTAGCTAGCTGGGTTGTTGCAAGCTTACTATAGACTGCAGGTATATACATACAGGGCTAACTAGCTATAGACTGCAGGTATATACATACAGGGCTAGCTAGCTGGGTTGTTGCATGCTTGCTATAGACTACAGGTATATACATACATACATACAGGGCTAGCTAGCTGGGTTGTTGCAAGCTTGCTATAGACTGCAGTTATATGCATACAGGGCTAGCTTGCTATAGACTGCAGGTATATACATACAGGGCTAGCTAGCTGGGTTATTGCAAGCTTGCTATAGACTGCAGGTATATACATACAGGATTAGCTTGCTATAGACTGCAGGTATATACATACAGGGCTAGCTAGCTGGGTTGTTGCAAGCTTGCTATAGACTGCAGTTATATACATACAGGGTTAGCGTGCTATAGACTGCAGGTATATCCATACAGGGTTAGCTAGCTGGGTTGTTGCAAGCTTGCTATAGACTGCAGGTATATACATACAGGGCTAGCTAGCTATATACTGCAGCTATATACATACAGGGTTAGCTTGCTATAGACTGCAGGTATATACATACATGGTTAGCTAGCTGGGTTGTTGCAAGCTTGCTATAGATTGCAGGTAAATACATACAGGGTTAGCTATCTGGGTTGTTGCAAGCTCGCTATAGACTGCAGGTATATACATACAGGGCTAGCTAGCTATAGACTGTAGGTATATACATACATACATACATACATACATACTGGGCAAGCTAGCTAGGTTATTGCAAGCTTGCTATAGACTGCAGGTATATACATACAGGGTTAGTTTGCTATAGACTGCAGGTATATACATACAGGGTAGCTAGCTGGGTTGTTGCAAGCTTGCTCTAGACTGCAGGTATATACATACAGGGCTAGCTTGCTATAGACTGCAGGTATATACATACAGGGTTAGCTTGCTATATACTGCAGGTATATACATACAGGGCTAGCTAGCTGGGCTGTTGCAAGCTTGCTATAGACTGCAGGTATATACATAAAGGGTTAGCTTGCTATAGACTGCAGGTATATACATACAGGGTTAGCTAGCTGGGTTGTTGCAAGCTTGCTATAGACTGCAGGTATATACATACAGGGCTAGCTAGCTGGGTTGTTGCAAGCTTGCTATAGACTGCAGGTATATACATACAGGGTTAGCTTGCTATAGACTGCAGGTATATACATACAGGGTTAGCTTGCTATAGACTGCAGATATATACATACAGGGTTAGCTAGCTGGGTTGTTGCAAGCTTGCTATAGACTGCAGGTATATACATACATGGTTAGCTAGCTGGGTTGTTGTAAGCTTGCTATAGACTGCAGGTTTATACATACAGGGTTAGCTAGCTGGGTTGTTGCAAGCTTGCTATAGACTGCAGGTATATATATACAGGGCTAGCTAGCTATAGACTGCAGGTATATACATACAGGACTAGCTAGCTGGGTTGTTGCAAGCTTGCTATATACTGCATGTATATACATACAGGGCTAGCTAGCTGGGTTGTTGCAAGCTTGCTATATACTGCATGTATATACGTACAGGGTTAGCTAGCTATAGACTGCAGGTATATACATACAGGGCTAGCTAGCTGGGTTGTTGCAAGCTTGCTATAGACTGCAGGTATATACATACAGGGCTAGCTAGCTATGGACTGCATGTATATATATACAGACCTAGCTAGCTGGGATGTTGCAAGCTTGCTATAGATTGCAGGTATATACATACAGGACTAGCTAGCTATATACTGCATGTATATACATACAGGGCTAGTTAGCTGGGTTGTTGCAAGCCTGCTATAGACTGCATGTATATACATACAGGGCTAGCTAGCTATGGACTGCATGTATATACATACAGGGTTAGCTAGCTGGGTTGTTGCAAGCTTACTATAGACTGCAGGTATATACATACAGGGCTAACTAGCTATAGACTGCAGGTATATACATACAGGGCTAGCTAGCTGGGTTGTTGCATGCTTGCTATAGACTACAGGTATATACATACATACATACAGGGCTAGCTAGCTGGGTTGTTGCAAGCTTGCTATAGACTGCAGTTATATACATACAGGGTTAGCTTGCTATAGACTGCAGGTATATACATACAGGGCTAGCTAGCTGGGCTGTTGCAAGCTTGCTATAGACTGCAGGTATATACATACAGGGTTAGCTTGCTATAGACTGCAGGTATATACATACAGGGTTAGCCAGTTGGGTTGTTGCAAGCTTGCTATAGACTGCAGGTATATACATACAGGGCTAGCTAGCTGGATTGTTGCAAGTTTGCTATAGACTGCAGGTATATACATACAGGGTTAGCTTGCTATAGACTGCAGGTATATACATACAGGGTTAGCTTGCTATAGACTGCAGGTATATACATACAGGGTTAGCTAGCTGGGTTGTTGCAAGCTTGCTATAGAATCCAGGTATATACATACAGGGCTAGCTAGCTATAGACGGCAGGTATATATATACATGGTTAGCTAGCTGGGTTGTTGCAAGCTTGCTATAGACTGCTGGTATTTACATACAGGGTTAGATAGCTGGGTTGTTGCAAGCTTGCTATAGACTGCAGGTATATACATACAGGGCTAGCTTGCTGGGTTATTGCAAGCTTGCTATAGACTGCAGGTATATACACACAAGGCTAGCTAGCTATGGACTGCATGTATATACATACAGACCTAGCTAGCTGGGTTGTTGCAAGCTTGCTATAGATTGCAGGTATATACATACAGGACTAGCTAGCTATATACTGCATGTATATACATACAGGGCTAGTTAGCTGGGTTGTTGCAAGCCTGCTATAGACTGCATGTATATACATACAGGGCTAGCTAGCTATGGACTGCATGTATATACATACAGGGTTAGCTAGCTGGGTTGTTGCAAGCTAACTATAGACTGCAGGTATATACATACAGGGCTAACTAGCTATAGACTGCAGGTATATACATACAGGGCTAGCTAGCTGGGTTGTTGCATGCTTGCTATAGACTACAGGTATATACATACATACATACAGGGCTAGCTAGCTGGGTTGTTGCAAGCTTGCTATAGACTGCAGTTATATACATACAGGGCTAGCTAGCTATAGGCTGCAGGTATATACATACAGGTCTAGCTTGCTATAGACTGCAGGTTTATACATACATGGTTTAGGTAGCTGGGTTGTTGCAAGCTTGCTATAGACTGCAGGTATATACATACAGGGTTAGCTAGCTGGGTTGTTGCAAGCTTGCTATATAATGCAGGTATATACATACAGGGCTAGCTAGCTATAGACTGCAGCTATATACATACAGGGTTAGCTTGCTATAGACTGCAGGTATATACATACAGGGTTAGCTAGCTGGGTTGTTGCAATTTTGCTATAGACTGCAGGTATATACATACAGGGTTGGCTAGCTGGGATGTTGCAAGCTTGCTATATACTGCAGGTATATACATACAGGGTTAACTACCTGGGTTGTTGTAAGCTTGCTATAGACTGCAGGTATATACATTCAGGGCTAGCTAGTTGGGTTGTTGAAAGCTTGCTATAGACTGCAGGTATATACATATAGGGCTAGCTAGCTATAGACTGCAGGTATATACACACAGGGTTAGCTAGCTTGGTTATTGCAAGCTTGCTATAGACTGCAGGTATATACATACAGGGTTAGCTTGCTATAGACTGCAGGTATATACATACAGGGTTAGCTAGCTTGGTTGTTGCAAGCTTGCTATAGTCTGCAGGTATATACATACAGTGTTAGCTAGCTGGGTTGTTGCAAGCTTGCTATAGACTGCAGTTATATACATACATACAGGGCTAGCTAGCTATAGATTGCAGGTATATACATACAGGGCTAGCTAGCTGGGTTACTGAAAGCTTGCTTTAGACTGCAGGTATATACATACAAGGTTAGCTTGCTATAGACTGCAGGTATATACATACAGGGCTAGCTAGCTGGGTTGTTGCAAGCTTGCTATAGACTGCAGGTATATACATACAGGGTTAGCTTGCTATAGACTGCAGGTATATCCATACAGGGTTAGCTAGCTGGGTTGTTGCAAGCTTGCTATAGACTGCAGGTATATACATACAAGGCTAGCTAGCTATAGACTGCAGCTATATACATACAGGGTTAGCTTGCTATAGACAGCAGGTATATACATACAGGGTTAGCTAGCTGGGTTGTTGCAAGCTCGCTATAGACTGCAGGTATATACATACAGGGCTAGCTAGCTATAGACTGCAGGTATATACATACAGGGCTAGCTAGCTGGGTTATTGCAAGGTTGCTATAGAATGCAGGTATATACATACATGGTTAGTTTGCTATAGACTGCAGGTATATACATACATGGTTAGCTAGCTGGGTTGTTGCAAGCTTGCTCTAGACTGCAGGTATATGCATACAGGGCTAGCTTGCTATAGACTGCAGGTATATACATACAGGGCTAGCTTGCTATAGACTGCAGGTATATACATACAGGGTTAGCTTGCTATAGACTGCAGGTATATACATACAGGGCTAGCTAGCTGGGCTGTTGCAAGCTTGCTATAGACTGCAGTATATACATACAGGGTTAGCTTGCTATAGACTGCAGGTATATACATACAGGGTTAGCTAGCTGGGTTGTTGCAAGCTCGCTATAGACTGCAGGTATATACATACAGGGCTAGCTAGCTATAGACTGCAGGTATATACATACAGGGCTAGCTAGCTGGGTTATTGCAAGGTTGCTATAGAATGCAGGTATATACATACATGGTTAGTTTGCTATAGACTGCAGGTATATACATACATGGTTAGCTAGCTGGGTTGTTGCAAGCTTGCTCTAGACTGCAGGTATATGCATACAGGGCTAGCTTGCTATAGACTGCAGGTATATACATACAGGGCTAGCTTGCTATAGACTGCAGGTATATACATACAGGGTTAGCTTGCTATAGACTGCAGGTATATACATACAGGGCTAGCTAGCTGGGCTGTTGCAAGCTTGCTATAGACTGCAGGTATATACATACAGGGTTAGCTTGCTATAGACTGCAGGTATATACATACAGGGTTAGCCAGTTGGGTTGTTGCAAGCTTGCTATAGACTGCAGGTATATACATACAGGGCTAGCTAGCTGGGTTGTTGCAAGTTTGCTATAGACTGCAGGTATATACATACAGGGTTAGCTTGCTATAGACTGCAGGTATATACATACAGGGTTAGCTTGCTATAGACTGCAGGTATATACATACAGGGTTAGCTAGCTGGGTTGTTGCAAGCTTGCTATAGAATCCAGGTATATACATACAGGGCTAGCTAGCTATAGACGGCAGGTATATATATACATGGTTAGCTAGCTGGGTTGTTGCAAGCTTGCTATAGACTGCTGGTATTTACATACAGGGTTAGATAGCTGGGTTGTTGCAAGCTTGCTATAGACTGCAGGTATATACATACAGGGCTAGCTTGTTGGGTTATTGCAAGCTTGCTATAGACTGCAGGTATATACATACAGGGCTAGCTTGTTGGGTTATTGCAAGCTGGCTATAGACTGCAGGTATATACATACAAGGCTAGCTAGCTATGGACTGCATGTATATACATACAGACCTAGCTAGCTGGGTTGTTGCAAGCTTGCTATAGATTGCAGGTATATACATACAGGACTAGCTAGCTATATATTGCATGTATATACATACAGGGCTAGTTTGCTGGGTTGTTGCAAGCCTGCTATAGACTGCATGTATATACATACAGGGCTAGCTACCTATGGACTGCATGTATATACATACAGGGTTAGCTAGCTGGGTTGTTGCAAGCTTGCTATAGACTGCAGGTATATACATACAGGGCTAGCTAGCTGGGTTGTTGCAAGCTTGCTATAGACTACAGGTATATACATACATACAGGGCTAGCTAGCTGGGTTGTTCTAAGCTTGCTATAGGCTGCAGTTATATACATACAGGGCTAGCTAGCTATAGGCTGCATGTATATACATACAGGGCTAGCTTGCTATAGACTACAGGTATATACATACAGGGCTAGCTAGCTGGGTTGTTGCAAGCTTGCTATAGACTGCATGTATATACATACAGGGCTAGCTAGCTGGGTTGTTGCAAGCTTGCTATAGACTGCATGTATATACATACAGGGTTAGCTAGCTGGGTTCTTGCACGGTTGCTATAGACTGCAGGTATATACATACAGCGCTAGCTTGCTATAGACTGCAGGTTTATACATACATGGTTAGCTAGCTGGGTTGTTGCAAGCTTGCTATAGACTGCAGGTATATACATACAGGGTTAGTTTGCTATAGACTGCAGGTATATACATACAGGGTTAGCTAGCTGGGTTGTTGCAAGCTTGCTCTATACTTCAGGTATATACATACAGGGCTAGCTTGCTATATACTGCAGGTATATACATACATCGCTAGCTTGCTATAGACTGCAGGTATATACATACAGGGTTAGCTTGCTATAGACTGCAGGTATATACATACAGGGCTAGCTAGCTGGGCTGTTGCAAGCTTGCTATAGACTGCAGGTATATACATACAGGGTTAGCTTGCTATAGACTGCAGGTATATACATACAGGGTTAGCTAGCTGGGTTGCTGCAAGCTTGCTATAGAATCCAGGTATATACATACAGGGCTAGCTAGCTATAGACGGCAGGTATATATATACATGGTTAGCTAGCTGGGTTGTTGCAAGCTTGCTATAGACTGCAGGTATATACATACAGGGCTAGCTAGCTGGGTTGTTGCAAGCTTGCTATAGACTGCAGTTATATACATACATACAGGGCTAGCTAGCTATAGACTGCAGGTATATACATACATGGCTAGCTTGCTGGGTTATTGCAAGCTTGCTATAGACTACAGGTATATACATACAGGGCTAGCTAGCTGGGTTGTTGCAAGCTTGCTATATACAGCAGGTATATACATACTGGGCTAGCTAGCTATAGAGTGCAGGTATATACATACATGGTTAGCTAGCTGGGTTGTTTCAAGCTTGCTATAGACTGCAGGTATATACCTACAGGGCTAGCTAGCTATAGACTGCATATATATACATACCGGGCTAGCTAGCTATAGACTGCATGTATATACATACAGGGCTAGCTAGCTATAGACTGCATGTATATACATACACGGTTAGCTAGCTGGATTGTTGCAAGCTTCCTATAGACTGAAGGTATATAAATACAGGGCTAGCTAGCTATAGAATGCAGGTATATACATACAGGGCTAGCTAGCTGGGTTGGTGCAAGCTTGCTATAGATTGCAGGTATATACATACAGGGCTAGCTAGCTGGGTTGTTGCAAGCTTGCTATAGACTGCAGGTATATATATACATGGCTAGCTAGCTGGGTTGTTGCAAGCTAGCTATAGACTGCAGGTATATACATACAGGGCTTGCTAGCTGGGTTGTTGCAAGCTTGCTATAGACTGCAGGTATATATATACAGGGCTAGCTAGCTATGGACTGCATGTATATACATACAGGGTTAGCTTGCTATAGACTGCAGGTATATACATACAGGGTTAGCTTGCTATAGACTGCAGGTATATACATACAGGGTTAGCTAGCTGGGTGGTTGCAAGCTTGCCATAGACTGCAGGTATATACATACAGGGTTAGCTTGCTATAGACTGCAGGTATATACATACAGGGTTAGCCAGTTGGGTTGTTGCAAGCTTGCTATAGACTGCAGGTATATACATACAGGGCTAGCTAGCTGGGTTGTTGCAAGTTTGCTATAGACTACAGGTATATACATACAGGGTTAGCTTGCTATAGACTGCAGGTATATACATACAGGGTTAGCTTGCTATAGACTGCAGGTATATACATACAGGGTTAGCTAGCTGGGTTGTTGCAAGCTTGCTATAGAATCCAGGTATATACATACAGGGCTAGCTAGCTATAGACGGCAGGTATATATATACTTGGTTAGCTAGCTGGGTTGTTGCAAGCTTGCTATAGACTGCTGGTATTTACATACAGGGTTAGATAGCTGGGTTGTTGCAAGCTTGCTATAGACTGCAGGTATATACATACAGGGCTAGCTTGCTGGGTTATTGCAAGCTTGCTATAGACTGCAGGTATATACATACAAGGCTAGTTAGCTATGGACTGCATGTATATACATACAGACCTAGCTAGCTGGGTTGTTGCAAGCTTGCTATAGATTGCAGGTATATACATACAGGACTAGCTAGCTATATATTGCATGTATATACATACAGGGCTAGTTTGCTGGGTTGTTGCAAGCCTGCTATAGACTGCATGTATATACATACAGGGCTAGCTACCTATGGACTGCATGTATATACATACAGGGTTAGCTAGCTGGGTTGTTGCAAGCTTGCTATAGACTGCAGGTATATACATACAGGGCTAGCTAGCTGGGTTGTTGCAAGCTTGCTATAGACTACAGGTATATACATACATACAGGGCTAGCTAGCTGGGTTGTTCTAAGCTTGCTATAGACTGCAGTTATATACATACAGAGCTAGCTAGCTATAGGCTGCATGTATATACATACAGGGCTAGCTTGCTATAGACTACAGGTATATACATACAGGGCTAGCTAGCTGGGTTGTTGCAAGCTTGCTATAGACTGCATGTATATACATACAGGGCTAGCTAGCTGGGTTGTTGCAAGCTTGCTATAGACTGCATGTATATACATACAGGGTTAGCTAGCTGGGTTGTTGCACGGTTGCTATAGACTGCAGGTATATACATACAGCGCTAGCTTGCTATAGACTGCAGGTTTATACATACATGGTTAGCTAGCTGGGTTGTTGCAAGCTTGCTATAGACTGCAGGTATATACATACAGGGTTAGTTTGCTATAGACTGCAGGTATATACATACAGGGTTAGCTAGCTGGGTTGTTGCAAGCTTGCTCTATACTTCAGGTATATACATACAGGGCTAGCTTGCTATATACTGCAGGTATATACATACATCGCTAGCTTGCTATAGACTGCAGGTATATACATACAGGGTTAGCTTGCTATAGACTGCAGGTATATACATACAGGGCTAGCTAGCTGGGCTGTTGCAAGCTTGCTATAGACTGCAGGTATATACATACAGGGTTAGCTTGCTATAGACTGCAGGTATATACATACAGGGTTAGCTAGCTGGGTTGCTGCAAGCTTGCTATAGAATCCAGGTATATACATACAGGGCTAGCTAGCTATAGACGGCAGGTATATATATACATGGTTAGCTAGCTGGGTTGTTGCAAGCTTGCTATAGACTGCAGGTATATACATACAGGGCTAGCTAGCTGGGTTGTTGCAAGCTTGCTATAGACTGCAGTTATATACATACATACAGGGCTAGCTAGCTATAGACTGCAGGTATATACATACATGGCTAGCTTGCTGGGTTATTGCAAGCTTGCTATAGACTACAGGTATATACATACAGGGCTAGCTAGCTGGGTTGTTGCAAGCTTGCTATATACTGCAGGTATATACATACTGGGCTAGCTAGCTATAGAGTGCAGGTATATACATACATGGTTAGCTAGCTGGGTTGTTTCAAGCTTGCTAAAGACTGCAGGTATATACCTATAGGGCTATCTAGCTATAGACTGCATATATATACATACCGGGCTAGCTAGCTATAGACTGCATGCATATACATACAGGGCTTGCTAGCTATAGACTGCATGTATATACATACACGGTTAGCTAGCTGGATTGTTGCAAGCTTCCTATAGACTGAAGGTATATAAATACAGGGCTAGCTAGCTATAGACTGCAGGTATATATATACAGGGCTAGCTAGCTGGGTTGGTGCAAGCTTGCTATAGATTGCAGGTATATACATACAGGGCTAGCTAGCTGGGTTGTTGCAAGCTTGCTATAGACTACAGGTATATACATACATACAGGGCTAGCTAGCTGGGTTGTTCTAAGCTTGCTATAGACTGCAGTTATATACATACAGGGCTAGCTAGCTATAGGCTGCATGTATATACATACAGGGCTAGCTTGCTATAGACTACAGGTATATACATACAGGGCTAGCTAGCTGGGTTGTTGCAAGCTTGCTATAGACTGCATGTATATACATACAGGGCTAGCTAGCTGGGTTGTTGCAAGCTTGCTATAGACTGCATGTATATACATACAGGGTTAGCTAGCTGGGTTGTTGCACGGTTGCTATAGACTGCAGGTATATACATACAGCGCTAGCTTGCTATAGACTGCAGGTTTATACATACATGGTTAGCTAGCTGGGTTGTTGCAAGCTTGCTATAGACTGCAGGTATATACATACAGGGTTAGTTTGCTATAGACTGCAGGTATATACATACAGGGTTAGCTAGCTGGGTTGTTGCAAGCTTGCTCTATACTTCAGGTATATACATACAGGGCTAGCTTGCTATATACTGCAGGTATATACATACATCGCTAGCTTGCTATAGACTGCAGGCATATACATACAGGGTTAGCTTGCTATAGACTGCAGGTATATACATACAGGGCTAGCTAGCTGGGCTGTTGCAAGCTTGCTATAGACTGCAGGTATATACATACAGGGTTAGCTTGCTATAGACTGCAGGTATATACATACAGGGTTAGCTAGCTGGGTTGCTGCAAGCTTGCTATAGAATCCAGGTATATACATACAGGGCTAGCTAGCTATAGACGGCAGGTATATATATACATGGTTAGCTAGCTGGGTTGTTGCAAGCTTGCTATAGACTGCAGGTATATACATACAGGGCTAGCTAGCTGGGTTGTTGCAAGCTTGCTATAGACTGCAGTTATATACATACATACAGGGCTAGCTAGCTATAGACTGCAGGTATATACATACATGGCTAGCTTGCTGGGTTATTGCAAGCTTGCTATAGACTACAGGTATATACATACAGGGCTAGCTAGCTGGGTTGTTGCAAGCTTGCTATATACTGCAGGTATATACATACTGGGCTAGCTAGCTATAGAGTGCAGGTATATACATACATGGTTAGCTATCTGGGTTGTTTCAAGCTTGCTATAGACTGCAGGTATATACCTACAGGGCTATCTAGCTGTAGACTGCATATATATACATACCGGGCTAGCTAGCTATAGACTGCATGTATATACATACAGGGCTAGCTAGCTATAGACTGCATGTATATACATACACGGTTAGCTAGCTGGATTGTTGCAAGCTTCCTATAGACTGAAGGTATATAAATACAGGGCTAGCTAGTTATAGACTGCAGGTATATACATACAGGGCTAGCTAGCTGGGTTGGTGCAAGCTTGCTATAGATTGCAGGTATATACATACAGGGCTAGCTAGCTGGGTTGTTGCAAGCTTGCTATAGACTGCAGGTATATATATACATGGCTAGCTAGCTGGGTTGTTGCAAGCTAGCTATAGACTGCAGGTATATACATACAGGGCTTGCTAGCTGGGTTGTTGCAAGCTTGCTATAGACTGCAGGTATATATATACAGGGCTAGCTAGCTATGGACTGCATGTATATACATACAGGGTTAGCTTGCTATAGACTGCAGGTATATACATACAGGGTTAGCTTGCTATAGACTGCAGGTATATACATACAGGGTTAGCTAGCTGGGTGGTTGCAAGCTTGCTATAGACTGCAGGTATATACATACAGGGTTAGCTAGCTATATACTGCATGTATACACACACAGGGTTAGCTAGCGGGGTTGTTGCAAGCTTGCTATAGACTGCAGGTATATACATACAGGGCTAGCTAGCTATAGACTGCATGTATATACATACATGGTTAGCTTGCTATAGACTGCAGGTATATACATACAGGGTTAGCTTGCAATAGACTGCAGGTATATAAATACAGGGTTAGCTAGCTTGGTTGTTGCAAGCTTGCTATAGACTGCAGGTATATACTTACAGGGTTAGCTTGCTATAGACTGCAGGTATATCCATACAGGGTTAGCTAGCTGGGTTGTTGCAAGCTTGCTATAGACTGCAGGTATATACATACAAGGCTAGCTAGCTAAAGACTGCAGCTATATACATACAGGGTTAGCTTGCTATAGACAGCAGGTATATATATACAGGGTTAGCTAGCTGGGTTGTTGCAAGCTCGCTATAGACTGCAGGTATATACATACAGGGCTAGCTAGCTATAGACTGCATGTATATACATACAGGGCTAGCTAGCTGGGTTATTGCAAGCTTGCTATAGAATGCAGGTATATACATACAGGGTTAGTTTGCTATAGACTGCAGGTATATACATACAGGGTTAGCTAGCTGGGTTGTTGCAAGCTTGCTCTAGACTGCAGGTATATGCATGCAGGGCTAGCTTGCTATAGACTGCAGGTATATAAATACAGGGCTAGCTTGCTATAGACTGCAGGTATATACATACAGGGTTAGCTTGCTATAGACTGCAGGTATATACATACAGGGCTAGCTAGCTGGGCTGTTGCAAGCTTGCTATAGACTGCAGGTATATACATACAGGGTTAGCTTGCTATAGACTGCAGGTATATACATACAGAGTTAGCTAGTTGGGTTGTTGCAAGCTTGCTATAGACTGCAGGTATATACATACAGGGCTAGCTAGCTGGGTTGTTGCAAGTTTGCTATAGACTGCAGGTATATACATACACGGTTAGCTTGCTATAGACTGCAGGTATATACATACAGGGTTAGCTTGCTATAGACTGCAGGTATATACATACAGAGTTAGCTAGTTGGGTTGTTGCAAGCTTGCTATAGACTGCAGGTATATACATACAGGGCTAGCTAGCTGGGTTGTTGCAAGTTTGCTATAGACTGCAGGTATATACATACAGGGTTAGCTTGCTATAGACTGCAGGTATATACATACAGGGTTAGCTTGCTATAGACTGCAGGTATATACATACAGGGTTAGCTAGCTGGGTTGTTGCAAGCTTGCTATAGAATCCAGGTATATACATACAGGGCTAGCTAGCTATAGACGGCAGGTATATATATACATGGTTAGCTAGCTGGGTTGTTGCAAGCTTGCTATAGAATGCAGGTATATACATACAGGGTTAGCTAGCTGGGTTGTTGCAAACTTGCTATAGACTGCAGGTATATACATACAGGGCTAGCTAGCTGGGTTGTTGCAAGCTTGTTATAGACTGCAGTTATATACATACATACAGGGCTAGCTAGCTATAGACTGCAGGTATATACATACAGGGCTAGCTTGCTGGGTTGTTGCAAGCTTGCTATAGACTGCAGGTATATACATACAAGGCTAGCTAGCTATAGACTGCAGCTATATACATACAGGGTTAGCTTGCTATATACAGCAGGTATATACATACAGGGTTAGCTAGCTGGGTTGTTGCAAGCTCGCTATAGACTGCAGGTATATACATACAGGGCTAGCTAGCTATAGACTGCAGGTATATACATACAGGGCTAGCTAGCTGGGTTATTGCAAGCTTGCTATAGAATGCAGGTATATACATACAGGGTTAGTTTGCTATAGACTGCAGGTATATACATACAGGGTTAGCTAGCTGGGTTGTTGCAAGCTTGCTCTAGACTGCAGGTATATGCATGCAGGGCTAGCTTGCTATAGACTGCAGGTATATACATACAGGGCTAGCTTGCTATAACCTGCAGGTATATACATACAGGGTTAGCTTGCTATAGACTGCAGGTATATACATACAGGGCTAGCTAGCTGGGCTGTTGCAAGCTTGCTATAGACTGCAGGTATATACATACAGGGTTAGCTTGCTATAGACTGCAAGTATATACATACAGAGTTAGCTAGTTGGGTTTTTGCAAGCTTGCTATAGACTGCAGGTATATACATACAGGGCTAGCTAGCTGGGTTGTTGCAAGTTTGCTATAGACTGCAGGTATATACATACAGGGTTAGCTTGCTATAGACTGCAGGTATATACATACAGGGTTAGCTTGCTATAGACTGCAGGTATATACATACAGGGTTAGCTAGCTGGGTTGTTGCAAGCTTGCTATAGAATCCAGGTATATACATACAGGGCTAGCTAGCTATAGACGGCAGGTATATATATACATGGTTAGCTAGCTGGGTTGTTGCAAGCTTGCTATAGAATGCAGGTATATACATACAGGGTTAGCTAGCTGGGTTGTTGCAAACTTGCTATAGACTGCAGGTATATACATACAGGGCTAGCTAGCTGGGTTGTTGCAAGCTTGTTATAGACTGCAGTTATATACATACATACAGGGCTAGCTAGCTATAGACTGCAGGTATATACATACAGGGCTAGCTTGCTGGGTTATTGCAAGCTTGCTATAGACTACAGGTATATACATACAGGGTTAGCTAGCTATAGACTGCAGGTATATACATACAGGGCTAGCTAGCAATAGACTACAGGTATATACATACAAGGCTAGCTAGCTATAGACTGCAGCTATATACATACAGGGTTAGCTTGCTATAGACTGCAGGTATATACATACAGGGTTAGCTAGCTGGGTTGTTGCAAGCTCGCTATAGACTGCAGGTATATACATACAGGGCTAGCTAGCTATAGACTGCAGGTATATACATACAGGGCTAGCTAGCTGGGTTATTGCAAGCTTGCTATAGAATGCAGGTATATACATACAGGGTTAGTTTGCTATAGACTGCAGGTATATACATACAGGGTTAGCTAGCTGGGTTGTTGCAAGCTTGCTCTAGACTGCAGGTATATGCATACAGGGCTAGCTTGCTATAGACTGCAGGTATATACATACAGGGCTAGCTTGCTATAAACTGCAGGTATATACATACAGGGTTAGCTTGCTATAGACTGCAGGTATATACATACAGGGCTAGCTAGCTGGGCTGTTGCAAGCTTGCTATAGACTGCAGGTATATACATACAGGGTTAGCTTGCTATAGACTGCAGGTATATACATACAGAGTTAGCTAGTTGGGTTGTTGCAAGCTTGCTATAGACTGCAGGTATATACATACAGGGCTAGCTAGCTGGGTTGTTGCAAGTTTGCTATAGACTGCAGGTATATACATACAGGGTTAGCTTGCTATAGACTGCAGGTATATACATACAGGGTTAGCTTGCTATAGACTGCAGGTATATACATACAGGGTTAGCTAGCTATAGACGGCAGGTATATATATACATGGTTAACTAGCTGGGTTGTTGCAAGCTTGCTATAGAATGCAGGTATATACATACAGGGTTAGCTAGCTGGGTTGTTGCAAACTTGCTATAGACTGCAGGTATATACATACAGGGCTAGCTAGCTGGGTTGTTGCAAGCTTGTTAAAGACTGCAGTTATATACATACATACAGGGCTAGCTAGCTATAGACTGCAGGTATATACATACAGGGCTAGCTTGCTGGGTTATTGCAAGCTTGCTATAGACTACAGGTATATACATACAGGGTTAGCTAGCTATAGACTGCAGGTATATACATACAGGGCTAGCTAGCTATGGACTGCATGTATATACATACAGACCTAGCTAGCTGGGTTGTTGCAAGCTTGCTATAGATTGCAGGTATATACATACAGGACTAGCTAGCTATATATTGCATGTATATACATACAGGGCTAGTTTGCTGGGTTGTTGCAAGCCTGCTATAGACTGCATGTATATACATACAGGGCTAGCTAGCTATGGACTGCATGTATATACATACAGGGTTAGCTTGCTATAGACTGCAGGTATATACATACAGGGCTAGCTAGCTGGGTTGTTGCAAGCTTGCTATAGACTGCATGTATATACATACAGGGTTAGCTAGCTGGGTTGTTGCAAGCTTGCTATAGACTGCAGGTATATACATACAGCGCTAGCTTGTTATAGACTGCAGGTTTATACATACATGGTTAGCTAGCTGGGTTGTTGCAAGCTTGCTATAGATTGCAGGTATATACATACAGGGTTAGTTTGCTATAGACTGCAGGTATATACATACAGGGTTAGCTAGCTGGGTTGTTGCAAGCTTGCTCTAGACTTCAGGTATATACATACATGGCTAGCTTGCTATAGACTGCAGGTATATACATACATGGCTAGCTTGCTATAGACTGCAGGTATATACATACAGGGTAAGCTTGCTATAGACTGCAGGTATATACATACAGGGCTAGCTAGCTGGGCTGTTGCAAGCTTGCTATAGACTGCAGGTATATACATACAGGGTTAGCTTGCTATAGACTGCAGGTATATACATACAGGGTTAGCTAGTTGGGTTGTTGCAAGCTTGCTATAGACTGCAGGTATATACATACAGGGCTAGCTAGCTGGGTTGTTGCAAGCTTGCTATAGACTGCAGGTATATACATACAGGGTTAGCTTGCTATAGACTGCAGGTATATACATACAGGGTCAGCTTGCTATAGACTGCAGGTATATACATACAGGGTCAGCTTGCTATAGAATCCAGGTATATACATACAGGGCTAGCTAGCTATAGACGGCAGGTATATATATACATGGTTAGCTAGCTGGGTTGTTGCAAGCTTGCGATAGACTGCCGGTATATACATACAGGGTTAGCTAGCTGGGTTGTTGCAAGCTTGCTATAGACTGCAGGTATATGCATAAAGGGTTAGCTAGCTGGGTTGTTGCAAGCTTGCTATAGACTGCAGGTATATACATACAGGGCTAGCTAGCTGGGTTGTTGCAAGCTTGCTATAGACTGCAGGTATATACATACATGGCTAGCTAGCTGGGTTATTGCAAGCTTGCTATAGACTACAGGTATATACATACAGGGTTAGCTGGCTATAAACTGCAGGTATATACATACAGGGCTAGCTAGCTATAGACTGCAGGTATATACATACATGGTTAGCTAGCTGGGTTGTTTCAAGCTTGCTATAGACTGCAGGTATATACCTACAGGGCTAGCTAGCTATAGACTGCATATATATACATGCTTAGCTGACTGGGTTATTGCTAGCTAGCTATAGACTGCAGATATATACATACAGGGCTAGCTAGCTGGGTTGTTGCAAGCTTGCTATAGACTGCAGGTATATACATACAGGGCTAGCTAGCTGGGTTGTTGTAAGCTTGCTATAGACTGCAGGTATATACATACAGGGCTAGCTAGCTGGGTTATTACAAGCTTGCTATAGACTGCAGGTATATACATACAGGGTTAGCTTGCTATAGACTGCAGGTATATACATACAGGGTTAGCTAGCTGGGTTGTTGCAAGCTTGCTATAGACTGCAGATATATACATACAGGGCTAGCTAGCTATAGACTGCATGTATATACATACAGGGTTAGCTAGCTGGGTGGTTGCAAGCTTGCTATAGACTGCAGGTATATGCATACAGGGCTAGCTAGCTATATACTGCAGGTATATACATACAGGGCTAGCTAGCTGGGTTATTGCAAGCTTGCTATAGGCTGCAGGTATATACATACAGGGTTAGCTTGCTATAGACTGCAGGTATATACATACAGGGCTAGCTAGCTGGGTTGTTGCAAGCTTGCTATAGACTACAGGTATATACATACAGGGCTAGCTAGCTATAGACTGCAGGTATATACATACAGGGCTAGCTAGCTGGGTTGTTGCAAGCTTGCTATAGATGCAGGTATATACATACAGGGCTAGCTAGCTGGGTTGTTGCAAGCTTGCTATAGACTGCAGGTATATACATACAGGGCTAGCTAGCTATAGACTGCAGGTATATACATCAGGGCTAGCTTGCTATAGACTGCAGGTATATACATACAGGGTTAGCTAGCTGGGTTTTTGCAAGCTTGCTATAGACTGCAGGTATATACATACAGGGCTAGCTTGCTATAGACTGCAGGTATATACATACAGGGTTACACAGCTTGCTATAGAATGCAGGTATATACATACAGGGTGCTAGCTGGGTGTTGCAAGCTTGCTATATACTGCAGGTATATACATACAGGGTTAGCTACCTGGGTTGTTGTAAGCTTGCTATAGACTGCAGGTATATACATTCAGGGCTAGCTAGCTGGGTTATTGAAAGCTTGCTATAGACTGCAGGTATATACATAAAGGGTTAGCTTGCTATATACTGCAGGTATATACATACAGGGTTAGCTAGCTGGGTTGTTGCAAGGTTGCTATAGACTGCAGGTATATACATACAGGGCTAGCTAGCTGGGTTGTTGAAAGCTTGCTATAGACTGCAGGTATATACATACAGGGTTAGCTTGCTATAGACTGCAGATATATACATACAGGGTTAGCTTGCTATAGACTGCAGATATATACATACAGGGTTAGCTAGCAGGGTTGTTGCAAGCTTGCTATAGACTGCAGGTATATACATACAGGGTTAGCTAGCTGGGTTGTTGTAAGCTTGCTATAGACTGCAGGTTTATACATACAGGGTTAGCTAGCTGCGTTGTTGCAAGCTTGCTATAGACTGCAGGTATATACATACAGGACTAGCTAGCTATATACTGCATGTATATACATACAGGGCTAGTTAGCTGGGTTGTTGCAAGCCTGCTATATACTGCATGTATATACATACAGGGCTAGATAGCTATGGACTGCATGTATATACATACAGGGTTAGCTAGCTGGGTTGTTGCAAGCTTGCTATATACTGCAGGTATATACATACAGGGCTAACTAGCTATAGACTGCAGGTATATACATACAGGGCTAGCTAGCTGGGTTGTTGCAAGTTTGCTATAGACTACAGGTATATACATACATACAGGGCTAGCTAGCTGGGTTGTTGCAAGCTTGCTATAGACTGCAGTTATATACATACAGGGCTAGCAAGCTATAGGCTGCAGGTATATACATACAGGGCTAGCTTGCTATAGACTGCAGGTTTATACATACATGGTTAGCTAGCTGGGTTGTTGCAAGCTTGCTATAGACTGCAGGTATATACATACAGGGCTAGCTAGCTATAGATTGCAGGTATATACATACAGTGTTAGCTAGCTGGATTTTGGCACGCTTGCTATATAATGCAGGTATATACATACAGGGCTAGCTAGCTATAGACTGCAGCTATATACATACAGGGTTAGCTAGCTGGGTTGTTGCAAGTTTGCTATAGACTGCAGGTATATACATACAGGGTTGGCTAGCTGGGTTGTTGCAAGCTTGCTATATACTGCAGGTATATACATACAGGGTTAGCTACCTGGGTTGTTGTAAGCTTGCTATAGACTGCAGGTATATACATTCAGGGCTAGCTAGCTGGGTTATTGAAAGCTTGCTATAGAGTGCAGGTATAAACATACAGGGTTAGCTAGCTATATACTGCATGTATATACACACAGGGTTAGCTAGCTGGGTTGTTGCAAGCTTGCTATAGACTGCAGGTATATACATACAGGGCTAGCTAGCTATAGACTGCAGGTATATATATACAGGGCTAGCTAGCTGGGTTATTGCAAGCTTGCTATAGACTGCAGGTATATACATACAGCGCTAGCTTGCTATAGACTGCAGGTTATACATACAGGTAACTAGCTGGGTTGTTGCAAGCTTGCTATAGATTGCAGGTATATACATACAGGGTTAGTTTGCTATAGACTGCAGGTATATACATACAGGGTTAGCTAGCTGGGTTGTTGCAAGCTTGCTCTAGACTCAGTATAACATACAGGGCTAGCTGTATAGACTGCAGGATATACATACAGGCTAGCTTGCTATAGACTGCAGGTATATACATACAGGGTTAGCTTGCTATAGACTGCAGGTATATACATACAGGGCTAGCTAGCTGGGTTGTTGCAAGCTTGCTATAGACTGCAGGTATATACATACAGGGTTAGCTTGCTATAGACTGCAGGTATATACATACAGGAGCTAGGGTTCAAGCTTGCTATAGACTGCAGGTATATACATACAGGGCTAGCTAGCTGGGTTGTTGCAAGCTTGCTATAGACTGCAGGTATATACATACAGGGCTAGCTAGCTATAGACTGCAGCTATATACATACAGGGTTAGCTTGCTATAGACTGCAGGTATATACATACAGGGTTAGCTAGCTGGGTTGTTGCAAGCTTGCTATAGATTGCAGGTAAATACATACAGGGTTAGCTATCTGGGTTGTTGCAAGCTCGCTATAGACTGCAGGTATATACATACAGGGCTAGCTAGCTATAGACTGCAGGTATAACATACATACAGGGCTAGCTAGCTGGGTTGTTGCAAGCTTGCTATATACTGCAGGTATATACATACAGGGTTAGCTAGCTATAGACTGCAGGTATATACATACAGGGCTAGCTAGCTGGGTTGTTGCAAGCTTGCTATAGACTGCAGGTATATACATACAGGGCTAGCTAGCTATGGACTGCATGTATATACATACAGACCTAGCTAGCTGGGTTGTTGCAAGCTTGCTATAGACTGCAGGTATATACATACAGGACTAGCTAGCTATATACTGCATGTATATACATACAGGGCTAGTTAGCTGGGTTGTTGCAAGCCTGCTATATACTGCATGTATATACATACAGGGCTAGATAGCTATGGACTGCATGTATATACATACAGGGTTAGCTAGCTGGGTTGTTGCAAGCTTGCTATAACTGCAGGTATATACATACAGGGCTAACTAGCTATAGACTGCAGGTATATACATACAGGGCTAGCTAGCTGGGTTGTGCAAGTTTGCTATAGACTGCAGGTATATACATACAGGGTTAGCTAGCTGGGTTGTTGCAAGCTTGCTATAGACTGCAGGTATATACATACAGGGCTAGCTTGCTATAGACTGCAGGTATATACATACAGGGCTAGCTTGCTATAGACTGCAGGTATATACATACAGGGTTAGCTAGCTGGGTTGTTGCAAGCTTGCTATAGACTGCAGGTATATACATACAGGGCTAGCTAGCTATAGACTGCAGGTATATACATACAGTGTTAGCTAGCTGGGTTTTTGCAAGCTTGCTATATAATGCAGGTATATACATACAGGTGGCTAGCTGGGTTGTTCAAGCTTGCTATATACTGCAGGTATATACATACAGGGTTAGCTACCTGGGTTGTTGTAAGCTTGCTATAGACTGCAGGTATATACATTCAGGGCTAGCTAGCTGGGTTATTGAAAGCTTGCTATAGACTGCAGGTATATACATAAAGGGTTAGCTTGCTATATACTGCAGGTATATACATACAGGGTTAGCTAGCTGGGTTGTTGCAAGGTTGCTATAGACTGCAGGTATATACATACAGGGCTAGCTAGCTGGGTTGTTGAAAGCTTGCTATAGACTGCAGGTATATACATACAGGGTTAGCTTGCTATAGACTGCAGATATATACATACAGGGTTAGCTTGCTATAGACTGCAGATATATACATACAGGGTTAGCTAGCAGGGTTGTTGCAAGCTTGCTATAGACTGCAGGTATATACATACAGGGTTAGCTAGCTGGGTTGTTGTAAGCTTGCTATAGACTGCAGGTTTATACATACAGGGTTAGCTAGCTGCGTTGTTGCAAGCTTGCTATAGACTGCAGGTATATACATACAGGACTAGCTAGCTATATACTGCATGTATATACATACAGGGCTAGTTAGCTGGGTTGTTGCAAGCCTGCTATATACTGCATGTATATACATACAGGGCTAGATAGCTATGGACTGCATGTATATACATACAGGGTTAGCTAGCTGGGTTGTTGCAAGCTTGCTATATACTGCAGGTATATACATACAGGGCTAACTAGCTATAGACTGCAGGTATATACATACAGGGCTAGCTAGCTGGGTTGTTGCAAGTTTGCTATAGACTACAGGTATATACATACAGGGCTAGCTAGCTGGGTTGTTGCAAGCTTGCTATAGACTGCAGTTATATACATACAGGGCTAGCAAGCTATAGGCTGCAGGTATATACATACAGGGCTAGCTTGCTATAGACTGCAGGTTTATACATACATGGTTAGCTAGCTGGGTTGTTGCAAGCTTGCTATAGACTGCAGGTATATACATACAGGGCTAGCTAGCTATAGATTGCAGGTATATACATACAGTGTTAGCTAGCTGGATTTTGGCACGCTTGCTATATAATGCAGGTATATACATACAGGGCTAGCTAGCTATAGACTGCAGCTATATACATACAGGGTTAGCTAGCTGGGTTGTTGCAAGTTTGCTATAGACTGCAGGTATATACATACAGGGTTGGCTAGCTGGGTTGTTGCAAGCTTGCTATATACTGCAGGTATATACATACAGGGTTAGCTACCTGGGTTGTTGTAAGCTTGCTATAGACTGCAGGTATATACATTCAGGGCTAGCTAGCTGGGTTATTGAAAGCTTGCTATAGAGTGCAGGTATAAACATACAGGGTTAGCTAGCTATATACTGCATGTATATACACACAGGGTTAGCTAGCTGGGTTGTTGCAAGCTTGCTATAGACTGCAGGTATATACATACAGGGCTAGCTAGCTATAGACTGCAGGTATATATATACAGGGCTAGCTAGCTGGGTTATTGCAAGCTTGCTATAGACTGCAGGTATATACATACAGCGCTAGCTTGCTATAGACTGCAGGTTTATACATACATGGTTAACTAGCTGGGTTGTTGCAAGCTTGCTATAGATTGCAGGTATATACATACAGGGTTAGTTTGCTATAGACTGCAGGTATATACATACAG
The DNA here is from genome assembly GCA_014843695.1 of Archivesica marissinica. NCBI lineage: Eukaryota > Metazoa > Mollusca > Bivalvia > Venerida > Vesicomyidae > Archivesica > Archivesica marissinica. Next base: position 6,327 of record JABXNX010002690.1, on the reverse strand, counting down.
GGTTAGCTAGCTGGGTTGTTGCAAGCTTGCTCTAGACTTCAAGTATATACATACAGGGCTAGCTTGCTATAGACTGCAGGTATATACATACATGGCTAGCTTGCTATAGACTGCAGGTATATACATACAGGGTTAGCTTGCTATAGACTGCAGGTATATACATACAGGGCTAGCTAGCTGGGCTGTTGCAAGCTTGCTATAGACTGCAGGTATATACATACAGGGTTAGCTTGCTATAGACTGCAGGTATATACATACAGGGTTAGCTAGTTGGGTTGTTGCAAGCTTGCTATAGACTGCAGGTATATACATACAGGGCTAGCTAGCTGGGTTGTTGCAAGCTTGCTATAGACTGCAGGTATATACATACAGGGCTAGCTAGCTATAGACTGCAGCTATATACATACAGGGTTAGCTTGCTATAGACTGCAGGTATATACATACAGGGTTAGCTAGCTGGGTTGTTGCAAGCTTGCTATAGATTGCAGGTAAATACATACAGGGTTAGCTATCTGGGTTGTTGCAAGCTCGCTATAGACTGCAGGTATATACATACAGGGCTAGCTAGCTATAGACTGCAGGTATATACATACATACAGGGCTAGCTAGCTGTGTTGCTGCAAGATTGCTATATACTGCAGGTATATACATACAGGGTTAGCTAGCTATAGACTGCAGGTATATACATACAGGGCTAGCTAGCTGGGTTGTTGCAAGCTTGCTATAGACCGCAGGTATATACATACAGGGCTAGCTAGCTATGGACTGCATGTATATACATACAGACCTAGCTAGCTGGGATGTTGCAAGCTTGCTATAGATTGCAGGTATATACATACAGGACTAGCTAGCTATATACTGCATGTATATACATACAGGGCTAGTTAGCTGGGTTGTTGCAAGCCTGCTATATACTGCATGTATATACATACAGGGCTAGATAGCTATGGACTGCATGTATATACATACAGGGTTAGCTAGCTGGGTTGTTGCAAGCTTGCTATATACTGCAGGTATATACATACAGGGCTAACTAGCTATAGACTGCAGGTATATACATACAGGGCTAGCTAGCTGGGTTGTTGCAGGCTTGCTATAGACTACAGGTATATGCATACATACAGGGCTAGCTAGCTGGGTTGTTGCAAGCTTGCTATAGACTGCAGTTATATACATACAGGGCTAGCTAGCTATAGGCTGCATGTATATACATACAGGGCTAGCTTGCTATAGACTGCAGGTTTATACATACATGGTTAGCTAGCTGGGTTGTTGCAATCTTGCTATAGACTGCAGGTATATACATACAGGGCTAGCTAGCTATAGATTGCAGGTATATACATACAGTGTTAGCTAGGTGGGTTTTTGCACGCTTGCTATATAATGCAGGTATATACATACAGGTGCTAGCTAGCTTGCTATATACTGCAGGTATATACATACAGGGTTAGCTACCTGGGTTGTTGTAAGCTTGCTATAGACTGCAGGTATATACATTCAGGGCTAGCTAGCTGGGTTATTGAAAGCTTGCTATAGACTGCAGGTATATACATAAAGGGTTAGCTTGCTATATACTGCAGGTATATACATACAGGGTTAGCTAGCTGGGTTGTTGCAAGGTTGCTATAGACTGCAGGTATATACATACAGGGCTAGCTAGCTGGGTTGTTGAAAGCTTGCTATAGACTGCAGGTATATACATACAGGGTTAGCTTGCTATAGACTGCAGATATATACATACAGGGTTAGCTTGCTATAGACTGCAGATATATACATACAGGGTTAGCTAGCGGGTGTTGCAAGCTTGCTATAGACTGCAGGTATATACATACAGGGTTAGCTAGCTGGGTTGTTGTAAGCTTGCTATAGACTGCAGGTATATACATACAGGGTTAGCTAGCTGCGTTGTTGCAAGCTTGCTATAGACTGCAGGTATATACATACAGGACTAGCTAGCTATATACTGCATGTATATACATACAGGGCTAGTTAGCTGGGTTGTTGCAAGCCTGCTATATACTGCATGTATATACATACAGGGCTAGATAGCTATGGACTGCATGTATATACATACAGGGTTAGCTAGCTGGGTTGTTGCAAGCTTGCTATATACTGCAGGTATATACATACAGGGCTAACTAGCTATAGACTGCAGGTATATACATACAGGGCTAGCTAGCTGGGTTGTTGCAAGTTTGCTATAGACTACAGGTATATACATACATACAGGGCTAGCTAGCTGGGTTGTTGCAAGCTTGCTATAGACTGCAGTTATATACATACAGGGCTAGCAAGCTATAGGCTGCAGGTATATACATACAGGGCTAGCTTGCTATAGACTGCAGGTTTATACATACATGGTTAGCTAGCTGGGTTGTTGCAAGCTTGCTATAGACTGCAGGTATATACATACAGGGCTAGCTAGCTATAGATTGCAGGTATATACATACAGTGTTAGCTAGCTGGATTTTGGCACGCTTGCTATATAATGCAGGTATATACATACAGGGCTAGCTAGCTATAGACTGCAGCTATATACATACAGGGTTAGCTAGCTGGGTTGTTGCAAGTTTGCTATAGACTGCAGGTATATACATACAGGGTTGGCTAGCTGGGTTGTTGCAAGCTTGCTATATACTGCAGGTATATACATACAGGGTTAGCTACCTGGGTTGTTGTAAGCTTGCTATAGACTGCAGGTATATACATTCAGGGCTAGCTAGCTGGGTTATTGAAAGCTTGCTATAGAGTGCAGGTATAAACATACAGGGTTAGCTAGCTATATACTGCATGTATATACACACAGGGTTAGCTAGCTGGGTTGTTGCAAGCTTGCTATAGACTGCAGGTATATACATACAGGGCTAGCTAGCTATAGACTGCAGGTATATATATACAGGGCTAGCTAGCTGGGTTATTGCAAGCTTGCTATAGACTGCAGGTATATACATACAGCGCTAGCTTGCTATAGACTGCAGGTTTATACATACATGGTTAACTAGCTGGGTTGTTGCAAGCTTGCTATAGATTGCAGGTATATACATACAGGGTTAGTTTGCTATAGACTGCAGGTATATACATACAGGGTTAGCTAGCTGGGTTGTTGCAAGCTTGCTCTAGACTTCAAGTATATACATACAGGGCTAGCTTGCTATAGACTGCAGGTATATACATACATGGCTAGCTTGCTATAGACTGCAGGTATATACATACAGGGTTAGCTTGCTATAGACTGCAGGTATATACATACAGGGCTAGCTAGCTGGGCTGTTGCAAGCTTGCTATAGACTGCAGGTATATACATACAGGGTTAGCTTGCTATAGACTGCAGGTATATACATACAGGGTTAGCTAGTTGGGTGTTGCAAGCTTGCTATAGACTGCATGTATATACATACAGGGCTAGCTAGCTGGGTTGTTGCAAGCTTGCTATAGACTGCAGGTATATACATACAGGGCTAGAGCTATAGACTGCAGCTATATACATACAGGGTTAGCTTGCTATAGACTGCAGGTATATACATACAGGGTTAGCTAGCTGGGTTGTTGCAAGCTTGCTATAGACTGCAGGTAAATACATACAGGGTTAGCTAGCTGGGTTGTTGCAAGCTCGCTATAGACTGCAGGTATATACATACAGGGCTAGCTAGCTATAGACTGCAGGTATATACATACATACAGGGCTAGCTAGCTATATACTGCAGGTATATACATACAGGGTTAGCTAGCTATAGACTGCAGGTATATACATACAGGGCTAGCTAGCTGGGTTGTTGCAAGCTGCTATAGACCGCAGGTATATACATACAGGGCTAGCTAGCTATGGACTGCATGTATATACATACAGACCTAGCTAGCTGGGATGTTGCAAGCTTGCTATAGATTGCAGGTATATACATACAGGACTAGCTAGCTATATACTGCATGTATATACATACAGGGCTAGTTAGCTGGGTTGTTGCAAGCCTGCTATATACTGCATGTATATACATACAGGGCTAGATAGCTATGGACTGCATGTATATACATACAGGGTTAGCTAGCTGGGTTGTTGCAAGCTTGCTATATACTGCAGGTATATACATACAGGGCTAACTAGCTATAGACTGCAGGTATATACATACAGGGCTAGCTAGCTGGGTTGTTGCAGGCTTGCTATAGACTACAGGTATATGCATACATACAGGGCTAGCTAGCTGGGTTGTTGCAAGCTTGCTATAGACTGCAGTTATATACATACAGGGCTAGCTAGCTATAGGCTGCATGTATATACATACAGGGCTAGCTTGCTATAGACTGCAGGTTTATACATACATGGTTAGCTAGCTGGGTTGTTGCAATCTTGCTATAGACTGCAGGTATATACATACAGGGCTAGCTAGCTATAGATTGCAGGTATATACATACAGTGTTAGCTAGGTGGGTTTTTGCACGCTTGCTATATAATGCAGGTATATACATACAGGGCTAGCTAGCTATAGACTGCAGCTATATACATACAGGGTTAGCTTGCTATAGACTGCAGGTATATACATACAGGGTTAGCTAGCTGGGTTGTTGCAAGTTTGCTATAGACTGCAGGTATATACATACAGGGTTGGCTAGCTGGGTTGTTGCAAGCTTGCTATAGACTGCAGGTATATACATACAGGGTTAGCTACCTGGGTTGTTGTAAGCTTGCTATAGACTGCAGGTATATACATTCAGGGCTAGCTAGCTGGGTTGTTGAAAGCTTGCTATATACTGCAGGTATATACATACAGGGCTAGCTAGCTATAGACTGCATGTATATACACACAGGGTTAGCTAGCTGGGTTGTTGCAAGCTTGCTATAGACTGCAGGTATATACATACAGGGCTAGCTAGCTATAGACTGCAGGTATATACATACAGGGCTAGCTAGCTGGGTTGTTGCAAGCTTGCTATAGACTGCAGGTATATACATACAGCGCTAGCTTGCTATAGACTGCAGTTATATACATACATACAGGGCTAGCTAGCTATAGATTGCAGGTATATACATACAGGGTAGTTTGCTATAGACTGCAGGTATATACATACAGGGCTAGCTAGCTGGGTTGTTGCAAGCTTGCTCTAGACTTCAGGTATATACATACAGGGCTAGCTTGCTATAGACTGCAGGTATATACATACATGGCTAGCTTGCTATAGACTGCAGGTATATACATACAGGGTTAGCTAGTTGGGTTGTTGCAAGCTTGCTATAGACTGCAGGTATATACATACAGGGCTAGCTAGCTGGGTTGTTGCAAGCTTGCTATAGACTGCAGGTATATACATACAGGGCTAGCTAGCTATAGACTGCAGCTATATACATACAGGGTTAGCTTGCTATAGACTGCAGGTATATACATACAGGGTTAGCTAGCTGGGTTGTTGCAAGCTTGCTATAGATTGCAGGTAAATACATACAGGGTTAGTTATCTGGGTTGTTGCAAGCTCGCTATAGACTGCAGGTATATACATACAGGGCTAGCTAGCTATAGACTGCAGGTATATACATACATACAGGGCTAGCTAGCTGGGTTATTGCAAGCTTGCTATAGACTGCAGGTATATGCATACAGGGTTAGTTTGCCATAGACTGCAGGTATATACATACAGGGTTAGCTTGCTATAGACTGCAGGTATATACATACAGGGTTAGCTTGCTATAGACTGCAGGTATATACATACAGGGTTAGCTTGCTATAGACTGCAGATATATACATACAGGGTTAGCTAGCTGGGTTATTGCAAGCTTGCTATAGACTGCAGGTATATACATACTGGGCTAGCTTGCTATAGACTGCAGGTATATACATACAGGGTTAGCTAGCTGGATTGTTGCAAGGTTGCTATAGACTGCAGGTATATACATACAGGGCTAACTAGCTGGGTTGATGAAAGCTTGCTATAGACTGCAGGTATATACATACAGGGTTAGCTTGCTATAGACTGCAGGTATATACATACAGGGTTAGCTTGCTATAGACTGCAGGTATATACATACAGGGTTAGCTAGCTGGGTTGTTGCAAGTTTGTTATATACTGCAGGTATATACATACAGGGTTGCCTAGCTGGGTTGTTGCAAGCTTGCTATATACTGCAGGTATATACATACAGGGTTAGCTACCTGGGTTGTTGTAAGCTTGCTATAGACTGCAGGTATATACATTCAGGGCTAGCTAGCTGGGTTACTGAAAGCTTGCTATAGACTGCAGGTATATACATACAGGGTTAGCTAGCTATATACTGCATGTATATACACACAGGGTTAGCTAGCTGGGTTGTTGCAAGCTTGCTATAGACTGCAGGTATATACA
>JABXNX010000052.1:185885-210921 GCA_014843695.1 Archivesica marissinica | reverse complement strand
GAGACAGTATGAATAATAATAACAAAGTTCGCATAAATGACTGTATGAGTACATACACTACATTATAACAGACCTAAGATATATCCGATTAGCGCAGTGGTTAGCGCGCTCGCTCCTCACCAATGCAACCCGGATTCGATCCTCGGGAAGCATGCGAGATGATACCGTAGTCGCCAGATCGGACAGATGGGTTTTCTCCGGGTACTCCGGTTTCCTCCCACACGAATTACCACAGTTAAGCTTTCATCCGTGCCAACGAGAGTGATTAATATAAGTTGTTAAACGTTTCGCAATCGTTGTAAAATAAATAAAGTTTAAATTAAGATATATACGTAGTTATCAACATTACGAATTACTATAGTTTATATTGATAAACAGCAAATATCAGGTTTCTTTGTCATGTCCAGTCAGCAGTTCTGAGCACTGTTTTTGTAAATATACGTCACATAGAATAACAAGTACATGCATTTAGGCTGTAAACAACAAATAAATTGCATATTAAATACATAGTAAAAAGTAAATACATACAGTCTGTTCATTTATATTTGCAATCTTTCATTTCTTCTGATACCACATCCATTGTGAAGAGGTATTCAAATCAAACTGAAAAACAGCAAAAATATCACAAATGTAATGTTGAGCATTGACAGCAGTCACCTGTGAATGACGTCACTGTGTTTACACACTGTATTCCTCCGCCACATATAACAGTATACCCCACCTTCAGTTTGCATTGCCTAACGACAGATCTGTTGTCCAGTGGTTAACTGAAGTCTTTTAAAGCCACATAATTTCTCATGAAAATGCATCTTTACCAAAAAGAAAATTGCACTATATTAGTTATCAGGACTACATTCTAATGGATCGCGGATGCATCCCGCCTATTTACGTATAATGCAACCTGTATATATGCCTATATATTAATTAGAGGTGTCGATGCATCGTTGCCCCTGACAACCAGGACGTTCTTTATCCCTGGTCTTGAACTTTGATACAATTTTGTAATGGATATAGACCGAGTAGATGTTTCTGAAATCTGTCGATTTTTCACTAATTTACTTCTGTCAAAATTGTTATTATCACAAACGCAATAGGGCCCAATTAATGATCTCGGTATTAAAATATATTTATATGACTGACCAGACAAACTACACCTGTTCCCAGGCTAGCTACACATAACACCGGGAGCGAAGCCCTAGATGATTCATGCACGCGCACGGGTCTTTCTTGTTCAGAAACAACGAAAAAAGTCAACACATCACACGGACTAACACAATATAATCAGTATAGCAGACATGTCCACGAGTTGTTTATTGTTAATACAAGTCTTTCCAAAAATGTCACCAAAATTATATACAAAATGTATGGTTCAAAATTAAACATATTTATATGAATTAATATGAATCGCACATTTGAGATAGATAGATTCTTTTATAGTACAATAGTAATATATATATCAAATAAATATTTTTGTACAAGCCATGTATAGTACAAATGACTAGTGTTATGTGATGTTACAACAACACAAATTGGTAGCTTTTACCAATGCATTCTACATAGTATAGGGTATGCAGTATATGTAGTTAATGTTTAACGATATAATAAATCATGTGATATATATTTAATAAATAGTGTGAATGAGATACCCTTTGTTGTATTTAATACTACGCAACCAGTTTATAAATACAACGTGCTCCTTCTCATTAAGAATGCATGCACTAGATATTTCGACAACTTTCTGGGGTGTGAGTTTATAAGTTCAACTAAACGTTGGTCGCAGGATAAGTCATTTGGGTTTACAAATAAATCACTGAATTTGTTTGAACGTTGGTCTCTGTATAAATCACAATCAAACAAGAAATGTTTTTGATATTGCTATGACCCAATTTTTGTTAATAATTCGCGTAACAACCTTGTTAATATCATGTCATTGAGCTAAATTAGGGTTGCTCTTCTTGTGTGAATATTTACCCAATAAGATACTGACACCAAAAAGAAACGGTGCACTTGCCTTATAGGTAAAATTTATATCCTTTTAGAAAAAATTTCTTTTTTTACTTTTTCATTATTTCTCTCCCATTTTACTATCCTTTTTCTTTCTTCTATATTGTATGTGTCTGTGTGTGTGTGCTTACTTACCTTTCGTATGATACTTTTCGTGTTTCTTTGTTGTTTTGTACTTCTTCTATTTCTCATAGACGCATATTCTATACTACCTATCAAATTATTGCTTTCCAACATTGGTTTTCATCCGACATTTTGACATAATGGGAAGGGCTGTTAATAATGTTGTTATAACTTGTAGCCCGACCCATTTGCTTTTTTTATATTTAATCGATAACTAGTGCAGTGTACTAATTTGTGTTATATCAGTATTACATAGATTTGTTGTTGTTGCATGCATGTATAAATGTAACTAGAAGATAAAAGCAATAAAATATTATTTAATTAAATTAGCTAAAATTTATATCATTTTAGAAAAAATATAATGTGCGAAATATTGGGTAAATTATACTGAAGGATGAATGGATGAAGGATTTTTATTTTATTCACTGATAGTAAAATGCATAATTTTATCATTTGTAGCGAAAAAGTAACGCTCAATATAAAAAGTGCACACTTTTTTATGGTGCCAGTATAGTAACGAAATAGGACAACGCATGACGAAAACAAACGCAATATGTTATTAATTTGCATAACCATGTAATTTCTGTTAAATTTGCATAAATAATGACAATTAGTGTCACATTTGGTATTATTGTGCGCTCTTGGTGGCCTTTAAGCTGTAGGTTTATTCATTGAAACTGCGTAAGCATGCTTGTGTATGCCGGATTGATCTTGTTATGATAGGTGTAACCACATTACGGAGGCATCGGCTGAACTAAAGCCGCCACACAACGATCAGGTTATTGCCATTGTAAGGAAACAATTGTTGAATAAGCAAAAGGATTGTTTGATTAATGTTTGTAAATATGTTACGGAAACTCTGTTATTACATAGTAATACCCTGAATATTACAATAGTTTCTTAAATACACTGTATTGTGGAAGTATTGTGGAAGTCGTGATAGCGCAGTGGATGAGCGTTCGCTTTAGGTGCGAAAGGTACGGAGTTCGAGCCCCACTGGAGGCGTTACGATTGTGCCCTTATGCAATGTATTTAAATTCCGCGTTACCTCTTCTCTCTCCCTCGTGGCGATGGATTCCATCAGGAATGAGGTCTCGATTAATTGTGATTAATTTAAGCTGTAAGAACTAGTTTCGCAATCGAGCTAAAATAAATTTGTATAAACTAATACATTGTATACTAGAGGACATAGAAAACGCACACATCGAATAAGTGTGTTTTTACATGAAAAACAATAACTTTATAAATACATAGTTTTAAACATTTTGGAATATTTTTAGCTGTTCAGTCTGTGTTTTGTAATAAAGATGTGATATATCTTTGATGGAATCCTTCGTATTTCGTTTTCATGTAATAATAATCATATAATGTAGGTGTGCGTTTTCTATGTCCTCTAGTATATAATGTAGGTGTGCGTTTTCTATGTCACCTAGTATATAATGTAGGTGTGCGTTTTCTATGTCCTCTAGTATATAATGTAGGTATGCGTTTTCTATGTACTCTAGTATACAATGTAGGTGTACGTTTTCTATGTCCTCTAGTATATAATGTAGGTGTGCGTTTTCTATGTCCTCTAGTATATAATGTAGGTGTGCGTTTTCTATGTCCTCTAGTATATAATGTAGGTGTGCGTTTTCTATGTCCTCTAGTATATAATGTAGGTGTGCGTTTTCTATGTCCTCTAGTATATAATGTAGGTGTGCGTTTTCTATGTCCTCTAGTATATAATGTAGGTGTGCGTTTTCTATGTCCTCTAGTATATAATGTAGGTGTGCGTTTTCTATGTCCTCTAGTATATAATGTAGGTGTGCGTTTTCTATGTCCTCTAGTATATAATGTAGGTGTGCGTTTTCTATGTCCTCTAGTATATAATGTAGGTGTGCGTTTTCTATGTCCTCTAGTATATAATGTAGGTGTGCGTTTTCTATGTCCTCTAGTATATAATGTAGGTGTGCGTTTTCTATGTCCTCTAGTATATAATGTAGGTGTGCGTTTTCTATGTCCTCTAGTATATAATGTAGGTGTGCGTTTTCTATGTCCTCTAGTATATAATGTAGGTGTGCGTTTTCTATGTCCTCTAGTATATAATGTAGGTGTGCGTTTTCTATGTCCTCTAGTATATAATGTAGGTGTGCGTTTTCTATGTCCTCTAGTATATAATGTAGGTGTGCGTTTTCTATGTCCTCTAGTATATAATGTAGGTGTGCGTTTTCTATGTCCTCTAGTATATAATGTAGGTGTGCGTTTTCTATGTCCTCTAGTATATAATGTAGGTGTGCGTTTTCTATGTCCTCTAGTATATAATGTAGGTGTGCGTTTTCTATGTCCTCTAGTATATAATGTAGGTGTGCGTTTTCTATGTCCTCTAGTATATAATGTAGGTGTGCGTTTTCTATGTCCTCTAGTATATAATGTAGGTGTGCGTTTTCTATGTCCTCTAGTATATAATGTAGGTGTGCGTTTTCTATGTCCTCTAGTATATAATGTAGGTGTGCGTTTTCTATGTCCTCTAGTATATAATGTAGGTGTGCGTTTTAGCGTTTTCTATGTCCTCTAGTATATAATGTAGGTGTGCGTTTTCTATGTCCTCTAGTATATAATGTAGGTGTGCGTTTTCTATGTCCTCTAGTATATAATGTAGGTGTGCGTTTTCTATGTCCTCTAGTATATAATGTAGGTGTGCGTTTTCTATGTCCTCTAGTATATAATGTAGGTGTGCGTTTTCTATGTCCTCTAGTATATAATGTAGGTGTGCGTTTTCTATGTCCTCTAGTATATAATGTAGGTGTGCGTTTTCTATGTCCTCTAGTATATAATGTAGGTGTGTGTTTTCTATGTCCTCTAGTATATAATGTAGGTGTGTGTTTTCTATGTCCTCTAGTATATAATGTAGGTGTACGTTTTCTATGTCCTCTAGTATACGTTGTATATCTTCCTATTTATGTTAGTTTATACACATTTATTTTATCTCGATTACGAAACGAGTTGTTACAGCAGTACTTCCCGAATCCCATGCTTGTATGCCATGCGTCAGGCCAACCGGCCATATCAGAACGAACCCCTGACGAGGTTCGAACCTTCGAACCTGCCACTCCGTAGACTGACGCATTAACCACTAGGCCACGGAGACGGTATTATTGCTCGATAGAGGCTGCACGATGATGGATAGACTAGTTTGCAAAAACTATCCTGGGTTCCAGTCTGTCGAATTTTCACCAATTTACTTCTGGCAAAATGATATTATCAGAAACTCAATACCGCCCAATTAATGATCTCGGTATTAAAATATATTTATATGACTGACCAGACAAACTACTGACCAGACAAACTATATCAACGCCTGTTCCCAGGCAGAGACATACATTTGTATTCTTCTTCATTTTCTTTCTAAGCATAAAGTCACATATATCTGATCCTGCCAATACAGGAAACGCTCGGGTATTTATGGCAGTAAAATGCAGTAGTAGACTATTTACACTTATATCGCTTTCTGACATTCTGTGCCATTACAGTGAGCCACACAGTGCCATCGGCCGCATTACATTTTTATATCAATTTACTTTGCTTCTTTCAACCAGGAATGATGTCTAGAGATCGATTAAGCTAATGTTGTAAGAACTTGTTCGCATTACAGCTAAAGTGTGTGTGTGTGTGCTTACGTTTATTTATCGTCGCTACCGGTTGCCCATATGAGCGACGACTGTTAATTGTATTAGGGTCAGACGGGGGATCGAACATGCGATGCCTGGATTACCAGTCCAGAGTGTTATCAGTGGGCTACAGATCCGCCTGTGAGCTAAGATGTGTGCAAACTAAACGTTTTTATATAAACTGGCCAAAACACATTGCGTATACGGCGTCCTTTTCCACAGCATTTTTATTATTGCATTATTAACATACTGCAATAGTGTGTGTTGTGTTGTGTTGTGTTGTGTTGTGTTGTCGTATTCCGGATCTGTAGTCCAGTGGTTAACACGCTGGACTGGAAACCCAGGGATCGCAGGTTCGATTCCCCGTCTGACTAATAAAATTAACAGTCTTTCAGATGGGACTTGGGCATTTGAATAAATGTTATCAATATTGGATTTATTATTGTTATTATTATTTAAATCTACTGTAACAATTTACTTGAATCGCTAATGAATGACACACTTGTGTGGTATTTCACTGATTAATATATTATTGTTTCTTAATTTTTATTCTACGTTTATTTATCGTCGCTACCGGTTGCCCATATGAGCGACGCCTCCTGAAGATATTAGTTATTTTAGATTTTGGAGGATAGTGCATGATACAGACAGAGACCCATTCCAGCGTCTTCTCTGGTTCTTTTACGTGCATGGTGTAAAGCACCGACACGAGACCTCGGTTTAACGTCCCATCTGAAAGACTGTTAATTTTATTAGGGTCAGACGGGGGATCGAACCTGCGATCCCTGGATTACCAGTCCAGCTTGTTACCACTGGACTACAGATCAGTCTTGAATCGCTAGTGAATGACACACTTGTTAATATTGATTGAACTATGACTATATATATATATATATATACTACAAGTACCACTGGGGTTCAGTGACTTCGTTTATAGAGTGGAGTTCTGTCATAATATGCCTATGGTAACTAATTATCTATGTTGAGATGACCGACGTGTCGGTAATGATCGCTTCGCGTGATTGCAATGTCGATGTTGCTATTGTCGTAATTGTTATGTAGCATGTGCATCATAAACCATGAGCGTGTCTGTCTCGATGCATCCATCTTCGTTCTTGCCACCGCATTAATAATATGCCATACCACCTACGTCTTCCGTGCGATTCTAACGGAAAACATCCGAAGACATGAATCTATTTTTGGCAATAGGAGTTGCTCCACACTGTTTTCGATATTCAACATAATATTAGGATATATATAACCGTTTGCATGTCCTAGACGGGTGGATAGCCCGTTGGACTGCAAATCGAGGGGTCGCTGGTTCGATCCACCGTCTGACCCTAATAATATTAACAATCTTTCAGTTGGGATTTTAAACCGATGTATCGTATCGGTGCTTTACCCCGTGCACGTAAAAGAACACATGGACATGTGGAAGCTGTGATAGCGCTGTGGATGCGCGTTCGCTTCAGGTGCGAAAGGTCCGGAGTGCGAACCCCGCTGGAGCCGTTACGATTGTGCCATTAGGCAATGCATTTAATTTACACGTTGCCTCTTCTCTCTCACTCATGGTAATGGATTCCATCAGGAATGAGGTCTCGAGAGTGATTAATATAAGTTATAAGAACTTGTTTCGCAATCGAGCTAAAATAAATTGATATAAACTAAACTAAAAGAACAAGATGAAACTCTGGGATGGGTATCTGACTGTATCATTGCACTATCCTCCACACTCTAAATGAACTAATCTCTTCAGGAGGCGTCGCTCATATGGGCAACCAGTAGCGACGATAAATAAGTCAAAAACAAGCACACTCATATAGTAGTGTTTAAGACCAGTTTGTGGGCCGTCAGCTAATTAAATAATGGATACATATTCACTATCAGCCTGGCATCTGACCTGTAAGGTTATTGTTATATTTATATTTCTTGTTTTACGCCTGCATCAGCACCATTTTGGGCTATATCGCCGGCGGGCAGTTTACCTAACAACACCTTTCCTGGGCAGGCTCCAGCGGTTAACCAGTACTTGGCAGCACCAACCTCCGTAAGAAACTGCCAACTTTTCATATAAATGAGACACGACCTCAGCTGACCTGTAAGGATAGAATTACTGGTGTTCTTACGGGGTCTTTCATAAGACAGAAACGGCTGCCCATTTCAATATAATAATAATCAATGAGCCTGTGCTACGTGCATTCTTTAAGGACATTCGTATGATATTCAAATATGTTACTATCAATCTGTGTTACAAATGTGTTACAAATGTGCACATGAGATAATCACTTAATACTTCAATATGCATCCTGTGTAAATGTAAGAGACCTGGTACAAGCTATGAACTCATTGCATATAACGTCAGCAAGACATATCGATATATCAGTGTATGATCACATAACAAATGACAGCTTGAAGAAAGTATTCTCGCATATAACTGATCAATAAACTGCACTTAAAGGAAACTTCACACTTTAAACCCATATTTTATTATGAAGTGAGTAGTTTTCTTTAAGATAACACACCTATTATTTTTTTACATCCGGTTATGTCGAATTCCGTTGGACCGAACAAAATACTTCGACATAACCGAAGTTTGACTTAACGAATTTCTATATAAATAGATCCAGTTATATGTAAATGATAGTGTCTGAAACGGTACTTTGACCCGACTTCGAGATAACCGGAGAATTCGATATAACCGACTTTGACATAACGGATGTAGACTGATGTACATGATATTCCTATTAGAATAACTGAAAGGTTGTAGTCATATCCGAGTACCTGTACAGTATGGACATTTAGTATCTAGTTAATGCACAGTTCTTTCAGGTACAAATACATTAACTGAATGCTTTGCAAAGGCCAATCAGAAACAGTATATTATACAACATGCAAATTCAGCAAGGTCATGAGACAGCATTCATGTCAACAGTAGTTATTTGTAGTTTATCTACGGTTCCAGTCTGTCGATATTTTACCGACGGATCTGTAGTCCTGTGGTTAGCACGCTGGACTGGTTCGATTGAAAGTGAAAAATCGGCAGTGTGTGTTTTACGTTTATTTATCGTCGCTACCGGTTGCCCATATGAGCGACACCTCCTGACGAGATTAGTCATTTTAGATATTTGGAAGATAGTGCACAGTTCTTTGTCATTGTAGTCAATACTAAGCGCTTGATATTGTCGCTTAGAGATAATACATTTACCTAAGATTAGTCTACAAATAAATATGCACAGATGGGAGATATAACGATAAATCTCTACCATGAATCTCGTTAGTAGGGATACACAGGATGTATGTCGACCCGTTGTAGATTATTTTGCTATGTCAACAAACCTCGTATACGACACTTGTTTATTAGTTGAAATACTCAGTTGTTTTAGGCAAATATTTGGAAAGAAATTATACCATATAATAGTAAATTACATACTGTATAAATTTGCGTTTTCACTGATGTAATGTCGCTTTAATATCAAGAATTGTTATACCTCACGTGACGCCGCCATGCAAATGTTCCACACCAGAGCAGGTTGAACGTTATTCGCTTGATTTAATGTCACATCTGGCGACCACCGAATTATGTGAGATAGGACGTACGGTGGTCGCCAGATCGGACAGGTGGGTTTTCTCCGGGTACTCCGGTTTCCCCCCACACGAATGACCACATTTACGCGTTCGTCCGTATTTAAACCTTTTAAATCTGAAGAACTTCATTTGGTTCAAAATGAGATTAATCGGACTCGTTTAATTTCAATGCGATTTATTAGACCGATATCTTGTTTTCAAATAGTCTCAACGAATCTTTGATCAATTGTTCGGTAAAACAGAAACATGTACATAGACTATCGATTCTTATTTCATCAACCAACTGTACACACTATGTGTACACCGTTTAGTTGCATCGTTCTTAAAGTAATACACAGTAGGGTAGCGGTTTTTGTTCAATATTAACCATTAAGGTCAAGGTTGCTGTCAAATCTCGTCTGCGGAAAGTAAACAATCGGCAGCAATGCAATTATGAGCCAGTGTGGTGTTTTCAACTTCAATTTCTATGGAGGAAAACAGGTATGCAGAATAGTAATTTACTAGTCAGAGGCGTAGCTAGGCACGTTCCAATGTGTAGGCCTACGCGAACAAAGTAGGGGAGTCCGGGGAAGTAATGTACTAGCCAGAGGCGTAGCTAGGCACGTTCCAATGTGTAGGCCTACGCGAACAAAGTATGGGTCCGGGAATGTTTGTTTTGCACGGTAGAGTGGTGGAACCTATGTTCGTTATAAACCCCACACCAAATGGCCAGTACATAAATGTTAATTGCACTTGCCGTATATTATATTTTCGTGAAAACAACTTTCCAAAATTTTGGTTTTAGCTTCATCACGTGACCTTGCTGCTCAATTCAGCTATCGCAGCGGCGTGTATCCATTTATATGAGGAACTGAAGCATGTTACTTCAGGGCACCTATGCACGGCGTAATTGTTATTTTTCTAGATGAATGGTAATTTATGTTATAAGAATTACTGCTATGTATTCGTATTATAGATATTAAAGCATTAACAGTTTTTCCAATGGGACTTTAAACCGAGGTCTCGTGTCCGTACTTTACACCATGCATGTAAAAGAAACAGAGACGATTTTGGAAAGTGTCTGTCTGTATCATGCACTATCCTCCAAATATCTAAAATGACTAATCACTTAGTTTAGTTTATACAAATTTAGTTTAGCTCGATTGCGAAACAAGTTCTTATAACTTATACTAATCACTCTCGAGACCTCATTCCTGATGGAATCCATCGCCACGAGGGAGAGAGAAGAGGCAAGTTGAATTTAAATGCCTTGCCTAAGGACACAATCGTAACGGCTCCAGCGGGGATCGAACTCCGGGCCTTTCGCACGTGAAGCGAACGCGCTACCACTGAGCTATCACGACTTCCACTAATCACTTCAGGTGGCGTCGCTCAAATGGACAACCGGTAGCGACGATAAATAAAGGTAAAACACACCCACGCTTATTATAACTAATGCAGATACTGCTGTCTCGGATACAGATTATTTACAACGAGGCTTGAACAAATGGTTTCGGGTTCAAACCACGATATGCTCGGCGTATTCCTATGCTCGGCCGGCGTATTCCTATGCTCGGAATACGGCGTATTCCTATGCTCGGCGTATTCCTATGCTCGGCGTATTTTCCATTTTCATCCGTATTTAAAATATTTATATAGTTCTAGGCTTAATTTCGCTGACAAGGCTGAAGCATGGTTCAATAGTATTCCGTTGAGTGTATCGGTAGGCTTAGGCAACTGTCACGTGACTTGTCCAGCAGACGAATATAAACAAGCAAATCATTGGGAGAATATTTCCACCGAAATTGTAACGGTGTATGAGCAATTCAGGTAGCTATCGGAATTTAAAAAATCTACACCTAGCCCGAAACATAGTTTCTATACCATTTCTGATTAAGACCAATACATGTTTTTACTCAATGATGTACTATATCAAAATAAGTTATGGTGAATAAGGATAAATAAAAAATAACAAGTACGCCGTGCATAGGTGCCCTGGCGTCTTCAGTTTCCCATATAAACGGGTGCCGACCGACACCGTTGCGATAGCTGTATTGAGCAGCAAGGTCACGTGATGAAGCTAAAACTATCGACAAGAGTATTTTGAAAGTTGTTTTCACGATTTAAGAAAATAATAATATACGGCATGTGCAATTAACATTTTATACTTGTCATTATATGTGGGATTTATGCCACATTATGATACACACATTATGAACATTATGATACACCATAGGCTTGACACTATACATACACTTTGTTTAGGCCATATCCATGCAAGTTTAAACATGGCGCTATCAAAGCTATGCGCTGAAATACGACAATGTCGAACGTGTCAATAAATAGCGTACAACACAATTCAACGGCCGTAATTTGCCAGTATCTAAGCTCCGCAGCACTCATTTGTCTATCGCAAATGACGTTGGAATGAATATGTTGTCGGGTTGGTACGCGCCGTAAATTCCCAAAACAACTGCAACATTGTATTGTCGAGTGTGCGTGTTGTCCGGTTAGCAATAATTATGTAGTGGGGAGGAAATCTGAGGAAGCGATGTTGCTACTATTCCACCGTTGTTAACTCGTTTTGGAAATCTTAAAACATATATATATCAAGTGTAAATATTTTATACACGAACACACACACAAGTCACTATATTATATAAATACGAATGTTTATACGTTTGCCTTTAGCAATACCCGGAAAATGTTTGGTAGTTGTTACCTAGAACTTGTGCTCAGTATATTTCCTTAAAGTTGTAAGCTTTTTTTAAGGAACACAAATTCAATTTTCTCAGTTTAGAATGCGTAATTGCATTACATTTCCTCAGTGGTTGAGATACTGATTTCATTAAGACAAGTTTTAGAGCTTATTACGCCATCGGAGCATCGTGACCAGATTTATGTTTGTGGTTAAGTTCTTCTGTTTTATCCGAGTAACACAAACCTCCTAATCAACCTAATTGTACTGAACATTCTAATTGCTGTATTTTGTTATGTGTAAATAATTGCTTCAACCTGTTGTATATCCTTAACTTTTACCACATCCGGTTACATGACTTTGTTTATAATCATAGTATTACTTCAACCTCCTTTATTTGGATTTCTACAAGGTACTTTATTTTATACAAATTTATTTTAGCTCGATTGCGAAACAAATTCTTTCAACTTATATTATTCACTCACGAGACCTCATTCCTGATGGAATCCATTGCTACGAGGGAGAGAGAAGAGGCAATGCGGAATTTAAATGCCTTGCCTAAGGGTACAATCGTAACTGCTCCAGCGGGGCTCGAACTCCGGACCTTTCGCACATGAAGCGATCGCATATCCACGGCGCTATCACGACTTCCAAGATACTTTAAATCATAGTCTATATTGTCGTACTCATACACCTAAGCAATTTGTTTTCAATGTAATGTCTAAAAATAATGGGACTGTAAATTATAGTGTATTATATGTATAGTATATGTATTTGAATTTCAAACACAGACGGATCTGTAGTCCAGTGGTGACACTAATAAAATGAACAGGCTCTCATTGAATGAGCAAACGTAATTTATATCAGACTTTGATACAGACCAAAACTGCATCACGTAACTGTATTATAGGTTGATAGTACCAACATAATATGAGATATGTTTGATTGATGTAGAACAAACTTTAGTCCCATATATTTATTGATTTGATCAGGCTGCGCTGTCTTAACACATTTCTGCAATTAGACTCGTGAAAATTGCCGTGATTAACTGAATAAATGTGTCGCTAAATGCTGGCACCATATTAGTTACAACTCGACTATCAGAGACAATCTAAAGCTATTGAACATCATACATGCTATCAGATACTTGACAAATAACACATAATGGATAGAATGTCAAAATAAATCCTTTAATAGAAATAGCAAAATGTGCATCATTTATTCAATTCTCACTTTACCTGGAGTTGGACACTTGCTCAATCACATATAATTGATTCATTAAATAAATACCATCCTCCCTTAATTGAAATAGCAAGACATGCACCCTTAATCAAATGTGATTGTATATAAAATTAAAGACTATTTAAATGCTTTGACTCTCCGTGGTAGTCATGTCAATCTACAAATCATAAATGTTTCACTCTCCGTCGTAGTCATGTTAATCTACAAATCATTAATGCTGGACTCTCCGTCATAATCATGCCAATCTACAAATCATAAATGTTTCACTCTCCGTCGTAGTCATGTTAATCTACAAATCATAAATGCTGGACTCTCCGTCGTATTCATGTCAATCTACAAATCATAAATGCTGGACTCTCCGTCGTATTCATGTCAATCTACAAATCATAAATGTTTCACTCTCCGTCGTAGTCATGTTAATCTACAAATCATAAATGCTGGACTCTCCGTCATAATCATGCCAATCTACAAATCATAAATGTTTCACTCTCCGTCGTAGTCATGTTAATCTACAAATCATAAATGTTGGACTCTCGGTCAGAGTCATGTCAATCTACAAATCATAAATGCTTCACTCTCCGTCATAGTCAATCTACAAATCATAAATGCCTGACTCTCGGTCAGAGTCATGCCAATCTACAAATCATAAATGCTTGACTCTCCATCATAGTCAATCTACAAATGCTTGACTCGCCGTCATAGTCATGCCAATCTACAAACCATACATGCTTCACTCTCCGTCATAGTCATGTTAATCTACAACTCATCAATGTTGGACTCTCGGTCAGAGTCATGTCAATCTACAAATCATAAATGCTTCACTCTCCGTCATAGTCAATCTACAAATCATAAATGCCTGACTCTCGGTCATAGTCATGTTAATCTACAACTCATAAATGTTTCACTCTCCGTCGTAGTCATGTTAATCTACAAATCATCAATGCTGGACTCTCGGTCATAGTCATGCCAATCTACAAATCATAAATGCTGGACTCTCCGTCGAGGTCATGTTAATCTACAAATCATAAATGCTGGACTCTCCGTCGAGGTCATGTTAATCTACAAATCATAAATGCTGGACTCTCCGTCGTAGTCATGTTAATCTACAAATCATAAATGCTTGACTCCCCGTCTTAGTCATGCCAATCTACACATCATAAATGATTCACTCTTCGTAATAGTCATGTCATTCTACAAATCATAAATGCTTGACTCTCCGTCGTAGTCATGTCAATCTACAAATCATAAATGCTTGACTCTCGGTCATAGTCATGTCAATCTACAAATCATAAATGCTGGACTCTCCGTCGTAGTCATGTTAATCTACAGATCATAAATGCTTCACTCTCCGTCATAATCATGTCATTCTACAAATCATAAATGCTTTACTCTCGGTCATAGTCATGTTAATCTACAAATCATTAATGCTGGACTCTCCGTCGTAGTCATGTTAATCTACAAATCATAAATGCTGGACTCTCCGTCGTAGTCATGTTAATCTACAAATCATAAATGCTGTACTCTCCGTCGTAGACATGTCAATCTACAAATCATAAATGTTTCACTCTCCGTCGTAGTCATGTTAATCTACAAATCATAAATGCTGGACTCTCCGTCATATTCATGCCAATCTACAAATCATAAATGCTTCACTCTCGATCATAGTCATGTCAATCTACAAATCATAATTGCTTGACCCTCCACCATAGTCATGTCAATCTACAAATCATAAATGCCTCACTCTCGATCATAGTCATGTCAATCTACAAATCATAAATGTTTTTGACTCTCCGTCGTAGTCATGTCAATCTACAAATCATAAATGTTTCACTCTCCGTCGTAGTCATGTTAATCTACAAATCATAAATGCTTGACTCCCCGTCTTAGTCATGCCAATCTACAAATCATAAATGCTGGACTCTCCGTCATGATCATGCCAATCTACAAATCATAAATGTTTCACTCTCCGTCATAGTCATGCCAATCTACAAACCATAAATGCTTCACTCTCCGTCATAGTCATGCCAATCTACAAATCATAAATGCTTGACTCTCGGTCAGAGTCATGTTAATCTACAAATCATAAATATTGGACTCTCGGTCATAGTCATGTCAATCTACAAATCATAAATGATGGACTCTCCGTCGTAGTCATGTCAATCTACAAATCATAAATGTTTCACTCTCCGTCGTAGTCATGTTAATCTACAGATCATAAATGCTTCACTCTCCGTCATAATCATGTCATTCTACAAATCATAAATGCTTTACTCTCGGTCATAGTCATGTTAATCTACACATCATAAATGCTGGACTCTCCGTCGTAGTCATGTCAATCTACAAATCATAAATGTTTCACTCTCCGTCGTAGTCATGTCAATCTACACATCCTAAATGCTGGACTCCCCGTCTTAGTCATGCCAATCTACAAATCATAAATGCTGGACTCTCCGTCATAATCATGCCAATCTACAAACCATAAATGCTTCACTCTCCGTCATAGTCATGCCAATCTACAAATCATAAATGTTTCACTCTCCGTCGTAGTCATGTTAATCTACAAATCATAAATGTTTCACTCTCCGTCATATTCATGCCAATCTACAAATCATAAATGTTTCACTCTCCGTCGTATTCATGTCAATCTACAAATCATAAATGCTGGACTCTCCGTCGTATTCATGTCAATCTACAAATCATAAATGTTTCACTCTCCGTCGTAGTCATGTTAATCTACAAATCATAAATGCTGGACTCTCCGTCATAATCATGCCAATCTACAAATCATAAATGTTTCACTCTCCGTCGTAGTCATGTTAATCTACAAATCATAAATGTTGGACTCTCGGTCAGAGTCATGTCAATCTACAAATCATAAATGCTTCACTCTCCGTCATAGTCAATCTACAAATCATAAATGCCTGACTCTCGGTCAGAGTCATGCCAATCTACAAATCATAAATGCTTGACTCTCCATCATAGTCAATCTACAAATGCTTGACTCGCCGTCATAGTCATGCCAATCTACAAACCATACATGCTTCACTCTCCGTCATAGTCATGTTAATCTACAACTCATCAATGTTGGACTCTCGGTCAGAGTCATGTCAATCTACAAATCATAAATGCTTCACTCTCCGTCATAGTCAATCTACAAATCATAAATGCCTGACTCTCGGTCATAGTCATGTTAATCTACAACTCATAAATGTTTCACTCTCCGTCGTAGTCATGTTAATCTACAAATCATCAATGCTGGACTCTCGGTCATAGTCATGCCAATCTACAAATCATAAATGCTGGACTCTCCGTCGAGGTCATGTTAATCTACAAATCATAAATGCTGGACTCTCCGTCGAGGTCATGTTAATCTACAAATCATAAATGCTGGACTCTCCGTCGTAGTCATGTTAATCTACAAATCATAAATGCTTGACTCCCCGTCTTAGTCATGCCAATCTACACATCATAAATGATTCACTCTTCGTAATAGTCATGTCATTCTACAAATCATAAATGCTTGACTCTCCGTCGTAGTCATGTCAATCTACAAATCATAAATGCTTGACTCTCGGTCATAGTCATGTCAATCTACAAATCATAAATGCTGGACTCTCCGTCGTAGTCATGTTAATCTACAGATCATAAATGCTTCACTCTCCGTCATAATCATGTCATTCTACAAATCATAAATGCTTTACTCTCGGTCATAGTCATGTTAATCTACAAATCATTAATGCTGGACTCTCCGTCGTAGTCATGTTAATCTACAAATCATAAATGCTGGACTCTCCGTCGTAGTCATGTTAATCTACAAATCATAAATGCTGTACTCTCCGTCGTAGACATGTCAATCTACAAATCATAAATGTTTCACTCTCCGTCGTAGTCATGTTAATCTACAAATCATAAATGCTGGACTCTCCGTCATATTCATGCCAATCTACAAATCATAAATGCTTCACTCTCGATCATAGTCATGTCAATCTACAAATCATAATTGCTTGACCCTCCACCATAGTCATGTCAATCTACAAATCATAAATGCCTCACTCTCGATCATAGTCATGTCAATCTACAAATCATAAATGTTTTTGACTCTCCGTCGTAGTCATGTCAATCTACAAATCATAAATGTTTCACTCTCCGTCGTAGTCATGTTAATCTACAAATCATAAATGCTTGACTCCCCGTCTTAGTCATGCCAATCTACAAATCATAAATGCTGGACTCTCCGTCATGATCATGCCAATCTACAAATCATAAATGTTTCACTCTCCGTCATAGTCATGCCAATCTACAAACCATAAATGCTTCACTCTCCGTCATAGTCATGCCAATCTACAAATCATAAATGCTTGACTCTCGGTCAGAGTCATGTTAATCTACAAATCATAAATATTGGACTCTCGGTCATAGTCATGTCAATCTACAAATCATAAATGATGGACTCTCCGTCGTAGTCATGTCAATCTACAAATCATAAATGTTTCACTCTCCGTCGTAGTCATGTTAATCTACAGATCATAAATGCTTCACTCTCCGTCATAATCATGTCATTCTACAAATCATAAATGCTTTACTCTCGGTCATAGTCATGTTAATCTACACATCATAAATGCTGGACTCTCCGTCGTAGTCATGTCAATCTACAAATCATAAATGTTTCACTCTCCGTCGTAGTCATGTCAATCTACACATCCTAAATGCTGGACTCCCCGTCTTAGTCATGCCAATCTACAAATCATAAATGCTGGACTCTCCGTCATAATCATGCCAATCTACAAACCATAAATGCTTCACTCTCCGTCATAGTCATGCCAATCTACAAATCATAAATGTTTCACTCTCCGTCGTAGTCATGTTAATCTACAAATCATAAATGTTTCACTCTCCGTCATATTCATGCCAATCTACAAATCATAAATGTTTCACTCTCCGTCGTAGTCATGTTAATCTACAAATCATAAATGCTTGACTCCCCGTCTTAGTCATGCCAATCTACAAATCATAAATGCTTGACTCCCCGTCTTAGTCATGCCAATCTACACATCATAAATGATTCACTCTTCGTAATAGTCATGTCATTCTACAAATCATAAATGCTTGACTCCCCGTCTTAGTCATGCCAATCTACAAATCATAAATGCTTGACTCCCCGTCTTAGTCATGTCATTCTACAAATCATAAATGCTTGACTCCCCGTCTTAGTCATGCCAATCTACACATCATAAATGATTCACTCTTCGTAATAGTCATGTCATTCTACAAATCATAAATGCTTGACTCTCCGTCGTAGTCATGTCAATCTACAAATCATAAATGCTTGACTCTCGGTCATAGTCATGTCAATCTACAAATCATAAATGCTGGACTCTCCGTCGTAGTCATGTTAATCTACAGATCATAAATGATTCACTCTCCGTCATAATCATGTCATTCTACAAATCATAAATGCTTTACTCTCGGTCATAGTCATGTTAATCTACAAATCATTAATGCTGGACTCTCCGTCGTAGTCATGTTAATCTACAAATCATAAATGCTGGACTCTCCGTCGTAGTCATGTTAATCTACAAATCCTAAATGCTGGACTCTCCGTCGTAGTCATGTTAATCTACAAATCATAAATGCTGGACTCTCCGTCGTAGTCATGTTAATCTACAAATCCTAAATGCTGGACTCTCCGTCGTAGACATGTCAATCTACAAATCATAAATGTTTCACTCTCCGTCGTAGTCATGTTAATCTACAAATCATAAATGCTGGACTCCCCGTCTTAGTCATGCCAATCTACAAATCATAAATGCTGGACTCTCCGTCATATTCATGCCAATCTACAAATCATAAATGCTTGACTCTCCGTCATAGTCATGTCAATCTACAAATCATAATTGCCTGACTCTCCGTCATAGTCATGTCAATCTACAAATCATAAATGCTTCACTCTCGATCATAGTCATGTCAATCTACAAATCATAATTGCTTGACCCTCCACCATAGTCATGTCAATCTACAAATCATAAATGCCTCACTCTCGATCATAGTCATGTCAATCTACAAATCATAAATTCTTCACTCTCGATCATAGTCATGTCAATCTACAAATCATAAATGCTTCACTCTCGATCATAGTCATGTCAATCTACAAATCATAAATGCTTCACTCTCGATCATAGTCATGTCAATCTACAAATCATAAATGCTGGACTTTCGGTTAATGGAATTCTCATTCATTCATGTATGTTTGTGAAATGAGCGAATAAAAGGTTTTTGACTTGACTTGACTTGACAGTTGATAAATCATATATATTATAATGGATTAATTGTATGACACAATCCCTTGCAATAAACACATATGTAGCATTCTGCTGCTTGTATTGGCGTGTCATTTTACATGAAGTTGGATACTTGGTACATCACATATAACGGTTTCATTGAATGTCAAACTCCCTTAAAGCGACATTACATCGCAAAAAGCCCACACATTGATTTTTTACGCATAAACAGCATTGTTACAAATTCTTCGGGAAAAAACGAACACTACCTTTCTAACATCAGTAGTGTTTTTGTCGTATACAAACTCTCAAAAGTGAAAGTTTGAATTCATATAACGGTCAGCTACGCTCCTGAATTGACGTTTCTTTACCATCGGAATCTATACGAAGCACGTGCTGCTGTCGTTTAGAGATATTTTAAATCATATTACAATTTTACCATATAATAGGAAATTACATTCTGAGAAATGTGTGCATTAACGTAACCATATTGTATTGCCTATATATATATGAATATAGTTACACACTAATAATACAGCATAGCACAAGCAAATGGGCTGGGTAATAAGTTCTAGCAACATTACATTAAACGACACTACATCAGTGCAAACACAAATTTCTTATATGGTATAATTTGTTTCCAAATATTTGCCTCAAATACTGAGTATTTCAACTAATAAACAAACGTCGTATACACGATTTGTTGACATAACAAAATAATGTACATATTTACCGTTATATCTCATTGTGTGCCTATTTATTTGTAGTTAATATTCTAGGTTAAATGATCTCTAAACGATATAATCTCACTACTACAACATCTCGCTGTGCGATGTATTCGTCGCAGTATGCAGAAGGCACGTGGCTACTACAACATCTCACTGTGTGATGTATTCGTGGCAGTATACAGAAGGCACGTGGCTACTACAACATCTCGCTGTGCGATGTATTCGTGGCAGTATACAGAAGGCACGTGGCTACTACAACATCTCGCTGTGTGATGTATTCGTCGCAGTATACAGAAGGCACGTGGCTACTACAACATCTCGCTGTGTGATGTATTCGTGGCAGTATGCAGAAGTCAGGTGGCTACCACAACATCTCGCTGTGTGATGTATTCGTGCCAGTATGCAGAAGTCACGTGGCTACTACAACATCTCGCTGTGCGATGTATTCGTGGCAGTATGCAGAAGGCACGTGGCTAATACAACATCTCGCTGTGCGATGTATTCGTGGCAGTATGCAGAAGTCACGTGGCTACCACAACATCTCGCTGTGTGATGTATTCGTGCCAGTATGCAGAAGTCACGTGGCTACTACAACATCTCGCTGTGTGATGTATTCGTGGCAGTATGCAGAAGTCACGTGGCTACTACAACATTTCGCTGTGCGATGTATTCGTGGCAGTATGCAGAAGGCACGTGGCTACTACAACATCTCGCTGTGCGATGTATTCGTGCCAGTATGCAGAAGTCACGTGGCTACTACAACATCTCGCTGTGTGATGTATTCGTGCCAGTATGCAGAAGTCACGTGGCTACTACAACATCTCGCTGTGTGATGTATTCGTGGCAGTATGCAGAAGTCACGTGGCTACTACAACATCTCGCTGTGCGATGTATTCGTGGCAGTATGCAGAAGTCACGTGGCTACTACAACATCTCGCTGTGTGATGTATTCGTGCCAGTATGCAGAAGTCACGTGGCTACTACAACATCTCGCTGTGTGATGTATTCGTGGCAGTATGCAGAAGTCACGTGGCTACTACAACATCTCGCTGTGGGATGTATTCGTGGCAGTATGCAGAAGTCACATGGCTACTACAACATCTCGCTGTGTGATGTATTCGTGCCAGTATGCAGAAGTCACGTGGCTACTACAACATCTCGCGATGTATTCGTGGCAGTATGCATAGGTCACGTGGCTACTACAACATCTCGCTGTGGGATGAATTCGTGGCAGTATGCAGAAGGCACGTGGCTACTACAACATCTCGCTGTGCGATGTATTGGTGCCAGTATGCAGAAGTCACGTGGCTACTACAATATCTCGCTGTGCGATGTATTCGTGGCAGTATGCAGAAGTCACGTGGCTACTACAACATCTCGCTGTGGGATGTATTCGTGGCAGTATGCAGAAGGCACGTGGCTACTACAACATCTCGCTGTGCGATGTATTCGTGCCAGTATGCAGAAGGCACGTGGCTACTACAACATCTCGCGATGTATTCGTGGCAGTATGCAGAAGTCACGTGGCTACTACAACATCTCGCTGTGGGATGTATTCGTGGCAGTATGCAGAAGGCACGTGGCTACTACAACATCTCGCTGTGCGATGTATTCGTGCCAGTATGCAGAAGGCACGTGGCTACTACAACATCTCGCGATGTATTCGTGGCAGTATGCAGAAGTCACGTGGCTACTACAACATCTCGCTGTGGGATGTATTCGTGGCAGTATGCAGAAGGCACGTGGCTACTACAACATCTCGCTGTGCGATGTATTCGTGCCAGTATGCAGAAGGCACGTGGCTACTACAACATCTCGCGATGTATTCGTGGCAGTATGCAGAAGTCACGTGGCTACTACAACATCTCGCTGTGGGATGTATTCGTGGCAGTATGCAGAAGGCACGTGGCTACACAACACAACCAACAAACACGTGGCTACTACAACATCTCGCGTGTATTCGTGCCAGTATGCAGAAGTCATGTGGCTACTACAACATCTCGCGATGTATTCGTGCCAGTATGCAGAAGGCACGTGGCTACTACAACATCTCGCTGTGCGATGTATTCGTGGCAGTATGCAGAAGTCACGTGGCTACTACAACATCTCGCTGTGCGATGTATTCGTGGCAGTATGCAGAGGTCACGTGGCTACTACACATCTCGCTGTGGGATGTATTCGTGGCAGTATCAAAGCACGTGGCTACTACAACATCTCGCTGTGCGATGTATTCGTGGCAGTATGCAGAAGTCACGTGGCTACACAACACCCAACCAACAAACACCAATACAACATCTCGCTGTGCGATGTATTCGTGGCAGTATGCAGAAGTCACGTGGCTACCACAACATCTCGCTGTGTGATGTATTCGTGCCAGTATGCAGAAGTCACGTGGCTACTACAACATCTCGCTGTGCGATGTATTCGTGCCAGTATGCAGAAGGCACGTGGCTACTACAACATCTCGCTGTGCGATGTATTCGTGGCAGTATGCAGAAGGCACGTGGCTACTACAACATCTCGCTGTGCGATGTATTCGTGCCAGTATGCAGAAGTCACGTGGCTACTACAACATCTCGCTGTGTGATGTATTCGTGCCAGTATGCAGAAGTCACGTGGCTACTACAACATCTCGCTGTGCGATGTATTCGTGCCAGTATGCAGAAGTCACGTGGTTACTACAACATCTCGCTGGGATGTATTCGTGGCAGTATGCAGAAGTCACGTGGCTACTACAACATCTCGCGATGTATTCGTGCCAGTATGCAGAAGTCACGTGGCTACTACAACATCTCGCTGTGTGATGTATTCGTGGCAGTATGCAGAAGTCACGTGGCTACTACAACATCTCGCTGTGGGATGTATTCGTGGCAGTATGCAGAAGTCACGTGGCTACTACAACATCTCGCTGTGGATGTATTCTGGCAGTATGCAGAAGCACGTGGCTACTACAACATCTCGCTGTGCGATGTATCGTGCAGTATGCAGAAGCACGTGGCTACTACAACATCTCGCTGTGCGATGTATCGTGCAGTATGCAGAAGCACGTGGCTACCACAACATCTCGCTGTGTGATGTATTCGTGCCAGTATGCAGAAGTCACGTGGCTACTACAACATCTCGCTGTGTGATGTATTCGTGGCAGTATGCAGAAGTCACGTGGCTACTACAACATTTCGCTGTGCGATGTATTCGTGGCAGTATGCAGAAGGCACGTGGCTACTACAACATCTCGCTGTGCGATGTATTCGTGCCAGTATGCAGAAGTCGCGTGGCTACTACAACATCTCGCTGTGTGATGTATTCGTGCCAGTATGCAGAAGTCACGTGGCTACTACAACATCTCGCTGTGTGATGTATTCGTGGCAGTATGCAGAAGTCACGTGGTTACTACAACATCTCGCTGGGGGATGTATTCGTGGCAGTATGCAGAAGTCACGTGGCTACTACAACATCTCGCTGTGTGATGTATTCGTGCCAGTATGCAGAAGTCACGTGGCTACTACAACATCTCGCTGTGTGATGTATTCGTGGCAGTATGCAGAAGTCACGTGGCTACTACAACATCTCGCTGTGGGATGTATTCGTGGCAGTATGCAGAAGTCACATGGCTACTACAACATCTCGCTGTGTGATGTATTCGTGCCAGTATGCAGAACACCACACAACACCCAACCAGTATGCAGAAGCACGTGGCTACTACAACATCTCGCTGTGCGATGATTCGTGCAGTATGCAGAAGCACCCACAACACCCCAAAACAACAAACACCACACAACACCACAACCCAAACAAACACCCACACAACACCCGCGATGTATTCGTGCCAGTATGCAGAAGTCACGTGGCTACTACAACATCTCGCTTTGCGATGTATTCGTGCCAGTATGTAGAAGTCACGTGGCTACTACAACATCTAGTGATGTATTCGTGCCAGTATGCAGAAGTCACGTGGCTACTACAATATCTCGCGATGTATTCGTGCCAGTATGCAGAAGTCATGTGGCTACTACAACATCTCGCGATGTATTCGTGCCAGTATGCAGAAGGCACGTGGCTAATACAACATCTCGCTGTGCGATGTATTCGTGGCAGTATGCAGAAGTCACGTGGCTACTACAACATCTCGCTGTGCGATGTATTCGTGGTAGTATGCAGAGGTCACGTGGCTACTACAACATCTCGCTGTGGGATGTATTCGTGGCAGTATGCACGTGGCTACTACAACATCTCGCTGTGCGATGTATTGGTGCCAGTATGCAAAGGTCACGTGGCTACTACAACATCTCGCTGTGCGATGTATTCGTGGCAGTATGCAGAAGTCACGTGGCTACTACAACATCTCGCTGTGGGATGTATTCGTGGCAGTATGCAGAAGGCACGTGGCTACTACAACATCTCGCTGTGCGATGTATTCGTGCCAGTATGCAGAAGGCACGTGGCTACTACAACATCTCGCTGTGCGATGTATTCGTGGCAGTATGCAGAAGGCACGTGGCTACTACAACATCTCGCTGTGCGATGTATTCGTGGCAGTATGCAGAAGTCACGTGGCTACTGCAACATCTCGCTGTGGGATGTATTCGTGGCAGTATGCAGAAGGCACGTGGCTACTACAACATCTCGATGTGCGATGTATTCGTGCCAGTATGCAGAAGTCACGTGGTTACTACAACATTTCGCTGTGTGATGTATTCGTGGCAGTATGCAGAAGTCACGTGGCTACTACAACATCTCGCTGTGCGATGT
>JABXNX010000052.1:156397-184885 GCA_014843695.1 Archivesica marissinica | reverse complement strand
TCGAGCTACAATAAACGTGCATTCGAGCTACAATAAACGTGCATTCGAGCTACAATAAACGTGCATTCGAGCTACAATAAACGTGCATTCGAGCTACAATAAACGTGCATTCGAGCTACAGTAAACGTGCATTCGAGCTACAATAAACGTGCATTCAATAAACGTGCATTCGAGCAACAATAAACGTTCATTCGAGCCATCGAGCTACAGTAAACATGCATTCGAGCTACAATAAACGTTCATTCGAGCCATCGAGCTACAGCAAACGTACATTCGAGCTACAATAAACGTGCATTCAATAAACGTGCATTCGAGCTACAATAAACGTGCATTCGAGCCATCGAGCTACAGTAAACGTGCATTCGAGCTACAATAAACGTGCATTCGAGCTACAATAAACGTGCATTCGAGCTACAGTAAACGTGCATTCGAGCTACAATAAACGTGCATTCGAGCTACAATAAACGTGCATTCGAGCTACAATAAACGTGCATTCGAGCTACAATAAACGTGCATTCGAGCTACAATAAACTGTGCATTTGAGCTACAATAAACGTGCATTCGAGCCATCGAGCTACAATAAACGTGCATTCGAGCTACAATAAATGTGCATTCGAGCTACAATAAACGTGCATTCGAGCTACAATAAACGTACATTCGAGCCATCGAGCTACAGGAAACGTGCATTCGAGCTACAATAAACGTGGATTCGAGCTACAATAAACGTGCATTCGAGCTACAATAAACATGCATTCGAGCTACAATAAACGTGCATTCGAGCTACAGTAAACGTGCATTCAATAAACGTGCATTCGAGCTACAATAAACGTTCATTCGAGCCATCGAGCTACAGTAAACATGCATTCGAGCTGCAATAAACGTGCATTCGAGCTACAATAAACGTGCATTCGAGCTGCAATAAACGTGCATTCGAGCTACAATAAACGTGCATTCGAGCTGCAATAAACGTGCATTCGAGCTCAATAAACGTGCATTCGAGCTACAATAAACGTGCATTCGAGCTACAGTAAACGTGCATTCGAGCTACAATAAACGTGCATTCGAGCTACAATAAACGTGCATTCGAGCTACAGTAAACGTGCATTCGAGCTACAATAAACGTGCATTCGAGCTACAATAAACGTGCATTCGAGCTACAATAAACGTGCATTCGAGCTATAATAAACGTGCATTCGAGCTACAGTAAACGTGCATTCGAGCTACAATAAACGTGCATTCAATAAACGTGCATTCGAGCTACAATAAACGTGCATTCGAGCCATCGAGCTACAGTAAACGTGCATTCGAGCAACAATAAACGTGCATTCGAGCTGCAATAAACGTGCATTCGAGCTACAATAAACGTGCATTCGAGCTGCAATAAACGTGCATTCGAGCTACAATAAACGTGCATTCGAGCTACAATAAACGTGCATTCGAGCTACAATAAACGTGCATTCGAGCTACAATAAACGTCATTCGAGCCATCGAGCTACAGGAAACGTGCATTCGAGCTACAATAAACGTGGATTCGAGCTACAATAAACGTGCATTCGAGCTACAATAAACATGCATTCGAGCTACAATAAACGTGCATTCGAGCTACAGTAAACGTGCATTCAATAAACGTGCATTCGAGCTACAATAAACGTTCATTCGAGCCATCGAGCTACAGTAAACATGCATTCGAGCTGCAATAAACGTGCATTCGAGCTACAATAAACGTGCATTCGAGCTGCAATAAACGTGCATTCGAGCTACAATAAACGTGCATTCGAGCTGCAATAAACGTGCATTCGAGCTGCAATAAACGTGCATTCGAGCTACAATAAACGTGCATTCGAGCTACAGTAAACGTGCATTCGAGCTACAATAAACGTGCATTCAATAAATGTGCATTCGAGCTACAATAAACGTGCATTCGAGCTACAATAAACGTGCATTCGAGCTACAATAAACGTGCATTCGAGCTACAATAAACGTGCATTCGAGCTATAATAAACGTGCATTCGAGCTACAGTAAACCACACAAAAAAAACGTGCATTCGAGCTACAATAAACGTGCATTCAATAAACGTGCATTCGAGCTACAATAAACGTGCATTCGAGCCATCGAGCTACAGTAAACGTGCATTCGAGCAACAATAAACGTGCATTCGAGCTGCAATAAACGTGCATTCGAGCTACAATAAACGTGCATTCGAGCTGCAATAAACGTGCATTCGAGCTACAATAAACGTGCATTCGAGCTACAATAAACGTGCATTCGAGCTGCAATAAACGTGCATTCGAGCTACAATAAACGTGCATTCGACTACAGTAAACGTGCATTCGAGCTACAATAAACGTGCATTCGAGCTACAATAAACGTGCATTCGAGCTACAATAAACGTGCATTCGAGCTACAGTAAACGTGCATTCGAGCTACAATAAACATGCATTCGAGCTACAATAAACGTGCATTCGAGCTACAATAAACGTGCATTCGAGCTACAATAAACGTGCATTCGAGCTACAATAAACGTGCATTCGAGCTACAGGAAACGTGCATTCGAGCTACAATAAACGTGCATTCGAGCTACAATAAACATTCATTCGAGCTACAATAAACGTGCATTCGAGCTACAGTAAACGTGCATTCGAGCTACAATAAACGTGCATTCGAGCTACAATAAACGTGCATTCGAGCTACAGTAAACGTGCATTCGAGCTACAATAAACGTGCATTCAATAAACGTGCATTCGAGCAACAATAAACGTTCATTCGAGCCATCGAGCTACAGTAAACATGCATTCGAGCTACAATAAACGTTCATTCGAGCCATCGAGCTACAGCAAACGTACATTCGAGCTACAATAAACGTGCATTCAATAAACGTGCATTCGAGCTACAATAAACGTGCATTCGAGCCATCGAGCTACAGTAAACGTGCATTCGAGCTACAATAAACGTGCATTCGAGCTACAATAAACGTGCATTCGAGCTACAGTAAACGTGCATTCGAGCTACAATAAACGTGCATTCGAGCTACAATAAACGTGCATTCGAGCTACAATAAACGTGCATTCGAGCTACAATAAACGTGCATTCGAGCTACAATAAACGTGCATTCGAGCTACAGTAAACTTGCATTCGAGCTACAATAAACGTGCATTCGAGCTACAATAAACGTGCATTCGAACTACAGTAAACGTGCATTCGAGCTACAATAAACGTGTATACGCTAATACTGTGGATAGTTGTAACGGTGCGTTTGTCGTCTAAATATAAATTTATTATTTATAAAAAATATATCTAAATTGTCGAGATAAATGTGCAGCCAACTCGAGGCTCGAACTATGGATATTTCGCTTACAGGTCGAAATGCTCTACAGATCTAGCCAGCCGGGCTATAATATTCACTCGAACCCGTTGGAACCCCGCTGGACCCGTTATGATTATGCCCTTAGGCAAGGCATTTAAATTCCACATTGCCTATTCTCTCTCCCTCGTGGCGATGGATTCAATCAGGAATGAGGCATCGAGAGTTATTAATATAAGTTGTTAGAACATGTTTCACAATCGAACTAAAATAAATTTGTATAAACTAACCAAGTCCGTACCGCAATATAGTTATGGGACGCTACGACCTTTCCATAAAATATACATTAAAACCTGTGTCAGCAGTCACCACCGCTATTAAACAGGTAACCTGTTAGACAGCCAGCTTCCAGATGCCCTACTAGCAGAATGTTACAGTCTCTATAGCAACCACATGTGCAAATCTGTTTAAGTACTTCCATTATCTGGCTGTTTAAGACAGGTGTGGTTGGTTTGTAATGGGGGTTAATGTCGTTTATTTATTTATTTATTTATATTTCGGGTTTTACCCCTGCATCAGCACCATTTTGGGCTATATCGCCGGCGGGTAGTTTACCTAACAACACATTTCCTGGGCAGGCTCCAGCGGTTAACCAGTACTTGCCATTTTTCATATAAATGAGACACGACCTGCGCGGGGCTCGAACCCGTGACCGGGTTAATGTCGTATCAACAGCGTAGGTCATATGGCGACTTCAGTTATTGTTGGTGGAGGAAGGCCCCGGATACACCTACGAGCAGTACTTCAGTTATTATTGGTGGAGGAAGGCCCCGGATACACCTCCGAGCAGTACTTCAGCTATTATTGGTGGAGGAAGACCCCAGATACACCTACGAGCAGTATTTAATCCGAGCAGTATTTAGTCCGAGCAGTACTTCAGTTATTATTGGTGGAGGAAGACCCCGGATACACCTACGAGCAGTATTTAATCCGAGCAGTATTTAGTCCGAGCAGTACTTCAGTTATTATTGGTGGAGGAAGACCCCGGATACACCTCCGAGGAGTATGTCAGGCACGGACTGGCATCCGGATAGAACCACCGACCCTCATTAAGCCAGATTCCTCACATGAAATAATTCAACACCCCGGTGAGTTTCGAACCTACAGCTGTGATCTGAAATTTACGTCATTAATCAATCGGCCCCGGAGGCCCCATTAAGACAGGTTGGACTGCATTTTGATTTAATCAGACCAGTGTTCGCCTGCTTACACACACATCGTATGTAAATATAAATGGAAGATATATTTCCCATCCTATCTATCATATCAAGTGTAGCAAAGTGTCAAAGTGCCAATTGCTGTATCCGCTGCAATACAATAACTGTAGTTATTTCTGTAAACCGTTTAGACTGTCACACAAAAAATAGTCAATCCGTTAATTATATGTTTTACATAATGAAATAAAAATAATGACCAGATAAAAGAACTAGATTGATACTGATTGCATAAAATGTTCCTTCACATATTTTTTAACGGACTGTGATTACTAATAGATCTAAAATTTGACGGCAACCCGTTTCACACTTGACAGCCATTACACGCGAATGAGTTCCCCCCAAAACCCTTAACCTTGGGAATGGAATAACTGTTACTGTCTCTGAAACGAGTTGAATAAGAGCGTACCTCATTTGCTAATTTAAAATACTCATTCAAATAGCTGGGTGCACTATTACAGTGTATCTTATGTACATGACCAAGGATAATGGAGTCAACCCTCAATTGAACAGGCAACCAGCCAACTTCAGTGAATTGTGACCTGCCAATATGAGTATGAGGACTGAGATATAAGTATAAACCTCACCATCTTATTCTGGGTGGCATGAAGTCTATTTTTCAGGTTTTGGCTTAACCCCAAATACCAGGCGGCACAAGCATAGTATTAATGAGGAAACCAGTAGCTGTTTAGTATACCTATTTAAAACAACTTACTTTTTCTAAATAAAAACTGTAGTTTTGCATTGGCCTTCTTAATAACTTGATTGGCTATGGACTCACCGGATAGACTTTGGTCGAGATCAGCACCTAAGTATTTGACAGATTTGGTGAATGCAATTGAAGTTTCATTGCATGCAATGTCTAGTTTATCACATGACCTCAATCTGGGCTTAGAAGCAAACAAAATGGACTCTGTCTTACCGAGATGCAGCGAAAGCTTATTATCAGTAAGCCATTTACCTACACTGGTGAGGTCATCAGTAAGCCATTTACCTACACTGGTGAGGTCATCAGTAAGCCATTTACCTACACTGGTGAGGTCATCAGTAAGCTGAGACGTAATATAATGAATATCTTTACCTGATACTAAGATATCCGAGTCGTCAGCATACAGGAGTCATTTATTACGTACGGACCATAGTCTCCATATAATTCACATAAATCAAAAATAGGAGGGGGCCAAGGATTGAACCCTGGGGAACCCCACATGTGATCTTGGCACTAGATGAAAGCATACCGGAGACATTGACCATTTGTGTACGTTAGATAAGTAGCATCACTTGAAAACCCCATTGCATCTAGTTTCATAAGTAAAATATCATGGTCGACAGTGTCGAACGCCTTCTGTAAATCTAAAAGTACCATGCAAATATAATTTCCTTTATCCATTTCAAGCTTAATAAAATCAGTAAGATGTAAAAGACAGGTATCTGTGGAATATTTATGTCTAAAACCAGATTGATGGACATAAAGTAACTTATTTTCCGTTAAGTAACGCTCTACCTGATCATAATTATATTATCGTCTCAAGGACCTTTGACCACAGGAACTTGAAATTGTATCCATAAGCCACCAAAGGTCTCTTACCTATATCCTAGGACACCCCCCTCTATTAAAAAAATTATTTGGCTTATGGATAAAATTTCAAGTTCCTGTGCTTTGACACAACACTTAGTATTGACACCGGACGGTAATTACCAGCTTCCGTCTTATCACTCTGTTTGTATAAAGGTACAACACGGGCAGATTTAAGGTCATCGGGAACAATACCAGTAATAATGGACACATTAATTATATGAGTAAGGCAATGATATGTACACTGTCATTAATAAAACGTGTAGGAATTACATCAAGGCCTGTAGCTTTGTTGGCACATAATTTGTTTAAATATTTGATAACAGTACCCTTCGTCACAGCTTTCACAACAAAATTTGATACATAATGTCTACCAAATTTGTTCACACTGGTAGAAAGTTTATCAACTAGCTTTTGTGCAACAGTGGTAAAAGATTCGTTAAACTTTTCCGCTACACCAAGTTTATCAAAACATACAGTATTATTAATGTTCACATCATTTAGGGTAAATAGGTTATTATAAAATATCTGCTTAGCGCGTGTTTTCATATTGTTGACTTTGTTTTTTATTGTCTTGTACGCACACCAATCAGATACTACAGTGTAGTAGCATGCCCGATGATACAGCTGCGCGTTTCAATCGGTCATGTTTCCGTAGTACACATGCATTCCTCGTATGCCATTATTAAACCAGGGCTTATCCGTTGGACGAATAGTACTAAAATGTGATGGAATACATAACTTAGCAATTTCCAAGAATAATTCTGAGAAATATTTAGCCGAGTTATCAATTGTTATGTTATATTTTTATGTTATATTTCGGGTTATTTCAGCACCGGTTTTGGGCTATATCGCCGGCGGGAAGTTTACCTAACAACACCTTTCCTGTGCAGGCTAAAGAGTTATCAATTGTATCGGTTTGTAGGAATTGCCAATTAGTAGTAGCAATGAGCTAATTAAGAATTTGCATTTTGATAGTTCCATACTCGTCTAATATGTGATAGTGTTGCTTGTTGATTAGATTCCATGTACACATATATCCCATAATGATCACTTATATGACTTGGTGTTTTAAACAGTCCAGCATCAAGATGCATAATGTTGTTTGAAATGGCAATAGGAGCGAGTAAAGTAATTGAATGTACTGTGATACGTGTTGGTGTAGTTATTAGATTGTTCATATTTGTAATTGCTAGAATATCTCGA
The DNA here is from genome assembly GCA_014843695.1 of Archivesica marissinica. Lineage (NCBI taxonomy): Eukaryota > Metazoa > Mollusca > Bivalvia > Venerida > Vesicomyidae > Archivesica > Archivesica marissinica. The sequence goes on along the minus strand of JABXNX010000052.1, from coordinate 177,527 downwards.
AACTTGTGACAGGAATTATTCAATTGATCCTCATTAATGTCACCTACAATGATAATTCTGGAAAATGGTTCACTCATTTTGTCGATGGCAATGCTCAATCTCGCCCAAAATTCAACGGAAATGTGGGGTGGTCTGTAGATAGTGCATACTAGAAATGTGGGGTGGTCTGTAGATAGTGCATACTAGAAATGTGGGGTGGTCTGTAGATAGTGCATACTAGAAATGTGTCATATTTGTCTCGTATGGAGACGCATACGGCTTCAGGTAATAAAACATCAAAACCATTAATTAGTTTGGTTTAATCCTTTTATTCCCACTTGCTGTTGTCCAGTAGTACTCTTATTCCCACTTCATAGGTAAATGACCATTCCAAATTGTTGGCGAATGCACAAGTTCAAATTGAGTTTGTCCGCAACAAACGCGGTGGACAAAGTCTTGTTGTTGGTGGTTACAGGTTCATGGTATGTATATATATAGTTGCTGTCTGTCTGCGTGTCTGTCCGTCCGTTTCATTGTATTTGATCTTAAACACTCTTAAACACACTGCAACACAAATCCTCTTATTCCCACTCCCGTTTTTACCTAATGTTATATAAGTGGGAACAATAGGACTACACCATTAGTTTCGGGCATATATGCATTGAAGCATATACGAGAATTCCGCCAGAATGTGCCAACACATATTTGCAAAGCCTTCAATTTGTAGCCAGCTATCTACTACCGTTCCGGTTAAATGGGTTTCGGTGAAACATGTCGAAATCGGAAAGGTTATCTCTAATATAGTCTAATTTGTTCCGTATACTGTGAATATTTTGATGAAATATGGAGAAACAGTGGTTCGCACTAATTTCTGGACCAGGATTTACATCTACATCGCCACAGCGTAGACGGAGAAGACAGGTAACTAATGGAATAAATAATTCTAGAAGTACTAGTAGGAAACAACCAATCAGCAGTTGTGTCTCTATGCAATGTTGGCACGTCATAAGGAGCATAATACAAGACCTATCAGCAGTTGTGTCTCTATGCAATGTTGGCACGTCATAAGGAGCATAATACAAGACCTATCAGCAGTTGTGTCTCTATACAATGTTGGCACGTCATAAGGAGCATACTACAAGCAACGTGGATGGTTGATCTATTGATGCGCAACATTAATAGAAAACGTATGAGTTCATAGAAAAGGTAATTTAGGACTATTGTTGCTTTCGTTAGCAATATCGAAAATGGCCGGTAACACATCGAAACTGATCTAACTTTTATTTGTCCCCTGTTAAATAAACCTAGCCTGGGTTCCAGTCTGTCGATTTTTCACTTTTTAACTTCTAGCCAAATGACTGTTCAGAAACTCAATACGGCCCAATTAATAGTATCGGTGTTAAATATATGTATTTGACTGACCAGGCAAAATATATCGACGCCTGTTCCCAGGCTAAAATAAACCTATCGTCACCCTCCGGAGTTCGAGCCCCGCTGGAGCCGTTACGATTGTGCCCTTAGGCAAGGCATTTAAATTCCACTTATATTAATCACTCTCGAGACCTCATTCCTGATGGAATCCATCGCCATGAAGGAGAGAGAATTTATGTGGAATTTAAATGCCTTGCCTACGGACACAATCGTAACGTAATTATCCCCAGTGACCCTAATATTTAAACTTTAAAACTTTAGTGACACCGTATTGTGTATTTAGTAAAACAGGAAATACATAACATAACCTAGAAAGTATGTGTGGTAGTGTGTCTTAGCAACCAAACTCATAACATAACCTGGAATGTATGTGTAGTAGTGTGTCCTAGCAACCAAACCCATAACATAACCTGGAATGTATGTGTGGTAGTGTGTCCTAGCAACCAAACGAATAACATGACCTGGAATGTATGTGTGGTAGTGTGTCCTAGCAACCAAACGAATAACATGACCTGGAATGTAAGTGTAGTAGTGTGTCCTAGCAACCAAACCCATAACATAACCTGGAATGTATGTGTGGTAGTGTGTCCTAGCAACCAAACGAATAACATGACCTGGAATGTAAGTGTAGTAGTGTGTCCTAGCAACCAAACTCATAACATAACCTGGAATGTATGTGTAGTAGTGTGTCCTAGCAACCAAACCCATAACATAACCTGGAATGTATGTGTGGTAGTGTGTCCTAGCAGCCAAACGAATAACATGACCTGGAATGTATGTGTGGTAGTGTGTCCTAGCAACCAAATTCATAACATAACCTGGAATGTATGTGTGGTAGTGTGTCGTAGCAAACAAACGAATAACATGACCTGGAATGTATGTGTGGTAGTGTGTCCTAGCAACCAAACATATAACATAACCTGGAATGTATATGTGGTAGTGTGTCCTAGCAACCAACCACATAACATAACCTGGAATGTATGTGTGGTAGTGTGTCCTAGCAACCAAACCCATAACCTGGAATGTATGTGTGGTAGTGTGTCCTAGCAGCCAAACGAATAACATAACCTGGAAAGTATGTGCGGTAGTGTGTCCTAGCAACCAAATTCATAACATAACCTGGAATGTATGTGTGGTAGTGTGTCCTAGCAGCCAAACGAATAACATAACCTGGAAAGTATGTGCGGTAGTGTGTCCTAGCAACCAAATTCATAACATAACCTGGAATGTATGTGTGGTAGTGTGTCCTAGCAACCAACCACATAACATAATCTGGAACGTATGTGTGGTAGTGTGTCCTAGCAACCAAACTCATAGCATAACCTGGAAAGTATGTGTGGTAGTGTGTCCTAGCAACCAACCACATAACATAATCTGGAACGTATGTGTGGTAGTGTGTCCTAGCAACCAAACTCATAACATAACCTGGAAAGTACGTGTGGTACGTGTGGTACTGTGTCCTAGCAACCAAATTCATCTGGAATGTGTGTGTGGTAGTGTGTCCTAGCAACCAAACGAATAACACGAATATGTTGTATATGTGGTAGTGGGTCGTAAAACCCTACTCATAACATGAACTTTGGTAGTGGGCCGTTAAACATCTTGCATGAGCTGTATTGTATATTTGGTGGTGAGCCGTAAATTACAACATCTAACATCAAATGTGCTGTTTGTCCCTCACGGCTGTAGGTTCGAATCCAAATGGGGATGTCGAATTATTTCATGTGTGGAAGGTATCCAGCTCACTATGGTAGGTCGGTGGTTCTACCTGGGTTCCACTCCGTGGCTGTAATGCTGCACGGAGTGGCAACCAGGGTGTTCCACCACCAGTTAAAACTGGAGAATAGCCGTATAACAAGCACATAACACATGTGTTGCATATATGGTAGCGGGCCGTAATACCCAACATCTAGCTTAACGTGCTGTACATATGGTAGCTGGCCATAATATCCAACATCTAGCATAACGTGCTGTATATATGGTAGTGGGCTGTAATATCCAACATCTAGCATAACGTGCTGTATATATGGTAGCTGGCCATAATATCCAACATCTAGCATAACGTGCTGTATATATGGTAGCGGGCCATAATACCCAACATCTAGCATAACGTACTGTATATATGGTAGCGGGCCGTAATACCCAACATCTAGCATAACGTGCTGTATATATGGTAGCGGGCCATAATACCCAACATCTAGCATATCTGCTGTATATATGGTAGTGGGCCATAATACCCAACATCTAGCATAACGTGCTGTATATATGGTAGCGGGCCGTAATACCCAACATCTAGCATAACCTGCTGTATATATGGTAGCGGACCGTAATACCCAACATCTAGCATAACCTGCTGTATATATGGTAGCGGGCCGTAATACCCAACATCTAGCATAACTGCTGTATATATGGTAGCGGGCCGTAATATCCAACATCTAGCATAACGTGCTGTATATATGGTAGTGGACCGTAATATCCAACATCTAGCATAACTGCTGTATATATGGTAGCGGGCCGTAATACCCAACATCTAGCATAACGTGCTGTATATATGGTAGCGGACCATAATATCCAACATCTAGCATAACTACTGTGTATATGGTAGCGGACCATAATATCCAACATCTAGCATAACTACTGTATATATGGTAGCTGGCCATAATATCCAACATCTAGCATAACCTGCTGTATATATGGTAGCTGGCCGTAATATCCAACATCTAGCATAACTACTGTATATATGGTAGCGGGCCGTAATATCCAACATCTAGCATAATGTGCTGTATATATGGTAGCTGGCCATAATATCCAACATCTAGCATAACCTGCTGTATATATGGTAGCTGGCCATAATATCCAACATCTAGCATAATGTGCTGTATATATGGTAGCTGGCCATAATATCCAACATCTAGCATAACGTGATGTATATATGGTAGTGGGCCGTAATATCCAACATCTAGCATAACGTGCTGTATATATGGTAGCGGGCCGTAATACCCAACATCTACCATAACTGCTGTATATATGGTAGCGGGCCGTAATACCCAACATCTAGCATAACGTGCTGTATATATGGTAGCGGGCAGTAATACCCAACATCTAGCATAACGTGCTGTATATATGGTAGCTGGCCATAATATCCAACATCTAGCATAACGTGCTGTATATATGGTAGCGGGCCGTAATACCCAACATCTACCATAACTTGCTGTATATATGGTAGCTGGCCGTAATACCCAACATCTAGCATAACGTGCTGTATATATGGTAGCGGGCAGTAATACCCAACATCTAGCATAACCTGCTGTATATATGGTAGCGGACCATAATACCCAACATCTAGCATAACTGCTGTATATATGGTAGCGGACCATAATACCCAACATCTAGCATAACTGCTGTATATATGGTAGCTGGCCATAATATCCAACATCTAGCATAACGTGCTGTATATATGGTAGCGGGCCGTAATACCCAACATCTAGCATAATGTGCTGTATATATGGTAGCGGGCCATAATATCCAACATCTAGCATATCTGCTGTATATATGGTAGCTGGCCATAATATCCAACATCTAGCATAATGTGCTGTATATATGGTAGCGGGCCGTAATACCCAACATCTACCATAATGTGCTGTATATATGGTAGCTGGCCATAATATCCAACATCTAGCATATCTGCTGTATATATGGTAGTGGGCCGTAATACCCAACATCTAGCATAACGTGCTGTATATATGGTAGCGGGCAATAATATCCAACATCTAGCATAACTGCTGTATATATGGTAGCGGGCAATAATACCCAACATCTAGCATAACCTGCTGTATATATGGTAGTGGGCCGTAATATCCAACATCTAGCATAACTGCTGTATATATGGTAGCGGGCCGTAATACCCAACATCTAGCATAATGTGCTGTATATATGGTAGCTGGCCATAATATCCAACATCTAGCATAACGTGCTGTATATATGGTAGCGGGCCATAATACCCAACATCTAGCATAACGTACTGTATATATGGTAGCGGGCCGTAATACCCAACATCTAGCATAACGTGCTGTATATATGGTAGCGGGCCATAATACCCAACATCTAGCATATCTGCTGTATATATGGTAGTGGGCCATAATACCCAACATCTAGCATAACGTGCTGTATATATGGTAGCGGGCCGTAATACCCAACATCTAGCATAACCTGCTGTATATATGGTAGCGGACCGTAATACCCAACATCTAGCATAACCTGCTGTATATATGGTAGCGGGCCGTAATACCCAACATCTAGCATAACGTGCTGTATATATGGTAGCGGGCCGTAATATCCAACATCTAGCATAACGTGCTGTATATATGGTAGTGGACCGTAATATCCAACATCTAGCATAACTGCTGTATATATGGTAGCGGGCCGTAATACCCAACATCTAGCATAACGTGCTGTATATATGGTAGCGGACCATAATATCCAACATCTAGCATAACTAATGTATATATGGTAGCGGACCATAATATCCAACATCTAGCATAACTACTGTATATATGGTAGCTGGCCATAATATCCAACATCTAGCATAACCTGCTGTATATATGGTAGCTGGCCGTAATATCCAACATCTAGCATAACTACTGTATATATGGTAGCGGGCCGTAATATCCAACATCTAGCATAGTGTGCTGTATATGGTAGCTGGCCATAATATCCAACATCTAGCATAACCTGCTGTAAATATGGTAGCTGGCCATAATATCCAACATCTAGCATAATGTGCTGTATATATGGTAGCTGGCCATAATATCCAACATCTAGCATAACGTGATGTATATATGGTAGTGGGCCGTAATATCCAACATCTAGCATAACGTGCTGTATATATGGTAGCGGGCCGTAATACCCAACATCTACCATAACTGCTGTATATATGGTAGCGGGCCGTAATACCCAACATCTAGCATAACGTGCTGTATATATGGTAGCGGGCAGTAATACCCAACATCTAGCATAACGTGCTGTATATATGGTAGCTGGCCATAATATCCAACATCTAGCATAACGTGCTGTATATATGGTAGCGGGCCGTAATACCCAACATCTACCATAACTTGCTGTATATATGGTAGCTGGCCGTAATACCCAACATCTAGCATAACGTGCTGTATATATGGTAGCGGGCAGTAATACCCAACATCTAGCATAACCTGCTGTATATATGGTAGCGGACCATAATACCCAACATCTAGCATAACTGCTGTATATATGGTAGCGGACCATAATACCCAACATCTAGCATAACTGCTGTATATATGGTAGCTGGCCATAATATCCAACATCTAGCATAACGTGCTGTATATATGGTAGCGGGCCGTAATACCCAACATCTAGCATAATGTGCTGTATATATGGTAGCGGGCCATAATATCCAACATCTAGCATATCTGCTGTATATATGGTAGCTGGCCATAATATCCAACATCTAGCATAATGTGCTGTATATATGGTAGCGGGCCGTAATACCCAACATCTACCATAATGTGCTGTATATATGGTAGCTGGCCATAATATCCAACATCTAGCATATCTGCTGTATATATGGTAGTGGGCCGTAATACCCAACATCTAGCATAACGTGCTGTATATATGGTAGCGGGCAATAATATCCAACATCTAGCATAACTGCTGTATATATATGGTAGCGGGCAATAATACCCAACATCTAGCATAACCTGCTGTATATATGGTAGTGGGCCGTAATATCCAACATCTAGCATAACTGCTGTATATATGGTAGCGGGCCGTAATACCCAACATCTAGCATAATGTGCTGTATATATGGTAGCTGGCCATAATATCCAACATCTAGCATAACATGCTGTATATATGGTAGCGGGCAGTAATACCCAACATCTAGCATAACGTGCTGTATATATGGTAGCGGGGCCATAATACCCAACATCTAGCATAACGTGCTGTATATATGGTAGCTGGCCATAATATCCAACATCTAGCATAACGTGCTGTATATATGGTAGCGGGCCGCAATACCCAACATCTAGCATAATGTGCTGTATATATGGTAGCTGGCCATAATATCCAACATCTAGCATAACATGCTGTATATATGGTAGCGGGCAGTAATACCCAACATCTAGCATAACGTGCTGTATATATGGTAGCGGGGCCATAATACCCAACATCTAGCATAACGTGCTGTATATATGGTAGCTGGCCATAATATCCAACATCTAGCATAACGTGCTGTATATATGGTAGCGGGCCGCAATACCCAACATCTAGCATAATGTGCTGTATATATGGTAGCTGGCCATAATATCCAACATCTAGCATAACATGCTGTATATATGGTAGCGGGCAGTAATACCCAACATCTAGCATAACGTGCTGTATATATGGTAGCTGGCCGTAATACCCAACATCTAGCATAACATGCTGTATATATGGTAGCGGGCAGTAATACCCAACATCTAGCATAACATGCTGTATATATGGTAGCTGGCCATAATACCCAACATCTAGCATAACGTGCTGTATATATGGTAGCTGGCCATAATATCCAACATCTAGCATAATGTGCTGTATATATGGTAGCTGGCCGTAATACCCAACATCTAGCATAACGTGCTGTATATATGGTAGCTGGCCATAATACCCAGCATCTAGCATAACATGCTGTATATATGGTAGCTGGCCGTAATACCAAACATCTAGCATAACGTGCTGTATATATGGTAGCGGGCCGTAATACCCAACATCTAGCATAACGTGCTGTATATATGGTAGCGGGCCAAAATACCCAACATCTAGCATAACGTGCTGTATATATGGTAGCTGGCCGTAATACCCAACATCTAGCATAACGTGCTGTATACATGGTAGTGGGCCGTAATATCCAACATCTAGCATAATGTGCTGTATATATGGTAGCGGGCCGTAATACCCAACATCTAGCATAACGTGCTGTATATATGGTAGCTGGCCATAATACCCAACATCTAGCATAACGTGCTGTATATATGATAGCTGGCCATAATACCCAACATCTAGCATAACGTGCTGTATATATGATAGCTGGCCATAATACCCAACATCTAGCATATCTGCTGTATATATGGTAGTGGGCCGTAATACCCAACATCTAGCATAACGTGCTGTATATATGGTAGCGGGCAATAATATCCAACATCTAGCATAACTGCTGTATATATATGGTAGCGGGCAATAATACCCAACATCTAGCATAACCTGCTGTATATATGGTAGTGGGCCGTAATATCCAACATCTAGCATAACTGCTGTATATATGGTAGCGGGCCGTAATACCCAACATCTAGCATAATGTGCTGTATATATGGTAGCTGGCCATAATATCCAACATCTAGCATAACATGCTGTATATATGGTAGCGGGCAGTAATACCCAACATCTAGCATAACGTGCTGTATATATGGTAGCGGGGCCATAATACCCAACATCTAGCATAACGTGCTGTATATATGGTAGCTGGCCATAATATCCAACATCTAGCATAACGTGCTGTATATATGGTAGCGGGCCGCAATACCCAACATCTAGCATAATGTGCTGTATATATGGTAGCTGGCCATAATATCCAACATCTAGCATAACATGCTGTATATATGGTAGCGGGCAGTAATACCCAACATCTAGCATAACGTGCTGTATATATGGTAGCGGGCCATAATACCCAACATCTAGCATAACGTGCTGTATATATGGTAGCTGGCCATAATATCCAACATCTAGCATAACGTGCTGTATATATGGTAGCGGGCAGTAATACCCAACATCTAGCATAACGTGCTGTATATATGGTAGCGGGCCATAATATCCAACATCTAGCATATCTGCTGTATATATGGTAGTGGGCCATAATACCCAACATCTAGCATAACGTGCTGTATATATGGTAGCGGGCCGTAATACCCAACATCTAGCATAACGTGCTGTATATATGGTAGTGGGCCATAATATCCAACATCTAGCATAACGTGCTGTATATATGGTAGTGGGCCGTAATATCCAACATCTAGCATAACGTGCTGTATATATGGTAGTGGGCCGTAATACCCAACATCTAGCATAACTGCTGTATATATGGTAGCGGGCCGTAATACCCAACATCTAGCATAACGTGCTGTATATATGGTAGCTGGCCGTAATATCCAACATCTAGCATAACTACTGTATATATGGTAGCGGGCCGTAATATCCAACATCTAGCATAACGTGCTGTATATATGGTAGCTGGCCGTAATACCCAACATCTAGCATAACGTGCTGTATATATGGTAGCGGGCAGTAATACCCAACATCTAGCATAACATGCTGTATATATGGTAGCTGGCCGTAATACCCAACATCTAGCATAACGTGCTGTATATATGGTAGCTGGCCATAATATCCAACATCTAGCATAACGTGCTGTATATATGGTAGCTGGCCATAATACCCAACATCTAGCATAACGTGCTGTATATATGGTAGTGGGCCGTAATACCCAACATCTACCATAACTGTTGTATATATGGTAGCTGGCCGTAATACCCAACATCTAGCATAACGTGCTGTATATATGGTAGCTGGCCATAATACCCAGCATCTAGCATAACATGCTGTATATATGGTAGCTGGCCGTAATACCAAACATCTAGCATAACGTGCTGTATATATGGTAGCGGGCCGTAATACCCAACATCTAGCATAACGTGCTGTATATATGGTAGCGGGCCAAAATACCCAACATCTAGCATAACGTGCTGTATATATGGTAGTGGGCCATAATACCCAACATCTAGCATATCTGCTGTATATATGGTAGTGGGCCATAATACCCAACATCTAGCATATCTGCTGTATATATGGTAGTCGGCCATAATACCCAACATCTAGCATAACGTGCTGTATATATGGTAGCGGGCCATAATACCCAACATCTAGCATAATGTGCTGTATATATGGTAGTGGGCCGTAATATCCAACATCTAGCATAACGTGCTGTATATATGGTAGCGGGCCATAATACCCAACATCTAGCATAATGTGCTGTATATATGGTAGCTGGCCATAATACCCAACATCTAGCATAACGTGCTGTATATATGGTAGCGAGCCGTAATACCCAACATCTAGCATAACGTGCTGTATATATGGTAGCGGGCCATAATACCCAACATCTAGCATAACGTGCCGTATATATGGTAGCGGGCCAAAATACCCAACATCTAGCATAACGTGCTGTATATATGGTAGCAGGCAGTAATACCCAACATCTAGCATAACTTGCTGTATATATGGTAGCGGGCCAAAATACCCAACATCTAGCATAACGTGCTGTATATATGGTAGCGGGCCAAAATACACAACATCTAGCATAATGTGCTGTATATATGGTAGCGGGCCATAATACCCAACATCTAGCATAACGTGCTGTATATATGGTAGCGGGCCAAAATACCCAACATCTAGCATAACGTGCTGTATATATGGTAGCGGGCCATAATACCCAACATCTAGCATAACGTGCTGTATATATGGTAGCGGGCCGTAATACCCAACATCTAGCATAACCTGCTGTATATATGGTAGCGGACCGTAATACCCAACATCTAGCATAACGTGCTGTATATATGGTAGCTGGCCGTAATACCCAACATCTAGCATAACGTGCTGTATATATGGTAGCGGGCCGTAATACCCAACATCTAGCATAACCTGCTGTATATATGGTAGCGGACCATAATACCCAACATCTAGCATAACTGCTGTATATATGGTAGCGGACCATAATACCCAACATCTAGCATAACTGCTGTATATATGGTAGCTGGCCATAATATCCAACATCTAGCATAACGTGCTGTATATATGGTAGCGGGCCGTAATACCCAACATCTAGCATAATGTGCTGTATATATGGTAGCGGGCCATAATATCCAACATCTAGCATATCTGCTGTATATATGGTAGTGGGCCATAATACCCAACATCTAGCATAACGTGCTGTATATATGGTAGCTGGCCGTAATACCCAACATCTAGCATAACGTGCTGTATACATGGTAGTGGGCCGTAATATCCAACATCTAGCATAATGTGCTGTATATATGGTAGCGGGCCGTAATACCCAACATCTAGCATAACGTGCTGTATATATGGTAGCTGGCCATAATACCCAACATCTAGCATAACGTGCTGTATATATGATAGCTGGCCATAATACCCAACATCTAGCATAACGTGCTGTATATATGATAGCTGGCCATAATACCCAACATCTAGCATAACGTGCTGTATATATGGTAGTTGGCCAAAATACCCAACATCTAGCATAACGTGCTGTATATATGGTAGCGGGCCATAATACCCAACATCTAGCATAACGTGCTGTATATATGGTAGCGGGCCAAAATACCCAACATCTAGCATAACGTGCTGTATACATGGTAGTGGACCGTAATACTCAACATCTAGCATAACGTGCTGTATATATGGTAGCGGGCCGTAATACCCAACATCTAGCATAACGTGCTGTATATATGGTAGCTGGCCGTAATACCCAACATCTAGCATAATGTGCTGTATATATGGTAGCGGGCCGTAATACCCAACATCTAGCATAACGTGCTGTATATATGGTAGCTGGCCGTAATATCCAACATCTAGCATAACGTGCTGTATATATGGTAGCTGGCCGTAATATCCAACATCTAGCATAACGTGCTGTATATATGGTAGTGGGCCGTAATACCCAACATCTAGCATAACGTGATGTATACATGGTAGTGGACCGTAATACCCAACATCTAGCATAACATGCTGTATATATGGTAGCTGGCCGTAATATCCAACATCTAGCATAACGTGCTGTATATATGGTAGTGGGCCATAATACCCAACATCTAGCATATCTGCTGTATATATGGTAGTGGGCCATACTACCCAACATCTAGCATATCTGCTGTATATATGGTAGCTGGCCATAATACCCAACATCTAGCATAACGTGCTGTATATATGGTAGTGGGCCATAATACCCAACATCTAGCATAACGTGCTGTATATATGGTAGTGGGCCAAAATACCCAACATCTAGCATAACGTGCTGTATATATGGTAGCGGGCCATAATATCCAACATCTAGCATAATGTGCTGTATATATGGTAGCGGGCCATAATATCCAACATCTAGCATATCTGCTGTATATATGGTAGTGGGCCATAATACCCAACATCTAGCATAACGTGATGTATACATGGTAGTGGACCGTAATACCCAACATCTAGCATAACGTGCTGTATATATGGTAGCGGGCCGTAATACCCAACATCTAGCATAACCTGCTGTATATATGGTAGCTGGCCATAATACCCAACATCTAGCATAACGTGCTGTATATATGGTAGCGGGCAGTAATATCCAACATCTAGCATAACGTGATGTATACATGGTAGCGGACCGTAATATCCAACATCTAGCATAACCTGCTGTATATATGGTAGCGGGCAGTAATACCCAACATCTAGCATAACTGTTGTATATATGGTAGTGGACCGTAATACCCCCAACATCTAGCATAACGTGCTGTATATATGGTAGCAGGCAGTAATACCCAACATCTAGCATAACGTGCTGTATATATGGTAGCTGGCCGTAATACCCAACATCTAGCATAATGTGCTGTATATATGGTAGCTGGCCATAATATCCAACATCTAGTATAACGTGCTGTATATATGGTAGCTGGCAGTAATACCCAACATCTAGCATAACGTGCTGTATATATGGTAGCGGGCCATACTATCCAACATCTAGCATAACGTGCTGTATACATGGTAGCAGGCCGTAATACCCAACATCTAGCATAACATGCTGTATATATGGTAGCAGGCAGTAATACCCAACATCTAGCATAACTTGCTGTATATATGGTAGCTGGCCGTAATACCCAACATCTAGCATAATGTGCTGTATATATGGTAGCAGGCAGTAATACCCAACATCTAGCATAACATGCTGTATATATGGTAGCTGGCCGTAATATCCAACATCTAGCATAACGTGATGTATACATGGTAGCGGGCAGTAATACCCAACATCTAGCATAACGTGCTGTATATATGGTAGCTGGCCGTAATACCCAACATCTAGCATAACGTGCTGTATATATGGTAGCTGGCCGTAATACCCAACATCTAGCATAACGTGCTGTATATATGGTAGCGGGCCGTAACACCCAACATCTAGCATAACGTGCTGTATATATGGTAGTGGGCCGTAATACCCAACATCTAGCATAACGTGCTGTATATATGGTAGCTGGCCGTAATACCCAACATCTAGCATAACGTGCTGTATATATGGTAGCTGGCCGTAATACCCAACATCTAGCATAACGTGCTGTATATATGGTAGCGGGCCGTAATACCCAACATCTAGCATAACGTGCTGTATATATGGTAGCTGGCCGTAATACCCAACATCTAGCATAACGTGCTGTATATATGGTAGCGGGCCGTAATACCCAACATCTAGCATAACGTGCTGTATATGAATGTGATAGTGTTCCGTAAAGCAAAACACATTACATGATATGTGGTAGTTGGCCGTAAAACACAACTAAAAGCTTTGTTTTCCAAGTAGTAGCGATCGAGCCGTAAAACCCAACATCTAGCATGAACTGCGTTGAATTTGATAACGGGCTGTACTCCCCAAAGTATTGCATGACATGTGTTGCATATGTTGTAGCAGGCGTAATACACAAACGTTTGCATGACATGTGTTGCATATGTTGTAGCAGGCGTAATACACAAACGTTTGCATGACATCATCATGTGATGCATATGTAATAATATATAAATGCGTTGGTTGGCAGTAACGCTGAGACCCAGTCTCAACACAAATGACAACTGCCTATATTACACTTACCTTGCCCGTATTATCCAAACTGTCAACATCGCGATCATTCGCTTTCGTGTCGTATATCTTAGTTCATTAATAGATGGCAGATATTAAAATTAATCCATATCACATACAATAACTGTACACTATCGTGCATGCTTCACCATTGAAGATAACAGTAACTGTGAAACCGCATAGCCATTCACTGTTTACGATGCAGACATTTTCATTCATCAAATTAATTCACACAAACATGTACCGCTAGTCATTATACTATATATTATGCAACTAACTTGCCGTTGGAGAATGTACAAAAAACACAACGTGCCACATTTGTTGTCATTTTTAAAAGCAACTTCTGAGATGTTTTCTTTTCGGTTTAATATTCACATCGTTCAGTATATCTGCACTGACTTTCTGCACTGACTTAAGATTTAATTTAATTCGTGTCCGATATCCAGGTCTCTCGTGAATAAAGTGTGAAAGGGTTACATGTATATACGCAAGATGAGAGTGACATTTTAAGGGCATTGATTCATTTACGCGCAGTTTACACCAACCAACCTTATATTAGACTAACTTTAAATTAAATATAACCAATACGAAAGGCTAGTTACAATGACAGTCAAGTACAGGGGGAGTTTAAATGGGCCCGTGACACATTGTTTTGTCAAACAGACGGATCTGTAGTCCAGTGGTAACACGCTGGACTGGTAATCCAGGGATCACAGGTTCGATCCCCGTCTGACCCTAATAAAATTAACAGTCTTTCAGATGGGACGTTAAACCGATGTCTCGTGTCGGTGCTTTACACCGTGCACGTAAAAGAACCAGAGGAGACTCTGGGATGTGTCTCTGTCTGTATCATGCACTTTCCTCCAAAATCTAAAATTACTAATCTCTTCAACCGGTAGCGACGATAAATAACCATGAAACACACATTTTCAATGTTCAGGACCATGCCACTCCTG
Organism: Archivesica marissinica; assembly: GCA_014843695.1. Taxonomy (NCBI): domain Eukaryota; kingdom Metazoa; phylum Mollusca; class Bivalvia; order Venerida; family Vesicomyidae; genus Archivesica; species Archivesica marissinica. The sequence continues at coordinate 162,197 of JABXNX010000052.1, read as the reverse complement.
CCTGGTAAGCTTGTATATAAGAAACTGTCACATTCTTATTATTCCGACATACTGTTACTATGCTCAATTACGCGGGAGGGGGGCACTGTAGGTTCGAATTCCACTGGGGTTGTAGAATGATTTCAGACGAGGGAAGCTATCCAGCTCGCTTCCTACACCAATAATAACAATAGAGTCGCAATCGAGCTGAAATAAGTCTGTTTAAGCTAAGCTAGTGGTTACGGTCGTTGACTTTAAGCGGTCGGTGGTTCTAAAAGGATGCCCGTCCGTGCGTGCAATACTGCTCGAATGTGCATCCGGGGTCTTCATCCGCAAATACTAGTTGGAGGAAGAATTTCATCACCTATGAACTGTTGCTTCATTTTAAACCTAAAATCAAACTCATTTGATTGAGTATTGAGATTTGAGATGTATTATACACTAATTGATTCTGGGATATATGTAATTATTCACCTTATTCTGGAGTATATGTAATTATTCACCTTGTTCTGGAGTATATGTAATTATTCACCTTATTCCGGGATATATGTAATTATTCACCTTATTCCGGGATATATGTAATTATTCACCTTATTCCGGGATATATGTAATTATTCACCTTATTCCGGGATATATGTAATTATTCACCTTATTCTGGGGTATATATAATTATATGCACCTTCTTCTGGGGTATATGTAATTATTCACCTTATTCTGGGATATATGTAATTATATTCACCTTATTCTGGGGTATATGTAATTATTCACCTTATTCTGGGGTATATGTAATTATTCACCTTATTCCGGGATATATGTAATTATTCACCTTATTCCGGGATATATGTAATTATTCACCTTATTCAGGGATATATGTAATTATTCACCTTATTATGTAATATATGTAATTATTCACCTTATTATGTAATATATGTAATTATTCACCTTATTCAGGGATATATGTAATTATTCACCTTATTCAGGGATATATGTAATTATTCACCTTATTCCGGGATATATGTAATTATTCACCTATTCTGATATATGTAATTATTCACCTTATTAGAATATATGTAATATTCACCTTATTCGGGTATTCACCTTATTATGTAATATATGTAATTATTCACCTTATTCCGGGATATATGTAATTATTCACCTTATTCTGGGATATATGTAATTATTCACCTTATTCTGGGGTATATGTAATATATTCACCTTATTCTGGGGTATATGTAATTATTCACCTTATTCTGGGATATATGTAATTATTCACCTTATTCTGGGGATATATGTAATTATTCACCTTATTCGGGATATATGTAATTATTCACCTTATTCTGGGGTATATGTAATTATTCACCTTATTATGAATATATGTAATTATATGTAATTATTCACCTTATTCCGGGATATATGTAATATTCACCTTATTCTGGGATATATGTAATTATTCACCTTATTCGGGATATATGTAATATTCACCTTATTCAGGGATATATGTAATTATTCACCTTATTATGTAATATATGTAATTATTCACCTTATTATGTAATATATGTAATTATTCACCTTATTCTGGGATATATGTAATTATTCACCTTATTCTGGGATATATGTAATTATTCACCTTATTCAGGGATATATGTAATTATTCACCTATTCGGGATATATGTAATTATTCACCTTATTAGAATATATGTAATATTCACCTTATTATGTAATATATGTAATTATTCACCTTATTCCGGGATATATGTAATTATTCACCTACAAAAACACCTTATTCTGGGGTATATTAATTATTCACCTTATTCTGGGGTATATGTAATTATTCACCTTATTCTGGGATATATGTAATTATTCACCTTATTCGGGTATATGTAATTATTCACCTTATTCTGGGATATATGTAATTATTCACCTTATTATGAATATATGTAATTATTCACCTTATTCAGGGATATATGTAATTATTCACCTTATTCAGGGATATATGTAATTATTCACCTTATTATGTAATATATGTAATTATTCACCTTATTATGTAATATATGTAATTATTCACCTTATTCAGGGATATATGTAATTATTCACCTTATTCCGGGATATATGTAATTATTCACCTTATTCAGGGATATATGTAATTATTCACCTTATTATGTAATATATGTAATTATTCACCTTATTCAGGGATATATGTAATTATTCACCTTATTCTGGGATATATGTAATTATATTCACCTTATTCTGGGGTATATGTAATTATTCACCTTATTATGTAATATATGTAATTATTCACCTTATTCAGGGATATATGTAATTATTCACCTTATTCTGGGATATATGTAATTATATTCACCTTATTCTGGGGTATATGTAATTATTCACCTTATTATGTAATATATGTAATTATTCACCTTATTCAGGGATATATGTAATTATTCACCTTATTCTGGGATATATGTAATTATATTCACCTTATTCTGGGGTATATGTAATTATTCACCTTATTATGTAATATATGTAATTATTCACCTTATTCAGGGATATATGTAATTATTCACCTTATTCTGGGATATATGTAATTATATTCACCTTATTCTGGGGTATATGTAATTATTCACCTTATTCTGGGATATATGTAATTATATTCACCTTATTCTGGGGTATATGTAATTATTCACCTTATTATGTAAAAAAACACATATATGTAAGTATTCACCTTATTATGTAATATATGTAATTATTCACCTTATTCTGGGATATATGTAATATTCACCTTATTCTGGGATATATGTAATTATTCACCTTATTATGTAATATATGTAATCTTATTAGATATGTAATTATTCACCTTATTCCGGGATATATGTAATATTCACCTTATTCGGGATATATGTAATTATTCACCTTATTCTGGGATATATGTAAGTATTCACCTTATTCAGGGATATATGTAATTATTCACCTTATTCCGGGATATATGTAATTATTCACCCTATTCTGGATATATGTAATTATTCACCTTATTATGTAATATATGTAATTATTCACCTATTCGGAACACAAAAAAACACCAAACACCAAATATATGTAATTATTCACCTTATTATGTAATATATGTAATTATTCACCTTATTCCGGGATATATGTAATTATTCACCCTATTCTGGGATATTATGTCATTATTCACCTTATTCTGGGATATATGTAATTATTCACCTTATTCTGGGATATATGTAATTATTCACCTTATTCTGGGTATATGTAATTATTCACCTTATTCTGGGATATATGTAATTATTCACCTTATTCCGGGATATATGTAATTATTCACCTTATTATGTAATATATGTAATATTCACCTTATTCCGGGATATATGTATTATTCACCTATTCAGGGATAATGTAATATTCACCTTATATGAATATATGTAATTATTCACCTTATTATGTAATATATGTAATTATTCACCTTATTCAGGGATATATGTAATATTCACCTTATTCCGGGATATATGTAATTATTCACCTTATTCAGGGATATATGTAATTATTCACCTTATTATGTAATATAGTAATTATTCACCTTATTCAGGGATATATGTAATTATTCACCTTATTCTGGGATATATGTAATTATTCACCTTATTCTGGGGTATATGTAATTATTCACCTTATTCAGGGATATATGTAATTATTCACCTTATTCCGGGATATATGTATTATTCACCTTATTCAGGGATATATGTAATTATTCACCTTATTATGTAATATATGTAATTATTCACCTTATTCAGGGATATATGTAATTATTCACCTTATTCTGGGATATATGTAATATATTCACCTTATTCTGGGGTATATGTAATTATTCACCTTATTATGTAATATATGTAATTATTCACCTTATTCAGGGATATATGTAATTATTCACCTTATTCTGGGATATATGTAATTATATTCACCTTATTCGGGCTATATGTAATTATTCACCTTATTCTGGGATATATGTAATTATATTCACCTTATTCTGGGGTATATGTAATTATTCACCTTATTATGTAATATATGTAAGTATTCACCTTATTATGTAATATATGTAATTATTCACCTTATTCTGGGATATATGTAAGTATTCACCTTATTCAGGGATATATGTAATTATTCACCTTATTCGGGATATATGTAATTATTCACCCTATCTGGGATATTATGTCATTATTCACCTTATTCCGGGGATATATGTAATTATTCACCCTATTCTGGGATATTATGTAATTATTCACCCTATTCTGGGATATTATGTAATTATTCACCCTATTCTGGGATATGTGTAATTATTCACCTTATTCAGGGATATATGTAATTATTCACCCTATTCTGTGATATATGTAATTATTCACCCTATTCTGTGATATATGTAATTATTCACCCTATTCTGTGATATTATGTAATTATTCACCTTATTATGTAATATATGTAATTATTCACCCTATTCTGGGATATATGTAATTATTCACCCTATTCTGGGATATTATGTAATTATTCACCCTTTTCTGTGATATTATGTAATTATTCACCCTATTCTGGGATATGTGTAATTATTCACCTTATTCAGGGATATATGTAATTATTCACCCTATTCTGTGATATATGTAATTATTCACCTTATTCTGTGATATATGTAATTATTCACCCTATTCTGTGATATATGTAATTATTCACCCTATTCTGTGATATATGTAATTATTCACCTTATTCAGGGATATATGTAATTATTCACCTTATTCTGGGATATATGTAATTATTCACCCTATTCTGTGATATTATGTAATTATTCACCTTATTATGTAATATATGTAATTATTCACTCTATTCTGGGATATTATGTAATTATTCACCCTATTCTGGGATATTATGTAATTATTCACCTTATTATGTAATATATGTAATTATTCACTCTATTCTGGGATATTATGTAATTATTCACCCTATTCTGGGATATATGTAATTATTCACCCTATTCTGGGATATTATGTAATTATTCACCCTATTCTGGGATATTATGTAATTATTCACCCTATTCTGGGATATATGTAATTATTCACCTTATTCAGGGATATATGTAATTATTCACCCTATTCCGGGATATATGTAATTATTCACCTTATTCCGGGATATATGTAATTATTCACCCTATTCCGGGATATATGTAAGTATTCACCTTATTCGGGGATATATGTAAGTATTCACCTTATTCCGGGATATTATGTAATTATTCACCCTATTCTGGGATATTATGTAATTATTCACCTTATTCTGGGATATATGTAATTATTCACCCTATTCTGGGATATTATGTAATTATTCACCCTATTCTGGGATATATGTAATTATTCACCCTATTCTGGGATATATGTAATTAATCACCCTATTCTGGGATATTATGTAATTATTCACCCTATTCTGGGATATATGTAATTATTCACCTTATTCCGGGATATATGTAATTATTCACCTTATTCCGGGATATATGCAATTATTCACCTTATTCCGGGATATATGTAATTATTCACCTTATTCCGGGATATATGTAAGTATTCACCTTATTCCGGGATATTATGTAATTATTCACCCTATTCTGGGATGTTATTCAATTATTCACCATATTCTGGGATATATGTAAGTATTCACCTTATTCCGGGATATATGTAAGTATTCACCTTATTCCGGGATATTATGTAATTATTCACCCTATTCTGGGATGTTATGCAATTATTCACCATATTCTGGGATATATGTAAGTATTCACCTTATT
>JABXNX010000052.1:134847-155397 GCA_014843695.1 Archivesica marissinica | reverse complement strand
GTCTAGTTGTGTATATCATGTTCTACTCTGTACCAAGTCTAGTTGTGTATATCATGTTCTACTCTGTACCAAGTCTAGTTGTGTATATCATGTTCTACTCTGTACCAAGTCTAGTTGTGTATATCATCTTCATGTTCCACTCTGTACCAAGCCTAGTTGTGTATATCATCTTCATGTTCCACTCGGTACCAAGTCTAGTTGTGTATATCATGTTCTACTCTGTACCAAGTCTAGTTGTGTATATCATGTTCTACTCTGTACCAAGTCTAGTTGTGTATATCATGTTCCACTCGGTACCAAGTCTAGTTGTGTATATCATGTTCTACTCTGTACCAAGTCTAGTTGTGATATCATGTTCCACTGTCCAAGTCAGTTGTGTATATCATGTTCTACTCTGTACCAAGTCTAGTTGTGTATATCATGTTCTACTCTGTACCAAGTCTAGTTGTGTATATCATGTTCTACTCTGTACCAAGTCTAGTTGTGTATATCATGTTCTACTCTGTACCAAGTCTAGTTGTGTATATCATGTTCCACTCTGTACCAAGTCTAGTTGTGTATATCATGTTCTACTCTGTACCAAGTCTAGTTGTGTATATCATGTTCCACTCTGTACCAAGTCTAGTTGTGTATATCATGTTCTACTCTGTACCAAGTCTAGTTGTGTATATCATGTTCCACTCTGTACCAAGTCTAGTTGTGTATATCATGTTCTACTCTGTACCAAGTCTAGTTGTGTATATCATGTTCTACTCTGTACCAAGTCTAGTTGTGTATATCATGTTCTACTCTGTACCAAGTCTAGTTGTGTATATCATGTTCTACTCGGTACCAAGTCTAGTTGTGTATATCATGTTCTACTCTGTACCAAGTCTAGTTGTGTATATCATGTTCCACTCTGTACCAAGTCTAGTTGTGTATATCATGTTCTACTCTGTACCAAGTCTAGTTGTGTATATCATATTCCACTCTGTACCAAGTCTAGTTGTGTATATCATGTTCTACTCTGTACCAAGTCTAGTTGTGTATATCATGTTCCACTCTGTACCAAGTCTAGTTGTGTATATCATGTTCTACTCGGTACCAAGTCTAGTTGTGTATATCATGTTCTACTCGGTACCAAGTCTAGTTGTGTATATCATGTTCTACTCTGTACCAAGTCTAGTTGTGTATATCATGTTCTACTCGGTACCAAGTCTAGTTGTGTATATCATGTTCTACTCTGTACCAAGTCTAGTTGTGTATATCATATTCCACTCTGTACCAAGTCTAGTTGTGTATATCATGTTCTACTCTGTACCAAGTCTAGTTGTGTATATCATGTTCTACTCTGTACCAAGTCTAGTTGTGTATATCATGTTCTACTCTGTACCAAGTCTAGTTGTGTATATCATGTTCCACTCGGTACCAAGTCTAGTTGTGTATATCATGTTCTACTCTGTACCAAGTCTAGTTGTGTATATCATGTTCCACTCTGTACCAAGTCTAGTTATGTATATCATGTTCTACTCTGTACCAAGTCTAGTTGTGTATATCATGTTCTACTCTGTACCAAGTCTAGTTGTGTATATCATCTTCATGTTCCACTCTGTACCAAGTCTAGTTGTGTATATCATGTTCTACTCTGTACCAAGTCTAGTTGTGTATATCATGTTCCACTCTGTACCAAGTCTAGTTGTGTATATCATGTTCCACTCTGTACCAAGTCTAGTTGTGTATATCATGTTCTACTCTGTACCAAGTCTAGTTGTGTATATCATGTTCCACTCTGTACCAAGTCTAGTTGTGTATATCATCTTCATGTTCTACTCTGTACCAAGTCTAGTTGTGTATATCATCTTCATATTCTACTCTGTACCAAGTCTAGTTGTGTATATCATCTTCATGTTCTACTCTGTACCAAGTCTAGTTGTGTATATCATGTTCTACTCTGTACCAAGTCTAGTTGTGTATATCATGTTCCACTCTGTACCAAGTCTAGTTGTGTATATCATCTTCATGTTCCACTCTGTACCAAGCCTAGTTGTGTATATCATGTTCTACTCTGTACCAAGTCTAGTTGTGTATATCATGTTCTACTCTGTACCAAGTCTAGTTGTGTATATCATGTTCTACTCTGTACCAAGTCTAGTTGTGTATATCATGTTCTACTCTGTACCAAGTCTAGTTGTGTATATCATGTTCTACTCTGTACCTAGTCTAGTTGTGTATATCATGTTCTACTCTGTACCAAGTCTAGTTGTGTATATCATGTTCTACTCTGTACCAAGTCTAGTTGTGTATATCATGTTCCACTCTGTACCAAGTCTAGTTGTGTATATCATGTTCTACTCTGTACCAAGTCTAGTTGTGTATATCATGTTCTACTCTGTACCAAGTCTAGTTGTGTATATCATGTTCTACTCTGTACCTAGTCTAGTTGTGTATATCATGTTCCACTCTGTACCAAGTCTAGTTGTGTATATCATGTTCTGCTCTGTACCAAGTCTAGTTGTGTATATCATGTTCCACTCATCGACACTGTGTGAATGCCGCATTAGAACCAAATCCTACTGATGATAAGGACTCGGCAATGAGTGGATAGCTAAGCTGGTATATTTTATTGCAAAATAGGCAATAACCTTGCCTTTAATAAATACAATGTACATACATAATATTCTACATGACATGAGAAGCAAAATAACAATTTACAGATTATGAAATGCAATCGTATAGACACATGGCATGGATTTTATATCAAACCATGTGACAATGATCTAGGTGTATTGTATAAACCAGTATATAACAGTATGTTATTTCTAGATATGATTGGTCACTCCAGACTAACTATCGTTGACTGGTACCAACCATGCCTCATATTAATATTTTCACAGACCAGACGAGTTCAATACATCCTGCATCATACGTGAAGTAGCAACAACAATCTTCATGTTTCTGTTGTAGGACGAGTTGGCATCCTTGATCCGGCCATTTCCGTATGAAAGTGTACGATTTAAAGTGCGGGATGGTAAAGCTACAGCAGATGTACTCATGAGCTCATTATGGGAAACAAAGATAATGATGCAGGAACTGGATATGAGGAAGTTCATGGGCTACACTTTGAGTGTGGGTTGGAGTAAAGCCGAGATAAAGACTGAACTCATTGCTCGTAAGTTCCTTAAAGTTATTTGGCCTCCAGAAGAGCAGGTAGCCCTGTTTATTATTTCTCCCACCATCAACAGGCATCATTTGTTCATCTTACAATATAGACATATGTGTGCTAAAAGAATTTTTATAACAATGCTTTCGGATTGCATGTACACAAGTTTGAGGAATACTCTTGATCGAAATGAAAATACATGAGGTTCAATTGTTCGCCTTAGCCATGTGTTTTGCTTTGATGTTCCATTGTTCGCCGTAGTCAGGTGTTTTGCTTTGATGTTCCATAGTTCGCCTTAGTCATGAGTTTTGCTTTGATGTTCCATTGTTCACCTTAGTCATGTGTTTTGCTTTGATGTTCCATTGTTCACCTTAGTCATGTGTTTTGCTTTGATGTTCCAGTGTTCACCTTAGTCATGTGTTTTGCTTTGATGTTCCATTGTTCGCCTTAGTCATGTGTTTTGCTTTGATGTTCCATTGTTCACCTTAGTCATGAGTTTTGCTTTGATGTTTCATTGTTCGCCTTAGTCATGTGTTTTGCTTTGATGTTCCATTGGTCGCCTTAGTCATGTGTTTTGTGTTTATGAAGCTCCCAATGTTCATCTTAATTATGTAGTTTTTGTGCTCACTGAATCCATGTATTTTTGTTTTTATGTCTCAAGGTCACTGAAACCATTATTTTTGTTTTCCTTGTCCATGTAAGGATACTTTTTGTTCCACTGTTCACCTTACGCATGTGTTGTTGTTTGGATGTTCCACTGTTCACCTTAAGCATGTGTTTTTGTTTGGAGGTTCCACTGTTCACCTTAAGCATTGTTTTTGTTTGGATGTTCCACTGTTCACCTTAAGCATGTGTTGTTGTTTGGATGTTCCACTGTTCACCTTAAGCATGTGTTGTTGTTTGGATGTTCCACTGTTCACCTTAAGCATGTGTTTTTGTTTGGAGGTTCCACTGTTCACCTTAAGCATGTGTTGTTGTTTGGATGTTCCACTGTTCACCTTAAGCATGTGTTTTTGTTTGGAGGTTCCACTGTTCACCTTAAGCATGTGTTTTTGTTTGGAGGTTCCACTGTTCACCTTAAGCATGTGTTTTTGTTTGGAGGTTCCACTGTTCACCTTAAGCATGTGTTTTTGTGTTGATGTTCCATGGTTTGACTGGACCGTGTGCTTTTGTGTTGATGTTCCATGGTTTGTCTGGAACATGTGCTTTTGTGTTGATGTTCCATGGTTTGTCTGGTCCATGTGTTTTTGTGTTAATGTTCCATGGTTTGACTGGAACATGTGCTTTTGTGTTGGTGTTCCATGGTTTGACTGGAACATGTGCTTTTGTGTTGATGTTCCATGGTTCATCTGGAACATGTGTTTTTGTGTTAATGTTCCATGGTTTGACTGGAACATGTGCTTTTGTGTTGGTGTTCCATGGTTTGACTGGAACATGTGCTTTTGTGTTGATGTTCCATGGTTCATCTGGAACATGTGCTTTTGTGTTGATGTTCCATGGTTTGTCTGGAACATGTACTTTTGTGTTGATGTTCCATGGTTTGTCTGGTCCATGTGTTTTTGTGTTGATGTTCCATGGTTTGTCTGGTCCATGTGCTTTTGTGTTGAGGTTCCATGGTTTATGTGGACCATGTGCTTTTGTGTTGATGTTCCATGGTTCGTCTGGAACATGTGCTTTTGTGTTGATGTTCCAGTGTTTGCTATATCTATTGATTTTTGTTTTGAGGTTCTTGTGTTCCACTAAACTATATACCATATATTTGGGGTATTTCGACTAAACTATATACCATATATTTGGGGTATTTCGACTAAACTATATACCATATATCTGGGGTATTTTGTATTGAGGTTCTTGTGTTCGACTAAACTATATACTATATATCTGGGGTATTTTGTATTGAGGTTCTTGTGTTCGACTATACTATATACCATATATCTGGTGTATTTTGTATTGAGGTTCTTGTGTTCGACTATACTATATACCATATATTGGGTATTTCGACTAAACTATATACCATATATCTGGGGTATTTTGTATTGAGGTTCTTGTGTTCGACTAAACTATATACCATATATCTGGGGTATTTTGTATGAGGTTCTTGTGTTCGACTAAACTATATACCATATATCTGGGGTATTTTGTATTGAGGTTCTTGTGTTCGACTAAACTATATACCATATATCTGGGGATTTTGCTTTGATGTTCTTGTGTTCGACTAACTATATACCATATATCTGGGGTATTTTGTATTGAGGTTCTTGTGTTCGACTAAACTATATACCATATATCTGGGGTATTTTGTATTGAGGTTCTTGTGTTCGACTAAACTATATACCATATATCTGGGGTATTTTGTATTGAGGTTCTTTGGTTCGACTAAACTATATACCATATATCTGGGTATTTTGTATTGAGGTTCTTGTGTTCGACTAAACTATATACATATATCTGGGGTATTTTGTATTGAGGTTCTTGTGTTCGCTAAACTATATACCATATATCTGGGGTATTTTGCTTTGATGTTCTTGTGTTCGACTAAACTATATACCATATATCTGGGGTATTTTGTATTGAGGTTCTTGTGTTCGACTAAACTATATACCATATATCTGGGGTATTTTGCTTTGATGTTCTTGTGTTTGACTAAACTATATACCATATATCTGGGGTATTTTGCTTTGATGTTCTTGTGTTCGACTAAACTATGTGGCCCTAAGGTGCATGCTAAAAAAATAATTTGTCAAATTTAACTGTGCCACCCTTCCATTCTATGACAATTGCATTTGTGTAAATGTGTGTAAAGGTTTTGTTAAAATTGAACTATATTTAGAGGTGGCCCTCGAGCTTTGAAATTGTAATGTATTTTTACAATAAAATAGACAATATCGGTCAACATAGATTTTATTAGAAATGACAGGTAGGTAGGTACAAGTACAACTCTTGGCATCAAACAAGGTTAAACATTGTTTATAATAGTGTTATATTTAGAACCATTTACATAATCTGCTCAGTGTAGGTCTCATTGCAAGAATTATCAAAAAGCAACAGTGTAATAAGAATATCCATGGGAATTTGGGAACTTAAATCCGATTTTGGCATATTCCACAATTCACTGCACAGAGTCCACACTCCATACTGTCACAAGTTTAGTCTGCCTTGCTGGAACTGGCTTTGATATTTTCAATAATGTTTCTCTTGGTGCAGTCGGGGGAACTGTCGCCGGTGCTCGCTTACAACCTGGAGTAGGAACTGTAGTTGGTCTTCGTCCTTAGTCAACTTTTTGTTGTAGTCCTGTATCAGTGCGACTCCGCGTTCAGCCCGATCGTTAACGACTGCCAGCCCCTTGATGACTTTCGTAGCATGTCGGAACGAGTCATGCTCATCCCACTCCGTAGGATCCGATGGAAGTTCCTGGATACCTAGCAGACCGAACAACCTTTTGGAATTTGCTGTACAGAACTGCTCAAGACCGCGACTGCCAAGAAATGCATCAGACTTCACGCTTGGTCTTTTCGGTGGTTGATCCAGGGCTTCTTCTTCCATGGCAGCTAGCATCAGTTTCTTGGATTCAGCGGAAAGCCTCGAGTCAAACAGAGCTAAGCCAACTAACTCCTCCGACAAATACCATAGATGGAGACCAAGTTTCTTGCTCGTAGCAGCCGAGATAGCTTTGTGTGGATAGCCAAGTAGTTGACCCATAAGCCGGAAGTCGTTCAGAGGTGCCTCTGCGGTAAGCGGTGCTGTCATCCAGGCTCGGAGGTGGACCAGAACAGAGAACGTTGCCACTTCACGAATTCCTCGCTCTTCTGATGGGGTCATCTTAAACTGGCCCCGAAACAACCACATCTTGATGGCATATATTACCTTTGCCATCCACCGTGCCCGATGCATGGCACCTGGGACTTGAAATCGAACTCCCCGAACAGGAACATCGCCAAGAAACAGGATAGACAACTCAAGAAATTCTCTATAATCATCCCTTGGTTGTTTTGATTGCAAGTGTGTCTTAGCAAATTCAATGATATCAGTGCGAAATGGGGCCACCATGGTTTCAACTGAATGATCAGTAGACGCAACTTGAAACCTGTCCTGATCAACAAATAACCACTGCTCTTTGAACCTCTTGAAGATGAGGATTGCGGGTCCTGTGGACGTCCCAACTGCGGTCTTTTCAAATGCCGCCCCAACAACTAGTTCCATCACGTGATGGCGACAAGCAAGGAAGAGGAGGTCTTTATCAAGACGCTGTTCGATCAAGGCACACGCCCCTGCATGACGGCCAGTGTTTGATGCTGTCGTATCAAAGCACAATGCGCAAACCTGATCTCCAATGCCCCAGTCTTCCAAACAACGTAGGACTGCAGAAGCTTGTGCGTCTCCTGTTCCTGAGGAAAGTTTGGGAACTCCCAACAACTGCTCAATTCCAGCACCTGAGATGAGCACAGGCAGACGGTCAACATGTTCGTGAGACGTCAGATCTTCCATCAGCTTGCCGTCCCAGTGAACTGTTAGGGGAAGTGACGCTTGAAACTCGGATCGGAGATCAGCAGACTTGGTGGCTCGAAAGGCTGCTCTGGCTCGATGTATAGAGTTCCGGTTGATGTTCACATCACTGACATCATGCCCAAGACTGGATGCCATTTCACTGAGGACAAATGTGGCATTTCTCGACGACATCCTTGTCCGATCCAAAGCGGCAACAAGTCCAGGAGACAAGACATTAATTCTGGCTCTTTTGGGTGCTGAGGGTGTTGTGTCATTTCCGTCACGATGAGGACCAGTACGATTGGTTTGGGTAGAAGCATCAGCTTTAACTGCTTCATCGTCAGCAGCAGACTCATCGCTTGACAGAACTGCTTGTTGTTGAGCAGTTTTCATCTGTTCTCGTGCTCGCTCCTGGCGCATCAATTCAGCTGCTTTCCTAGATTGGGTACGTTGTCTCCGACATGTTTCGACCTGGTCCAGAGCACCAATGGAACCGGGACGGCCCTTCTGTCTCTGAGAGAGAAGGAATTCTCTGTCTTCTGGGATGGTGATCATCGTGAGGGCATCAGCATGGGCGAAATCAAACAGGTCGTCAAGTTTTTCCAAGAATTTATTTTCCTTCAGCTTGTGTCCTGGAGTCGTTCTGTCCTTATGCTTCAACAGCCCTTTCCATTCAACAAACACAGCTTCCAGTTTATCAATGGTATGCTTTGGAGCACGGACTGGTATGCCGGCCTTCGTCCACAATTCAGATGCAGCATCAATAGTCCTCCTACTCGAATCCCGAACTGTCAACTTCTCGACCTTGTGAAGGTGCAGGAAATAACCAAATGTTTGTCGATATGATGGGAGCTTTGCTCCCAATATTTCAGTTTCATATGCCCCAATGAGATAGACGTTATCCCTGCCTCTGGTATCCATGTTCACTGTTCAGAAGGATTTACAGAAACAATCTACATATGATAGATTGACACAGGATTAATGTGCCACTGCAATATGGTGAATGGCTTAAATCATCATTTATAGTGGTGGCATGTGCCATGTATGCATGTATTACGTAATCTGTCACAATAGTACCCATGGTAACCATTGTGACACATTCACAACACACCAGTTTTATACATTAAATACACAACAACTTACTCTTTACTGTGAAATTTTTCATTTAACCCTTTACATGATTTAAGAACCATGACAATGATATACATATACAACGTATATTAACGGAACCGGACGATGCAAGCTTGGGTTTTGCTTGAATTTCAATTGCAGAGGGCCACCCCTAAATATGATCTGATTGTAAAAATATTTGTTATGGTGTGTTTTATTTACTAAACGAATGGATTGGTGGGGTGGCAGCAAGACATATTAAAAAAAAAAGTTTAAGGGCCACCCTACAGTGAGTGAGTATATACCATATATCTGGGGTATTTTGTATTGAGGTTCTTGTGTTCGACTATACTATATACCACATATCTGGGGTATTTTGTATTGAGGTTCTTGTGTTCGACTAAACTATATACCATATATCTGGGGTATTTTGTATTGAGGTTCTTGTGTTCGACTATACTATATACCATATATCTGAGGTATTTTGTATTGAGGTTCTTGTGTTCGACTAAACTATATACCATATATCTGGGGTATTTTGTATTGAGGTTCTTGTGTTCGACTATACTATATATCTGGGGTATTTTGTATTGAGGTTCTTGTGTTCGACTAAACTATATACCATATATCTGGGGTATTTTGTATTGAGGTTCTTGTGTTCGACTAAACTATATACCATATATCTGGGGTATTTTGTATGAGGTTCTTGTGTTCGACTAAACTATTACATATATCTGGGGTATTTTGTATTGAGGTTCTTGTGTTCGAACTATAACTAAACTATACCATATATCTGGGGTTTTGTATTGAGGTTCTTGTGTTCGACTAAACTATATACCATATATCTGGGGTATTTTGTATTGAGGTTCTTGTGTTCGACTAAACTATATACCATATATCTGGGGTATTTTGTATTGAGGTTCTTGTGTTCGACTAAACTATATACCATATATCTGGGGTATTTTGCTTTGATGTTCTTGTGTTCAACTAAACTATATACCATATATCTGGGGTATTTTGTATTGAGGTTCTTGTGTTCCACTAAACTATATACCATATATCTGGGGTATTTTGTATTGAGGTTCTTG
The DNA here is from genome assembly GCA_014843695.1 of Archivesica marissinica. Taxonomy (NCBI): domain Eukaryota; kingdom Metazoa; phylum Mollusca; class Bivalvia; order Venerida; family Vesicomyidae; genus Archivesica; species Archivesica marissinica. The sequence goes on along the minus strand of JABXNX010000052.1, from coordinate 145,575 downwards.
TGTTCCACTAAACTATATACCATATATCTGGGGTATTTTGTATTGAGGTTCTTGTGTTCCACTAAACTATATACCATATATCTGGGGTATTTTGTATTGAGGTTCTTGTGTTCCACTAAACTATATACCATATATCTGGGGTATTTTGTATTGAGGTTCTTGTGTTCCACTAAACTATATACCATATATCTGGGGTATTTTGTATTGAGGTTCTTGTGTTCCACTAAACTATATACCATATATCTGGGGTATTTTGTATTGAGGTTCTTGTGTTCCACTAAACTATATACCATATATCTGGGGTATTTTGTATTGAGGTTCTTGTGTTCCACTAAACTATATACCATATATTTGGGGTATTTCGACTAAACTATATACCATATATTTGGGGTATTTCGACTAAACTATATACCATATATTTGGGGTATTTCGACTAAACTATATAACATATATTTGGGGTATTTTGCGACCATCTAATTTGAGCTATATTCGCATGCACCTTCAATCTCCAAAATTAGAACTGATTGATTCATAATATTTTCATTAATATTTGACCAAACTGCACTGACTGATAGCATAACATCTTCAAACATACAGGCAGTGTACCACTACTGATGATGTGGGTTTCATTGATTGGCTGTCCGATTAGCGTAGCGGTTAGCGCGCTCGCTTCTCACCAATGCAACCCAGGTTCGATCATCAGACCGGGAAGTATGTGAGATGGTACGATGGTCGCCAGATCGGACATGTGGGTTTTCTCCGGGTTTCCTCCCACATGAATGACCACATTTACGCTTTCATCCACGCCAAGGAGAAAAATCAAATAAAGTTGATACATAAATTGATAAAGTTAAACATTGATTGCCATATTTTTAACGTTTAGGATGCTAATTATGACAGATAAGCAGGGCTCATTCTAGAGGGCGACTGGGGCGAAATAGTCGCCTTAGGGACCCTGTGACTTTGCCCCCTGGGGACCTCACTTCTCCCTTTAAAAAAAACAACAACAAAACATTTTTTTATTTATCAATTTTCGTACAAAATATTGTCCAGTAAGATACACTGGCCCATTATAATGCACTCGTATTCAAAATTGTCAAATTGTGACTTTTAACCCTATTTTGTATAATTTAAATAACACAATTTAAGGGTGCAATCACGCGCTGTCTCACTTCTCCCAAAAATGATGACCTAGAATGAGCCATGATAAGCTTTGTTTAAACTTTATTTATTTTACAACGATTGCGAAGCTAGTTCTAACAACTTATATTAATCACTCTCGTTGGCGCGGATGAAAGCATATGTGTGGTCATTCGTGTGGGAGGAAACCGGAGTACCCGGAGAAAACCCAACTGTCCGATCTGGCGACCACCGTACCATCTCACATACTTCCCGGTCAGAGAATCGAACCCGGGTTGCATTGGTGAGAAGCGAGCGCGCTAACCACTGCGCTAATCGGACAGCCAAAAAAAAAAAAGCTATGTGTGGAGCTAATTCGCAGTTGTGTTCAGATATTATTGACAAAATGCAGGTGATGATCCATTTGTCATATTGTCACTGATGTGTAAAATTCAGTCCCAAATGTGTTAGAGGCTGTATTGTGAATAACAATGCATGCTTATAAATGCTCTGAATGTGCATACTTCCGATGCATGTTTTCTGATGGAAAATATATACATATCAGTATTGTATGGTATGTTATAACAAAAATATATGCACATCACAGTTTTTGATTGTAATTAATGTTTCCATAGATATGCATATGCAAATATATGTAATTAATGTTTCCATAGATATACATATGCAAATATATGTAATTAATGTTTCCATAGATATACATATGCAAATATATGTAATTAATGTTTCCATAGATATACATATGCAAATATATGTAATTAATGTTTCCATAGATATGCAAATATATGTAATTAATGTTTCCATAGATATACATATGCAAATATATGTAATTAATGTTTCCATAGATATACATATGCAAATATATATAATTAATGTTTCCATATATGCAAATATAACTTTCGAAACAACTCACCTTGGACAATTGTTGGTCGAGTCCATTTTGACTTCTCATTCACCGGGACTAGGTCTCGGCAACTGAAGGCGGGTTGCTATGTCTAATGGTAGTCATTTTTAGTCTCTCTCATTGTATCAAGTTTTTTAATTAAACACTATTTGTAGTATTGGGTTACATACGATTTCATGAAATTAAATTTTTATGGAAAGGAGAAAAGAAAACCACATTTTGTTCCAGTTTATGCTTCATATTAACCCTTTCCTTCATAGAGATTTAGGTTAATATACTATTATATCTCCATACAAACAACAGCCATTTAGCTATCATGCAGTGGATAAGTAGTCGCCATATCTATCCCACCTCCATAGATATTACTGGGATTACATAGAGATTTAGGTTAATATACTATTATATCTCCATACAAACGACATCCATTTAGCTATCATGCAGTGGATAAGTAGTCACCATATCTATCCCACCTCCATAGATATTACTGGGACTACATGAGATTCTGGCCATTATTATGAACATTGGTTTGGCTACTACATTGTCAATGTATGTCGTATTGGTAATGGCGTCAAGAGGTGCTTCTATGAGTGAAACGGTTAATGTAAATACATATCTTTCAGAGAGAAATGAAAGAATCCTGGATCTGGAAACATCTACCGGATCTACAGATGAATTAGCTATATCGAAAGATCGTGAAAAGGCTACCAGATCAGCTGACAAGAAACACTTAACTAAGTCTTCATCAGGCAGGAGAAAGTCTGCACAGTGTACTGATCGGAAAAGAACTAGTAGACACCAAAAGCATGAAAACGCAGCTAAATCAACGAAATTGACGGATGGATCGTTATTCCAGAGTTACATTGATGCTGCTTACACTAATGCCTCAGTACTAGGTTAGTCAGCTAGTCAGACAGTCCGTCCGTCCGTCCGTCCGTCCGTCCGTCCGTCCGTCCGTCAGTCAGTCAGTCAGCCAGACAGCCAGCCAGCCATATGTTGAAGATAATGCTACAAAGTTGATGCAGAATACAGTCAAACCTGCCTTAAGCAGCCAGCCAAGGGAATCACCGAAAGTGGCTGATTAGCACAGGTGGCTGCTTAATAGAGGTCAAATGTATAATGAAACAACTTGGCTGCTTAATGCAGGTTGGCTGCTTAATAGAGGTGACCACTAACACAGGTTTGACTGTATACAAATTTAACAAACAATTTAAAAAATATTCTTAATACTCTGGTAGACACTACAACACCACCACACCACACCACACCACAACACAACCACACATATAAAATAATGTATTATTTGCATGATTTCAGGATGTAAATATATTAAGGAGTTCTCGACAAAGGGCAGAGGTACAGCATACTACCTTTGTAACATATGTGAGGTGACATTGACCTGGAAAGAGATTGCAGATCATATGATGGGATACAAACACAGGCTAAAATGTATTGTAAGTGAGACTTAGCTTTTGTATTACATTTAGCAGACTAATATATAGTCGAATGTTCGTGAATAATGGTTCGAGTCATCGGTTGTTCGAGTCAAGGATAGTTAGAAAGTATGTGTAATAGGAGCTTGCTGTATACTGGTTTATGCAATACATGCAATATGTCCCCTCGTTTCCTAATCACGTTAAGTGATATTATAATCCATAAAAATTAGGGATGGCAACGAATCTGAAAACGTTTGTGTTGACATTTCAACATGCATGGCTTTTAACCAATGGAATAACACATTTTATTTTACTGATATTTTTTTTTTTTTCATGTGAAATCCTAAAATAAAATTACAGTAAAAACCCTCTATGCGACCACCCCGATTTCGAGACCACCCCGCTATTGCGAATGATTTTTTTCAGAACGGAATATTTCAATATACATGTCAATGGTCGTTGACCCCGATAACCAGACCACCCCGTTATTCCATAATGCGACCAGTTAATTCAGACAAATGCCATTAATCCTATGCTAATTGAACCCCTAATACGACCGCGGGCGATTTTCTCACTTTCATTGATAAAACATTTTTAATTATGTCCCTGTTTTACGACAATTAAGCGACCACTTTATGGTATCAGTCAAGGTTAAGTGAGATAAACACGGAAGTGTTGATTGTAAATGATTAGTTTTGATTGCTTTTAATCTTTTGTATATTGTCTGGAGTGGAGTATCGCAGCTAAAGGTGTACTGCATGTGTAAGGACTTGGGCACTCTGTCACAGGACTTAGCTAAAACATCCAAGATGAGTTCGAGAAACAATCCGTGAAAGTGAAGTGTTTATATAAGCAGTCAACCCTTGAATGTTTTTTTTAAATAATGAATGATTGATGATGATATGTACTTTTCAAGGAAACTACTGTGCTTGGTATACACAATATGATTAATGAAAACAAGAAAATAAATGTTGAAAATAAATGGATTAACTCATTTACATTGTTCTTTATTTTATTATTAATTCTTGAATTGTGATATACAGTTGTCTATGAATGGATTTACAATCCTAAACCATAGAAACAACCAACCCTTCTGTAATTAAAACAGAAACACCAAGAAATTGTCATATGTGAAAGTACATTGTACATGTAGTAAAATTATCATAATTTGGTCTTCTGGACCAAACTCGATAAAGAGACCACCCCGCTAATAAGACCACGTTTTGGAAGTCCCATGGGTGGTCTTAATATAAGGGTTTTACTGTATATAATAATTTCCAGAAACTTCACTCAATATATCTGTATACAGTCAAACCTGTGTTAGTGGTCACCTCTATTAAGCAGCCAACCTGTATTAAGCAGCCAGTTTTCATATTCCCATTATGTTGTTTTATTATATATTTGCCCTCTAGTAAGCAGCCACCTGTGGTAAGCAGCCACTTTCTGATAATCCCTTGGCTGGCTGCTTAAGACAGGTTTGACTGTATGTAAAGCATTATTGTAACCAGAAACGTCGCCCGGAAATTAATATACCAAGATATAAGTTATTTCAAACTTTAATATTCTGTTTTCAGAAACGGACCCACCCGAAAATATACGACAAAATTTGTCTGATACAGAACAAGGTTGAGATGTTAGCCCAGTGTTCCAAGTATGCAGAAAAGCTGGTTGGCAACCGTGAAAGGATCATTCAAGTTGACACGATGAATCCAGAGAGAACCGCAAAGACATACCTGAACAAGTTAAAGGTGAGTGGTGCCAGTATGTAGCCATGCTTGTACAATATGGGGGAGACATATTGCCTTTGCTGTCTGTCTGGTTTACCGTATCCACGCCTCATCTCCAAAACCCCTTGTTGGATGTTCACCAAACTTGGCAGCAAGCATCTGATGTCTAGTTGTGCATATTGTTACCCCATTCTTGTTGGGTGATATTTTGCGGATTTACACCCATTTGAACATTTTTATATAACACGCTGCTTGTCCATGCATCATCTACAAAACTTCAGACTACTACATACAGTCTAACTTGCTCATGCGGTCCGCCTCCGTGGTCGAGTGGTTACGGTCGCTGACTTGTATACCACTGTAACATATCATCACTGATGGTCACGGGTTCGAGCCCCGCTCTGACCATGTCTCATTGATATGAAAAAGTTGGCAGTTTCTTACGGAGGTTGGTGCACCCAAGTACTGGTTAACCGCTGGAGCCTGTCCAGGAAAGGTGTTGTTAGGTAAACTGCCCGCCGGCGATATAGCCCAAAATGGTGCTGATGCAGGCGTAAAACCCGAAATATACATAAATAAATATAAATAAATAACTTGCTCATGCGACCACATGTATTAAGCGACCTACCTATCCCTTAACGCGACCAACGACCGCTATTTTTGTCGCCAACATCATTTGATGTGTTTTGATAAGAGACCAAAAGTGCAATCAAATATTCAATCAATTTTGACCCTAAAATGCGAAGCAAAGATTCTCGATCATGAAAAATGGTGCTAATATCGACGCCTTTAATCAAAACAAGATTTTACCAAGAAACATATCCTCAGGTCATTTCCGAGATTAGAAAAATGTGCGAAAAAATAGCTGGAAAGTCAATTAACATGATTTCATTATTCACTTGCAAGGTCCGTGAATCTAAGGGTTACAACGTTTCAATAAAAACTAGTCTGACAGAGGACAAAACACGTTGTCACGGAAGATCATAAAAATATAGACAGCCAATAAATGGCCAGTTTTCTAAAAATGTATAAATGCTAAGATTTTCAGTGATATATGCTCGTACGGAAATAGAAATTATGAGGGAAAGTGCCAAGTGCTACCTTTGGACTATAGAGTCCATGTGATTGAACTGCCTAGAGTCTCCGTGGTCGAGTGGTTAAGGTCGCTGACTTGTATACCACTGTAACCTATCATCACTGATGGTCACGGGTTCGAGCCCCGCTCAGGCCGTGTCTCATTTATATGAAAAAGTTAGCAGTTTCTTACGGAGGTTGGTGCACACAAGTACTGGTTAACCGCTGGAGCCTGCCCAGGAAAGGTGTTAGGTAAACTGCCCGCCGGCGATATATAGCCCAAAATGGTGCTGATGCAGGCGTAAAACCCGAAATATAACAACAATAAGATAAAGCAGCCCTTATCGTATGAAATAAAAGATATTTGAAAAATTCAAATTTTACGTATGGTTAGCATCACATTCTCAAATTATAATTTATATAATTATGTTCAATTAGTAAACAGTGTTTTTTTTGGTGATAAAACAAACTTGAAACCGACAGTAGTACGCGCACTTGTTTACAGTCGGAACCTGATTTACATTCGGAATGCATCGTCCTCGGGATCCGGGGGGGGGGGGGGTGGGCAAATGTCACTGATTCAATAACATCGTTGATCTGGAAATATCAATTTATACCAATTTATCGACGAATCAAAGCATTAAGGTGAATTAAGGAAAACAACTCCAAAACAACATTGAAACTTGCGAAGTATATCGTAAAGGAATTCACTAGTAGATGCTTCTCCATTGAGTAATATTGTTTTGTCACCCTATATTGGAATATTTGGATCAAATGGTTATGGAATAAATAATTTTGACAGTTTCATCAATTTCTGTTTTATTGTTTATGTTTGACATATTTTGCTTATTAGGCCAGGAAGCCACCTGAAATTGATAAAAAGCCTGTCAAGCATGTGAAAGCCAAAGCAAGGACAGAGTATGTAAAGAAAGAGCCGAAATCATCCAATGCAACATCAGATATTTTCAAGAAAATCGAAGCCTACAAAAAGAAGTTTGAAGCGAGCAAAGGTAAAACATGGTATTCTGTAATTAATGAAGCCTGTATGTAATGGTTAGGTGACTTTCAGGCTATACGAAATGTTCAACCTTACCCGGTCAGCTAACAAAACGAGTTATATACCAACATGTTTGTAAAGATCTGAAGTTTGTCACACATGCGGCATAAATTGGCATAAATTGTGGCGTTCGGAGAAATCCAAGACGGCGTCCAAAATGGCCGCCATAAATTGATAGTCCACTTAAATGACAATGAATTGTCCTGAAGTTTACATTTTGTGATTTTATTTCATTTTTTTTGTATTCATGTGTAAGAATATACATTGTCAATTGGATTTTATGCCATTTTGCAAAGAAATTATTGTACCATTTAAGAAAATTATGCAAATTTACTGATTAAAATTGTTCATACGTAAGTATGTTTAAAATGAAAGTGTAGATCAAAACTGATGACAACTATGAATATATAAAAGTGGGTGGAGTAATTTAATATGCATTTTAACTGTAGAAGTATAGTTAGTTTGTACAGTTTATTAACACCATATTTTTGTTTATGTATTATATATGTATACTAGATTAATTACTTATTTATGTGGGGCATGTAATATGTGACACACAAAATGGTTAACAATCCAAGATGGCGTCCAAAATGGCCACTGTATAGCTTACAATATACGACTTTATTTACGTGATGTCAATGTTGATTACAAACAAAAAGTAATGGAAAATGTATATTTATTTGTACAAAAGTTGACTGTTTGTTATCAATTCAGTTGTAATTATCCTCCAGATTTGAAGTGAACGAAAAAACACACAATGAGTTCATTGTCCCAATTCTTTGAAAAATTAAAATAATTAAAAATTGGTACCAAGACTTATTATTATACCATATTTGTATAGCACTCTTTTCATACAGAAATTATACGTTCAAAAGTGCTTAACATTAATTTAGCATAGTAAGCCATTTTTACAACATACATTACAATAGTCAACATTAAGGACAACAATTTGGTAGGAATAAAAACAAAATAATAAAAATAAAACAATGTAAAATGTTTATCAAAGAAAAGTACATAAAGGTTAAGAATTAAAATGCAAAATGCTTTAGATACATTGTTAGATGGAACACAACCAAACTAAAATCTACTTCCAAGAGGTGTCTCACAGAGTGTAGCCGGTCCAGTCATTGGGTCGATTCCTACCTGCGAGGCTCCCGCTACACCTGTGATACTCTCCTCGGTATAGACTCCATTTGACTGCTATGCCAATACTCTAAATGTTCTAAAATGCTTCGTGTAATTTACACTCCATAGTGTTTCTTGAACATGTGTGTTAATAACTTGGTTTTGAATGCTATGAGTTAGAGTAAATACGAAAAATTAACTTCACTGTTTAAAGTATATCTGTCTCTGTTTCATAGACACATCTGACAAAAGTAACAGTGGGGAGTCACCAGCTAAGAAGGCAAGAACTGAAGGGAAGAAACCTTCCACACTCAGCTTTGACGATCTGACAAAAAAGAACAAATCATTGGCAGATTGTATAGAGAAGGAAATCGCGTTTGCCAGAATAGGTGCTGAAATGAAAGCTGTTAATGAATCTGGCAAGGGTGATGCTGATCAGAAATCACAGGTGGAGATGGATAAGAGAGCTTTGGAAATCAAGAAAAATGTGGAGATTGCTAGAGGAAAAGTTGTGGAGGAGAGAAAAAGAGTGTTAGTTGCCAGGAGACAATCTGTTGATGCAAGCAACTCTCAATCTGATCCGGTGAAGAAATCCAAAGTAGAAAAGAAAACACAAGAAAAGAGAGAGATAGCTAAAGGTGAAGCTCAATCTGATCAGGGGAGGAAATCCAAAGTAGAAAAGAAAACACAAGAAAAGAGAGAGATAGCTAAAGGTGAAGCTCAATCTGATCAGGGAAGGAAATCCATTGTAAAAAAGAAAATACTAGACAAGAAAGAGACAGCAAACAGTGAAACAACAAGTGAAATAAAAACCAAAGCGGATATGATATTGATGGAATCTGATGCAGAAGCTGAAACTAATTCCAATAGAAACAAAAATGTAGAAAGCGAAATTAAACAAAGCAAAATGACTGGGAGTACAGAGAATCTGACAATAAGTGCCAAGGATATAGAAGACATAGGGAATCCTATATCTACAGAGTTGTTTGGAGATTGTCTTGGGGATATGGAAGATGAAGATATTGTTGGGGAGAAAATGGAGGCTTCAGAGTTGAAAATGAGTAACCATCCTCATTCCATGTTAGAGAAATACTTCAAAGATCACCTACTGAAGAATCCAGACAATTCTGGTGTCATAGGTAAGTATCTACATGATATTTATATTCTTAGAATTTTCTGAAGGACCCAGACAGTACTGATATCAAAGATGGCTATCCACATGGTTCGATACTTGGTCAGGCCACGTATGTAGTCAAGGCACCGCACACACATTGCTTAGTACTAGTTAACCACTTAGATCGGCTAAGCCTGCCCAGGAAAACATGTCTAGGTCCCTGCAAGGGGTTTGACATTAATGGAACATACATACATACACATTGCTTAGTACTAGTTAACCACTTAGATCGGCTAAGCCTGCCCAGGAAAACATGTCTAGGTCCCTGCAAGGGGTTTGACATTAATGGAACATACATACACACACATTGCTTAGTACTAGTTAACCACTTAGATCGGCTAAGCCTGCCCCGGAAAACATGTCTAGGTCCCTGCAAGGGGTTTGACATACATACATCTTCCATTCCTGCTTCCCCCTTCAATGTTTCAGGTTTGCAGTATGTAACAGAAGGGATTCCATCTACCAACACAAACAAGGCACACTTGTTCAGATGTAATCTGTGTGATATATGTGTCATCAGATCATCAATCATCGATCACATCATTGGCTTCAGACACAGGATGAAATACTATGTAAGTTTCTATCAAAATCATTTCTTTGTTTTAAAAGCAGCATTACATCGTAATAAAGGATGTTTTGGGTAAAATATAAATACTAATGTGGGTGTGTTTACAAAAATCGAAATAGTCGCTCAGAAACGATAAAATTCCAATAAATTTAAACCGTCGTATACGCGAATTTGTTTATCAACACACGAAATGTAAACACGCACCGCGCGCATGTGTGAAACAACAGAGGATGTAGAAAACAACGTATATATTTTGAACATGAAAGACTATCTATCTTCCTCTACTGTCGAACCCCTCGCGGGATGTAGAAATGGTCCTATAAGACACTAACAGCGTATGAAATCCACATACAGTAATTATTAAAAAGACAAAGGGACAAATGGGGCGCGCAATTCCGAATGTAAACAGTGCGGGTCGATGCATTCTGAATGTAAACAAGTGCGGACGATGCGTTCCGGTTGTAAACAAGTGCGTGACCGATCGACTCGGAAAGTCCTACTTTCGGTTTTGAGTTTGTTTTATCGCAAA
>JABXNX010000052.1:89037-133847 GCA_014843695.1 Archivesica marissinica | reverse complement strand
TGGTAGTCCCCACATATCCTGGTAGTCCCCACATATCCTGGTATGACCCCACATATCCTGGTAGTCCCCACATATCATGGTATGACCCCACATATCCTGGTAGTCCCCACATATCATGGTAGTCCCCACATATCCTGGTAGTCCCCACATATCCTGGTAGTCCCCACATATCCTGGGTTTGGTAGTCCCCACATATCCTGGTAGTCCCCACATATCCTGGTAGTCCCCACATATCCTGGTATGACCCCACATATCCTGGTAGTCCCCACATATCATGGTATGACCCACATATCCTGGTAGTCCCCACATATCCTGGTAGTCCCCACATATCCTGACCCCACATATCCTGGTAGACCCACATATCATGGTAGTCCCCACATATCCTGGTATGACACCACATATCCTGGAAGTCCCCACATATCCTGGTATGACCCCACATATCCTGGTATAACCCCACATATCCTGGTATGACCCCACATATCCTGGTAGTCCCCACATATCCTGGTAGTCCCCACATATCCTGGTATGACCCCACATATCCTGGTAGTCCCCACATATCCTGGAAGTCCCCACATATCATGGTAGACCCCACATATCCTGGTAGTCCCCACATATCCTGGTAGTCCCCACATATCTGGTAGTCCCCACATATCCTGGTAGCCCACATATCCTGGTAGTCCCCACATATCATGGTAGTCCCCACATATCCTGGTAGACCCCACATATCCTGGTATGACACCACATATCCTGGTAGTCCCCACATATCCTGGTATGACCCCACATATCCTGGTAGTCCCCACATATCATGGTAGACCCCACATATCCTGGTAGTCCCCACATATCATGGTAGTCCCCACATATCCTGGTAGTCCCCACATATCATGGTAGTCCCCACATATCCTGGTAGTCCCCACATATCATGGTACGACCCCACATATCCTGGTAGACCCCACATATCATGGTAGTCCCCACATATCCTGGTAGTCCCCACATATCCTGGTAGTCCCCACATATCCTGGTATGACCCCACATATCCTGGTAGTCCCCACATATCCTGGTAGTCTCCACATATTCTGGTAGTCCCCACATATCCTGGTATGACACCACATATCCTGGAAGTCCCCACATATCCTGGTATGACACCACATATCCTGGTAGTCCCCACATATCTTGGTAGAACCCACATATCCTGGTATGACACCACATATCCTGGAAGTCCCCACATATCCTGGTATGACACCACATATCCTGGTAGTCCCCACATATCATGGTATGACCCCACATATCCTGGTAGTCCCCACATATCCTGGTATGACACCACATATCCTGGTAGTCCCCACATATCCTGGTAGTCCCCACATATCCTGGTAGACCCCACATATCCTGGTAGACCCCACATATCCTGGTAGTCCCCACATATCCTGGTAAGACCCCACATATCATGGTAGTCCCCACATATCCTGGTAGTCCCCACATATCCTGGTAAGACCCCACATATCCTGGTATGACACCACATATCCTGGTATGACACCACATATCCTGGTATGACACCACATATCCTGGTAGTCCCCACATATCCTGGTAGTCCCCACATATCCTGGTAGTCCCCACATATCCTGGTATGACACCACATATCCTGGTATGACACCACATATCCTGGTATGACACCACATATCCTGGTAGTCCCCACATATCATGGTAGTCCCCACATATCCTGGTAGTCCCCACATATCCTGGTAGTCCCCACATATCCTGGTAGTCCCCACATATCCTGGTAGTCCCCACATATCCTGGTAGTCCCCACATATCCTGGTAGTCCCCACATATCCTGGTAGTCCCCACATATCCTGGTAGTCCCCACATATCCTGGTAGTCCCCACATATCCTGGTAGTCCCCACATATCCTGGTAGTCCCCACATATCCTGGTATGACCCCACATATCCTGGTAGTCCCCACATATCCTGGTAGTCCCCACATATCATGGTAGTCCCCACATATCCTGGTAGTCCCCACATATCCTGGTAGACCCCACATATCCTGGTAGACCCCACATATCCTGGTATGACACCACATATCCTGGAAGTCCCCACATATCCTGGTATGACACCACATATCCTGGTAGTCCCCACATATCCTGGTATGACCCCACATATCCTGGTAGTCCCCACATATCCTGGTAGTCCCCACATATCCTGGTATGACCCCACATATCCTGGTAGTCCCCACATATCCTGGTAGTCCCCACATATCCTGGTAGACCCCACATATCCTGGTAGTCCCCACATATCCTGGTAGTCCCCACATATCCTGGTAGTCCCCACATATCCTGGTAGTCCCCACATATCCTGGTAGTCCCCACATATCATGGTAGTCCCCACATATCCTGGTAGTCCCCACATATCCTGGTATGACACCACATATCCTGGTAGTCCCCACATATCCTGGTATGACCCCACATATCCTGGTATGACCCCACATATCATGGTAGACCCCACATATCCTGGTAGTCCCCACATATCATGGTAGTCCCCACATATCCTGGTAGTCCCCACATATCATGGTAGTCCCCACATATCCTGGTAGTCCCCACATATCATGGTACGACCCCACATATCCTGGTAAGACCCCACATATCATGGTAGTCCCCACATATCCTGGTAGTCCCCACATATCCTGGTAGTCCCCACATATCCTGGTATGACCCCACATATCCTGGTAGTCCCCACATATCCTGGTAGTCTCCACATATTCTGGTAGTCCCCACATATCCTGGTATGACACCACATATCCTGGAAGTCCCCACATATCCTGGTATGACACCACATATCCTGGTAGTCCCCACATATCTTGGTAGAACCCACATATCCTGGTATGACACCACATATCCTGGAAGTCCCCACATATCCTGGTATGACACCACATATCCTGGTAGTCCCCACATATCATGGTATGACCCCACATATCCTGGTAGTCCCCACATATCCTGGTATGACACCACATATCCTGGTAGTCCCCACATATCCTGGTAGTCCCCACATATCCTGGTAGACCCCACATATCCTGGTAGTCCCCACATATCCTGGTAAGACCCCACATATCATGGTAGTCCCCACATATCCTGGTAGTCCCCACATATCCTGGTAGACCCCACATATCCTGGTAGCCCACATATCTGGTAGCCCACTATCTGGTAGCCCACATATCCTGGTAGTCCCCACATATCCTGGTAGTCCCCACATATCCTGGTAGTCCCCACATATCCTGGTATGACACCACATATCCTGGTAGACCCACATATCCTGGTATGACACCACATATCCTGGTAGTCCCCACATATCATGGTAGTCCCCACATATCCTGGTAGTCCCCACATATCCTGGTAGTCCCCACATATCCTGGTAGTCCCCACATATCCTGGTAGTCCCCACATATCCTGGTAGTCCCCACATATCCTGGTAGTCCCCACATATCCTGGTAGTCCCCACATATCCTGGTAGTCCCCACATATCCTGGTAGTCCCCACATATCCTGGTAGACCCCACATATCCTGGTAGTCCCCACATATCCTGGTAGTCCCCACATATCCTGGTATGACCCCACATATCCTGGTAGTCCCCACATATCCTGGTAGTCCCCACATATCATGGTAGTGCCCACATATCATGGTATGACCCCACATATCCTGGCATGACCCCACATATCATGGTACCAGGAATATATTATCTTCATAAAATAGTCTGTTAACACCTGTATTCCAATTAAAATAATTTCCTTATGCATAATTATGATATAATTATATATAGTTATATTTTGCTTGATTTTTATAAATTAATATAATAGTTTAAAATACATATTTCAAAGGACTTTAAAATAGTTATCCATCATTTACAAATGTATGCATATCATTAAATCCATCATTTACAAACGTCAGTATATCATTAAATCCATCATTTAAGAACATCTGCATACCATTAAATCCATCATTTAAGAACATATGCATACCATTAAATCCATCATTTAAGAACATATACATACCATTAAATCCATCATTTACAAACGTCAGTATATCATTAAATCCATCATTTAAGAACATCTGCATACCATTAAATCCATCATTTACAAACGTCAGTATATCATTAAATCCATCATTTAAGAACATCTGCATACCATTAAATCCATCATTTAAGAACATATACATACCATTAAATCCATCATTTACAAACGTCAGTATATCATTAAATCCATCATTCAAGAACATCTGCATACCATTAAATCCATCATTTAAGAACATATGCATACCATTAAATCCATCATTTACAAACGTCAGTATATCATTAAATCCATCATTTAAGAACATCTGCATACCATTAAATCCATCATTTAAGAACATATGCATACCATTAAATCCATCATTTAAGAACATATGCATATCATTAAATCCATTATTCAAGAACATCTGCATTTCATTAAATCCATCATTCAAGAACGTCTGCATATCATTAAATCCATTCAGAGTATCATTAAATCCATTCAGAGGAATTTGACACAAGATTTGTGTGATCGCACAGATGGATGACAAATATATAATCTATCACAAAAGTGGGGAACAAAATTTCACAATATGTTATTTGTTTGTGTAGTGTCCTTCAGCAAGTATCCAAGATGCTAAATGTCTACTAGTGAGGATTGACTTTTAATGGAAAATATTAAAATACAATTAATATATTGTTATCACACGACACATACCTAACATAGGAACATCTGGCTTCTTTTGCTGAATATACTTGTAAAGCTCCACAGTTTGTCGCCTCTGTTCATAATTCACTAGCGTGGATGCAGCTTTGGCCTCTTTAATTTTCTGTCCAAGACCTACATGAAGTTCCTGTTTGTTATTATCATCTATTTCAGGTTCTTCATCAATTGGGTTTGTTTCAGATTCTGTAATTGTATTTACTGTGATGACTGGCTCTGTGTCTGTTGCAGGTATCTCTGGTGTATTTGGAGCTGTAACAGTTGCAGTTTGCTCATTCTTCTCTACAGGTTGTTCTACCAAAGCCTTTGATTTATTTTTCCTTCTAATCGGTACATAAGCCTGCCAATAAAAAACAGATTATAAATATCTATACATTTGTCAATACGACAATAACTACCTAAAAGTTGACTCAATTTGTTTTTATTTACTGTTGCATAATATTCATTATATGTTATATTTCGGGTTTACGCCTGCATCAGCACCATTTTGGGCTATATCGCCGGCGGGCAGTTTACTTAACAATACCTTTCCTGGGCAGGCTCCAGCGGTTAACCAGTACTTGGGTGCACCAACCTCCGTAAGAAACTGCCAACTTTTTCATATAAATGAGACACGGCCTGAGCAGGGATCGAACCCGTGACCATCAGTGATGATAGGTTACAGTGGTATACAAGTCAGCGACTTTAACCACTCGACCACGGAGGCGGACTGCATAATATTTATACAAATGATAATTATATGATCTCATCTAAAATAAACGTATTTGAATGAAATATAAAAAGCATGCTAATTATATTTGATTATAATTAAAGAACATTTCTAATGTGATAAAAAATCAATAAAAGGGAATCTGGCGGACCAAAAAAAGAAATTTGCGGTTGACGTGTAGTATCTGCTTATAAGACGGGTCCCCAAGTCTATGAACAAAATATGGGGTTAAAATTCTCGTCTTATAGGCGAGTATGGACAGTAAAGGGTAGGGATCCAGGTCTTGGATGTGACACATAGTCTGGATGTGGCAAACATTTGTGAAAAGTTATTTCAAAATCCCTCCATACATGACAAAGTTACAGCCTGGACACGAAATTACGATGGGCAGATGAGCACAATCCTATAGCAGCCAACCGGTTTCATCGGTAGTGGATCATCAGTTCAAAGCTTTCAGATTACAGAACAACTGTCAGATCATAATACAACATTTAGATAACAATATGACATTTAAATCACAGTACAACTTTCCTATCACAATACCACAATCAAAACAGAATACAATCTAAAAATAACACAATACGACATTCAGAATATTGACCCCAGCATTCAATCACCCAACTTCTATGATATGTGTGTATTGACCCCAGCATTCAATCACCCAACTTCGATGATATGTGTGTATTGACCCCAGCATTCAATCACCCAACTTCGATGATATGTGTGTAGACCCCAGCATTCAATCACCCAACTTCGATGATATGTGTGTATTGACCCCAGCATTCAATCACCCAACTTCGATGATGTGTATATTGACCCCAGCATTCAATCACCCAACTTCGATGATATGTGTGTATTGACCCCAGCATTCAATCTCCCAACTTCGATGATATGTGTGTATTGACACCAGCATTCAATCACCCAACTTCGATGATATGTGTGTATTGACCCTAGCATTCAATCACCCAACTTCTATGATATGTGTATATTGACCCCAGCATTCAATCACCCAACTTCTATGATATGTGTGTATTTCTGTGACTACACCAATACAAGCAATGAGAGACATCGGTCAGTTATTGCCCCTGAATACTCTCTAAAAGTAAATAGGTCCTATTAAGTGTTTTCCTCTGTTTTTATCGTTGTTTCCTTTGCACAACATGCTAGCAATGTTATCCCACTATCGCTTTATATGATTATTAAATTACTATATCTCAACAGATCTCCCACAGTATATGCAATGGGTACTTATTTGTAAAATAATGTTATCACTCAATTATTACGTTTTTGATAAAATCACATTTATCATACTGCAACATCTGGTTAGGACACAACAGTAAAAACAAAGGATTCTAACTAAAAGGACCTATTCACATTTCGGAATAAATCGGATTTTATCTGCCAAGGTAGGTAATAGAAAATTACAGATGTCTCTCATTATAACATATAACAAATGTGTGGCGTCCGTGGTCCAATGGTAGAGCGTCGGATTTGGAATCGAACGGTCCGGGTTCGATACTCAGTCAGGCCACATATGTAGTGTCATTGAGCAAGGCACCTCACACACATTGCTTAGTACTGGTTAACCGCTATGGTCGGCTAAGCATGCCCAGGAAAACATGTCTAGGTCCCCGCAAGGGGTTTGACATTAATGGTACATACATACATACATTCATACATAACTTTATCTTATATACAAACTATAAATACTAAATTCTCACCTGTCTTATTTGTTTCTCTTTCAAAATGAATTCCGCCTCTGTAATGGACTCGACTGTTCTCAGGCCTTCCTTCTGCTGTACGAGTTTTGCCTGCTTCACACACTCCCGATTCATGGTTTTACGACAATGTTCCATCCCCGTAATGTTAGAGTAAATGTCAACATGGTGATCTTGCTGTAACAGAAAATGAAAAATATTCAAACCTTTAGTTTATATAAATTTATTTTAGCTCGATTGCGAAACAAGTTCTTATAACTTATATTAAGCACTCTCGAGACCTCATTCCTGATGGAATCCATCGCCACGAGGGAAAGAGAAGAGGCAACGTGGAATTTAAATGCCTTGCCTAGGGGCATAATCGTAACGGCTGCTGCGGGGCTCGAACTCGGGACCTTTCGCACCTGAAGCGAACGCACATCCACTGCATTATCACGACTTCCACTATTCAAACCTTTGTCTTTTGGTGTATTTTTGTGGAAATTGTGACGATCAGTTTGAATAAGAATATAACTTTAATCCTATAACACAAGAATTGGCTTGGTCCTTACAGAAGTCAACATAAAGAAATATGATGATTCATCTTTGACACCAGAATTGCCTGTACCCCTCAGAAAGTCAAAGAGCATAAATAGCATGTTAACATTCACAACTGACATTACAGATGGATCTGTAGTCCAGTGGTAACACGCTGGACTGGTAATCCAGGGATTGCAGGTTCGATCCCCCGTCTGACCCTAATAAATTTAACAGTCTTTCAGATGGGATCAATGACATATGTATTCAAAACATTTGAAGATGGTCACTTTATCAAAAAGTTGCCTCGATGCTCCAGACAAGTGCCATCATAATTGACGAAGCGGCTCAGACGAAGTCAAAATAATTTTAGAAAATGGTCACATTGGCGTCCAAATTTGAAATTTGGATCATATTTATTTTACCAAATTTTTAGTCTACTGATCGCCACAGATGTTCCAGACCAAGTGTCACCAGAATTTACCAATATATTTAATATATATGAACTCTACATTATGAACGAATTAATATATTTAAACCAAAATTTACCATTCTCTTAGGGAGGAGTCGACGGACGGACAATGCAAAACCAATATATAAATATCTGTGGAAGTCGTGATAGCGTAGTGGATGCGCGTTCGCTTCAGGTGCGAAAGGTCCGGAGTTCGAGCCCCGCTGGAGCCGTTACGATTGTGCCCTTAGGCACGGCATTTAAATTCCACGTTGCCTCTTCTCTCTCCCTCGTAGCGATGGATTCCATCAGGAATGAAGTCTCGAGAGTAATTAATATAAGTTGTAAGAACTTGCTTCGCAATCGAGCTAAAATAAATTTGTATTAACTAAGTGTCATCAGAATTTACCAATATATTTAATATATATGAACTGTACATTATGAACAAATAAATATGTTTAAACCAAAATTTACCATTCTCTTGGGGAGGAGTCGAAGGACAGACAACGCAAATACAATATATAAATCTAAGCACCCAATTTGAAGTATGTAGACAGAAACAGAGCTTAAAGCAGCATTACATCGTATGAAATAAAATATAATTGAAAAATTCAATTTTTACGTACGAGTAGCAATGCTGCTACACATTCTAACATTATACTTTGTATGCTTATGTTCATTTGGTAAACAGTGTTTTTTTGCGATAAAACAAACTCAAAACTGAAAGTAGGACTTTCCGAGTCGATCGGTCACGCACTTGTTTACAACCGGAACGCATCGTCCGCACTTGTTTACATTCAGAATGCATCGCCCGCACTTGTTTACATTCGGAATGCAGCGCCCCCATTTGTCCCACTTTGTCTTTTTTAATTAAATTACTTGATATGTGGATTCATACCTCTGTTAGTGTCTTATAGGGACATTTCTACATCCCCGCGAGGGGTTCGACATTAGAGGAAGATAGATAGATAGTATTTCATATTCAAAATATATATACGTTGTTTTCTACATCCTCTGTTGTTTCACACATGCGCGCTGTGCATGTTTACATTTCGTGTGTTGATAAACAAATTCGCGTATACGACGGTTTAAATTTATTGGAATTTTATCGTTTCTGAGCGACTATTTCGATTTTTGTAAACACACCCACATTAGTATTTATATTTTACCCAAAACATCCTTTATTACGATGTAATGCTGCTTTTAAAACAAAGAAATGATTTTGATAGAAACTTACATAGTATTTCATCCTGTGTCTGAAGCCAATGATGTGATCGATGATTGATGATCTGATGACACATATATCACACAGATTACATCTGAACAAGTGTGCCTTGTTTGTGTTGGTAGATGGAATCCCTTCTGTTACATACTGCAAACCTGAAACATTGAAGGGGGAAGCAGGAATGGAAGATGTATGTATGTCAAACCCCTTGCAGGGACCTAGACATGTTTTCCGGGGCAGGCTTAGCCGATCTAAGTGGTTAACTAGTACTAAGCAATGTGTGTGTATGTATGTTCCATTAATGTCAAACCCCTTGCAGGGACCTAGACATGTTTTCCTGGGCAGGCTTAGCCGATCTAAGTGGTTAACTAGTACTAAGCAATGTGTATGTATGTATGTTCCATTAATGTCAAACCCCTTGCAGGGACCTATACATGTTTTCCTGGGCAGGCTTAGCCGATCTAAGTGGTTAACTAGTACTAAGCAATGTGTGTGCGGTGCCTTGACTACATACGTGGCCTGACCAAGTATCGAACCATGTGGATAGCCATCTTTGATATCAGTACTGTCTGGGTCCTTCAGAAAATTCTAAGAATATAAATATCATGTAGATACTTACCTATGACACCAGAATTGTCTGGATTCTTCAGTAGGTGATCTTTGAAGTATTTCTCTAACATGGAATGAGGATGGTTACTCATTTTCAACTCTGAAGCCTCCATTTTCTCCCCAACAATATCTTCATCTTCCATATCCCCAAGACAATCTCCAAACAACTCTGTAGATATAGGATTCCCTATGTCTTCTATATCCTTGGCACTTATTGTCAGATTCTCTGTACTCCCAGTCATTTTGCTTTGTTTAATTTCGCTTTCTACATTTTTGTTTCTATTGGAATTAGTTTCAGCTTCTGCATCAGATTCCATCAATATCATATCCGCTTTGGTTTTTATTTCACTTGTTGTTTCACTGTTTGCTGTCTCTTTCTTGTCTAGTATTTTCTTTTTTACAATGGATTTCCTTCCCTGATCAGATTGAGCTTCACCTTTAGCTATCTCTCTCTTTTCTTGTGTTTTCTTTTCTACTTTGGATTTCCTCCCCTGATCAGATTGAGCTTCACCTTTAGCTATCTCTCTCTTTTCTTGTGTTTTCTTTTCTACTTTGGATTTCTTCACCGGATCAGATTGAGAGTTGCTTGCATCAACAGATTGTCTCCTGGCAACTAACACTCTTTTTCTCTCCTCCACAACTTTTCCTCTAGCAATCTCCACATTTTTCTTGATTTCCAAAGCTCTCTTATCCATCTCCACCTGTGATTTCTTATCAGCATCACCCTTGCCAGATTCATTAACAGCTTTCATTTCAGCACCTATTCTGGCAAACGCGATTTCCTTCTCTATACAATCTGCCAATGATTTGTTCTTTTTTGTCAGATCGTCAAAGCTGAGTGTGGAAGGTTTCTTCCCTTCAGTTCTTGCCTTCTTAGCTGGTGACTCCCCACTGTTACTTTTGTCAGATGTGTCTATGAAACAGAGACAGATATACTTTAAACAGTGAAGTTAATTTTTCGTATTTACTCTAACTCATAGCATTCAAAACCAAGTTATTAACACACATGTTCAAGAAACACTATGGAGTGTAAATTACACGAAGCATTTTAGAACATTTAGAGTATTGGCATAGCAGTCAAATGGAGTCTATACCGAGGAGAGTATCACAGGTGTAGCGGGAGCCTCGCAGGTAGGAATCGACCCAATGACTGGACCGGCTACACTCTGTGAGACACCTCTTGGAAGTAGATTTTAGTTTGGTTGTGTTCCATCTAACAATGTATCTAAAGCATTTTGCATTTTAATTCTTAACCTTTATGTACTTTTCTTTGATAAACATTTTACATTGTTTTATTTTTATTATTGTTTTTATTCCTACCAAATTGTTGTCCTTAATGTTGACTACTGTAATGTATGTTGTAAAAATGGCTTACTATACTAAATTAATGTTAAGCACTTTTGAACGTATAATTTCTGTAAGAAAAGAGTGCTATACAAATCTGGTATAATAATAAGTCTTGGTACCAATTTTTAATTATTTTAATTTTTCAAAGAATTGGGACAATGAACTCATTGTGTGTTTTTTCGTTCACTTCAAATCTGGAGGATAATTACAACTGAATTGATAACAAACAGTCAACTTTTGTACAAATAAATATACATTTTCCATTACTTTTTGTTTGTAATCAACATTGACATCACGTAAATAAAGTCGTATATTGTAAGCTATACAGTGGCCATTTTGGACGCCATCTTGGATTGTTAACCATTTTGTGTGTCACATATTACATGCCCCACATAAATAAGTAATTAATCTAGTATACATATATAATACATAAACAAAAATATGGTGTTAATAAACTGTACAAACTAACTATACTTCTACAGTTAAAATGCATATTAAATTACTCCACCCACTTTTATATATTCATAGTTGTCATCAGTTTTGATCTACACTTTCATTTTAAACATACTTACGTATGAACAATTTTAATCAGTAAATTTGCATAATTTTCTTAAATGGTACAATAATTTCTTTGCAAAATGGCATAAAATCCAATTGACAATGTATATTCTTACACATGAATACAAAAAAAATGAAATAAAATCACAAAATGTAAACTTCAGGACAATTCATTGTCATTTAAGTGGACTATCAATTTATGGCGGCCATTTTGGACGCCGTCTTGGATTTCTCCGAACGCCACAATTTATGCCAATTTATGCCGCATGTGTGACAAACTTCAGATCTTTACAAACATGTTGGTATATAACTCGTTTTGTTAGCTGACCGGGTAAGGTTGAACATTTCGTATAGCCTGAAAGTCACCTAACCATTACATACAGGCTTCATTAATTACAGAATACCATGTTTTACCTTTGCTCGCTTCAAACTTCTTTTTGTAGGCTTCGATTTTCTTGAAAATATCTGATGTTGCATTGGATGATTTCGGCTCTTTCTTTACATACTCTGTCCTTGCTTTGGCTTTCACATGCTTGACAGGCTTTTTATCAATTTCAGGTGGCTTCCTGGCCTAATAAGCAAAATATGTCAAACATAAACAATAAAACAGAAATTGATGAAACTGTCAAAATTATTTATTCCATAACCATTTGATCCAAATATTCCAATATAGGGTGACAAAACAATATTACTCAATGGAGAAGCATCTACTAGTGAATTCCTTTACGATATACTTCGCAAGTTTCAATGTTGTTTTGGAGTTGTTTTCCTTAATTCACCTTAATGCTTTGATTCGTCGATAAATTGGTATAAATTGATATTTCCAGATCAACGATGTTATTGAATCAGTGACATTTGCCCACCCCCCCCCCCCCCGGATCCCGAGGACGATGCATTCCGAATGTAAATCAGGTTCCGACTGTAAACAAGTGCGCGTACTACTGTCGGTTTCAAGTTTGTTTTATCACCAAAAAAAACACTGTTTACTAATTGAACATAATTATATAAATTATAATTTGAGAATGTGATGCTAACCATACGTAAAATTTGAATTTTTCAAATATCTTTTATTTCATACGATAAGGGCTGCTTTATCTTATTGTTGTTATATTTCGGGTTTTACGCCTGCATCAGCACCATTTTGGGCTATATATCGCCGGCGGGCAGTTTACCTAACACCTTTCCTGGGCAGGCTCCAGCGGTTAACCAGTACTTGTGTGCACCAACCTCCGTAAGAAACTGCTAACTTTTTCATATAAATGAGACACGGCCTGAGCGGGGCTCGAACCCGTGACCATCAGTGATGATAGGTTACAGTGGTATACAAGTCAGCGACCTTAACCACTCGACCACGGAGACTCTAGGCAGTTCAATCACATGGACTCTATAGTCCAAAGGTAGCACTTGGCACTTTCCCTCATAATTTCTATTTCCGTACGAGCATATATCACTGAAAATCTTAGCATTTATACATTTTTAGAAAACTGGCCATTTATTGGCTGTCTATATTTTTATGATCTTCCGTGACAACGTGTTTTGTCCTCTGTCAGACTAGTTTTTATTGAAACGTTGTAACCCTTAGATTCACGGACCTTGCAAGTGAATAATGAAATCATGTTAATTGACTTTCCAGCTATTTTTTCGCACATTTTTCTAATCTCGGAAATGACCTGAGGATATGTTTCTTGGTAAAATCTTGTTTTGATTAAAGGCGTCGATATTAGCACCATTTTTCATGATCGAGAATCTTTGCTTCGCATTTTAGGGTCAAAATTGATTGAATATTTGATTGCACTTTTGGTCTCTTATCAAAACACATCAAATGATGTTGGCGACAAAAATAGCGGTCGTTGGTCGCGTTAAGGGATAGGTAGGTCGCTTAATACATGTGGTCGCATGAGCAAGTTATTTATTTATATTTATTTATGTATATTTCGGGTTTTACGCCTGCATCAGCACCATTTTGGGCTATATCGCCGGCGGGCAGTTTACCTAACAACACCTTTCCTGGACAGGCTCCAGCGGTTAACCAGTACTTGGGTGCACCAACCTCCGTAAGAAACTGCCAACTTTTTCATATCAATGAGACATGGTCAGAGCGGGGCTCGAACCCGTGACCATCAGTGATGATATGTTACAGTGGTATACAAGTCAGCGACCGTAACCACTCGACCACGGAGGCGGACCGCATGAGCAAGTTAGACTGTATGTAGTAGTCTGAAGTTTTGTAGATGATGCATGGACAAGCAGCGTGTTATATAAAAATGTTCAAATGGGTGTAAATCCGCAAAATATCACCCAACAAGAATGGGGTAACAATATGCACAACTAGACATCAGATGCTTGCTGCCAAGTTTGGTGAACATCCAACAAGGGGTTTTGGAGATGAGGCGTGGATACGGTAAACCAGACAGACAGCAAAGGCAATATGTCTCCCCCATATTGTACAAGCATGGCTACATACTGGCACCACTCACCTTTAACTTGTTCAGGTATGTCTTTGCGGTTCTCTCTGGATTCATCGTGTCAACTTGAATGATCCTTTCACGGTTGCCAACCAGCTTTTCTGCATACTTGGAACACTGGGCTAACATCTCAACCTTGTTCTGTATCAGACAAATTTTGTCGTATATTTTCGGGTGGGTCCGTTTCTGAAAACAGAATATTAAAGTTTGAAATAACTTATATCTTGGTATATTAATTTCCGGGCGACGTTTCTGGTTACAATAATGCTTTACATACAGTCAAACCTGTCTTAAGCAGCCAGCCAAGGGATTATCAGAAAGTGGCTGCTTACCACAGGTGGCTGCTTACTAGAGGGCAAATATATAATAAAACAACATAATGGGAATATGAAAACTGGCTGCTTAATACAGGTTGGCTGCTTAATAGAGGTGACCACTAACACAGGTTTGACTGTATACAGATATATTGAGTGAAGTTTCTGGAAATTATTATATACAGTAAAACCCTTATATTAAGACCACCCATGGGACTTCCAAAACGTGGTCTTAT
Organism: Archivesica marissinica; assembly: GCA_014843695.1. Lineage (NCBI taxonomy): Eukaryota > Metazoa > Mollusca > Bivalvia > Venerida > Vesicomyidae > Archivesica > Archivesica marissinica. The sequence continues at coordinate 118,946 of JABXNX010000052.1, read as the reverse complement.
TAGCGGGGTGGTCTCTTTATCGAGTTTGGTCCAGAAGACCAAATTATGATAATTTTACTACATGTACAATGTACTTTCACATATGACAATTTCTTGGTGTTTCTGTTTTAATTACAGAAGGGTTGGTTGTTTCTATGGTTTAGGATTGTAAATCCATTCATAGACAACTGTATATCACAATTCAAGAATTAATAATAAAATAAAGAACAATGTAAATGAGTTAATCCATTTATTTTCAACATTTATTTTCTTGTTTTCATTAATCATATTGTGTATACCAAGCACAGTAGTTTCCTTGAAAAGTACATATCATCATCAATCATTCATTATTTAAAAAAAACATTCAAGGGTTGACTGCTTATATAAACACTTCACTTTCACGGATTGTTTCTCGAACTCATCTTGGATGTTTTAGCTAAGTCCTGTGACAGAGTGCCCAAGTCCTTACACATGCAGTACAACTTTAGCTGCGATACTCCACTCCAGACAATATACAAAAGATTAAAAGCAATCAAAACTAATCATTTACAATCAACACTTCCGTGTTTATCTCACTTAACCTTGACTGATACCATAAAGTGGTCGCTTAATTGTCGTAAAACAGGGACATAATTAAAAATGTTTTATCAATGAAAGTGAGAAAATCGCCCGCGGTCGTATTAGGGGTTCAATTAGCATAGGATTAATGGCATTTGTCTGAATTAACTGGTCGCATTATGGAATAACGGGGTGGTCTGGTTATCGGGGTCAACGACCATTGACATGTATATTGAAATATTCCGTTCTGAAAAAAATCATTCGCAATAGCGGGGTGGTCTCGAAATCGGGGTGGTCGCATAGAGGGTTTTTACTGTAATTTTATTTTAGGATTTCACATGAAAAAAAAAAATATCAGTAAAATAAAATGTGTTATTCCATTGGTTAAAAGCCATGCATGTTGAAATGTCAACACAAAACGTTTTCAGATTCGTTGCCATCCCTAATTTTTATGGATTATAATATCACTTAACGTGATTAGGAAACGAGGGGACATATTGCATGTATTGCATAAACCAGTATACAGCAAGCTCTTATTACACATACTTTCTAACTATCCTTGACTCGAACAACCGATGACTCGAACCATTATTCACGAACATTCGACTATATATTAGTCTGCTAAATGTAATACAAAAGCTAAGTCTCACTTACAATACATTTTAGCCTGTGTTTGTATCCCATCATATGATCTGCAATCTCTTTCCAGGTCAATGTCACCTCACATATGTTACAAAGGTAGTATGCTGTACCTCTGCCCTTTGTCGAGAACTCCTTAATATATTTACATCCTGAAATCATGCAAATAATACATTATTTTATATGTGTGGTTGTGTTGTGGTGTGGTGTGGTGGTGTTGTAGTGTCTACCAGAGTATTAAGAATATTTTTTAAATTGTTTGTTAAATTTGTATACAGTCAAACCTGTGTTAGTGGTCACCTCTATTAAGCAGCCAACCTGCATTAAGCAGCCAAGTTGTTTCATTATACATTTGACCTCTATTAAGCAGCCACCTGTGCTAATCAGCCACTTTCGGTGATTCCCTTGGCTGGCTGCTTAAGGCAGGTTTGACTGTATTCTGCATCAACTTTGTAGCATTATCTTCAACATATGGCTGGCTGGCTGTCTGTTGTTGTGTGTGTGTGTGTGTGTGTGCTGACTGACTGACTGACTGACTGACTGACTGACGGACGGACGGACGGACGGACGGACTGTCTGACTAGCTGACTAACCTAGTACTGAGGCATTAGTGTAAGCAGCATCAATGTAACTCTGGAATAACGATCCATCCGTCAATTTCGTTGATTTAGCTGCGTTTTCATGCTTTTGGTGTCTACTAGTTCTTTTCCGATCAGTACACTGTGCAGACTTTCTCCTGCCTGATGAAGACTTAGTTAAGTGTTTCTTGTCAGCTGATCTGGTAGCCTTTTCACGATCTTTCGATATAGCTAATTCATCTGTAGATCCGGTAGATGTTTCCAGATCCAGGATTCTTTCATTTCTCTCTGAAAGATATGTATTTACATTAACCGTTTCACTCATAGAAGCACCTCTTGACGCCATTACCAATACGACATACATTGACAATGTAGTAGCCAAACCAATGTTCATAATAAAGGCCAGAATCTCATGTAGTCCCAGTAATATCTATGGAGGTGGGATAGATATGGTGACTACTTATCCACTGCATGATAGCTAAATGGCTGTCGTTTGTATGGAGATATAATAGTATATAACCTAAATCTCATGTAGTCCAGTAATATCTATGGAGGTGGGATAGATATGGCCACTACTTATCCACTGCATGATAGCTAAATGGCTGTCGTTTGTATGGAGATATAATAGTATATTAACCTAAATCTCTATGTAATCCCAGTAATATCTATGGAGGTGGGATAGATATGGCGACTACTTATCCACTGCATGATAGCTAAATGGCTGTTGTTTGTATGGAGATATAATAGTATATTAACCTAAATCTCTATGAAGGAAAGGGTTAATATGAAGCATAAACTGGAACAAAATGTGGTTTTCTTTTCTCCTTTCCATAAAAATTTAATTTCATGAAATCGTATGTAACCCAATACTACAAATAGTGTTTAATTAAAAAACTTGATACAATGAGAGAGACTAAAAATGACTACCATTAGACATAGCAACCCGCCTTCAGTTGCCGAGACCTAGTCCCGGTGAATGAGAAGTCAAAATGGACTCGACCAACAATTGTCCAAGGTGAGTTGTTTCGAAAGTTATATTTGCATATATGGAAACTTTAATTACATATATTTGCATATGTATATCTATGGAAACATTAATTACATATATTTGCATATGTATATCTATGGAAACATTAATTACATATATTTGCATATCTATGGAAACATTAATTACATATATTTGCATATGTATATCTATGGAAACATTAATTACATATATTTGCATATGTATATCTATGGAAACATTAATTACATATATTTGCATATGTATATCTATGGAAACATTAATTACATATATTTGCATATGCATATCTATGGAAACATTAATTACAATCAAAAACTGTGATGTGCATATATTTTTGTTATAACATACCGTACAATACTGATATGTATATATTTTCCATCAGAAAACATGCATCGGAAGTATGCACATTCAGAGCATTGATAAGCATGCATTGTTATTCACAATACCAGCCCTCTCAAACACATTTAATTACATGTATGGGACTGAATTTTACACATCAGTGACAATATGACAAATGGATCATCACCTGCATTTTGTCGATAATATCTGAACACAACTGCGAATTAGCTCCACACAAAGCTTCTCTTTTGGCTGTCCGATTAGTGCAGTGGTTAGCGCGCTCGCTTCTCACCAATGCAACCCGGGTTCGATTCTCTGACCGGGAAGTATGTGAGATGGTACGGTGGTCGCCAGATCGGACAGTTGGGTTTTCTCTGGGTACTCTGGTTTCCTCCCACACGAATGACCACACATACGCTTTCATCCGCGCCAACGAGAGTGATTAATATAAGTTAAAACTTGCTTCGCAATCGTTGTAAAATAAATAAAGTTTAAACAAAACTTATCATGGCTCATTCTAGGTCATCATTTTTGGGAGAAGTGAGACAGCGCATGATTGCACCCTTAAATTGTGTTATTTAAATTATACAAAATAGGGTTAAAAGTCACAATTTGACAATTTTGAATACGAGTGCATTATAATGGGCCAGTGTATCTTACTGGACAATATTTTGTACGAAAATTGTAGGGAGAAGTGAGGTCCCCAGGTGGCAAAGTCACAGGGTCCCTAAGGCGACTATTTCGCCCCAGTCACCCTCTAGAATGAGCCCTGCTTATCTGTCATAATTAGCATCCTAAACGTTAAAAATATGGCAATCAATGTTTAAACTTTATTTAATTTTTAGTTTTAACAACTTAAATTAATCACTCTCGTTGGCGTGGATGAAAGCGTAAATGTGGTCATTCATGTGGGAGGAAACCCGGAGAAAACCCACATGTCCGATCTGGCGACCATCGTACCATCTCACATACTTCCCGGTCCGATGATCGAACCTGGGTTGCATTGGTGAGAAGCGAGCGCGCTAATCGCTACGCTAATCGGACAGCCAATCAATGAAACCCACATCATCAGTAGTGGTACACTGCCTGTATGTTTGAAGATGTTATGCTATCAGTCAGTGCAGTTTGGTCAAATATTAATGAAAATATTATGAATCAATCAGTTCTAATTTTGGAGATTGAAGGTGCATGCGAATATAGCTCAAATTAGATGGTCGCAAAATACCCCAAATATATGTTATATAGTTTAGTCGAAATACCCCAAATATATGGTATATAGTTTAGTCGAAATACCCCAAATATATGGTATATAGTTTAGTAGAACACAAGAACCTCAATACAAAATACCCCAGATATATAGTATATAGTATAGTCGAACACAAGAACCTCAATACAAAATACCCCAGATATATGGTATAGTCGAACACAAGAACCTCAATACAAAATACCCCAAATATATGGTATATAGTTTAGTAGAACACAAGAACCTCAATACAAAATACCCCAGATATATAGTATATAGTATAGTCGAACACAAGAACCTCAATACAAAATACCCCAGATATATGGTATATAGTATAGTCGAACACAAGAACCTCAATACAAAATACCCCAGATATATAGCATAGTCGAACACAAGAACCTCAATACAAAATACCCCAGATATATGGTATATAGTTTATACGAACACAAGAACCTCAATACAAAATCCCCAGATATATAGTATAGTCGAACACAAGAACCTCAATACAAAATACCCCAGATATATGGTATAGTCGAACACAAGAACCTCAATACAAAATACCCCAGATATATAGTATAGTGGAACACAAGAACCTCAATACAAAATACCCTAAATATATGGTATATAGTTTATACGAACACAAGAACCTCAATACAAAATACCCCAGATATATGGTATAGTCGAACACAAGAACCTCAATACGAAATACCCCAGATATATGGTATAGTCGAACACAAGAACCTCAATACAAAATACCCCAGATATATAGTATAGTCGAACACAAGAACCTCAATACAAAATACCCCAGATATATAGTATAGTCGAACACAAGAACCTCAATACAAAATACCCCAGATATATGGTATATAGTATAGTCGAACACAAGAACCTCAATACAAAATACCCCAGATATATAGTATAGTCAAACACAAGAACCTCAATACAAAATACCCCAGATATATGGTAGTCGAACACAAGAACCTCAATACAAAATACCCCAGATATATAGTATGTCGAACACAAGAACCTCAATACAAATACCCCAGATATATAGTATAGTCAAACACAAGAACCTCAATACAAAATACCCCAGATATATAGTATAGTCGAACACAAGAACCTCAATACAAAATACCCCAGATATATAGTATAGTCGAACACAAGAACCTCAATACAAAATACCCCAGATATATAGTATAGTCAAACACAAGAACCTCAATACAAAATACCCCAGATATATAGTATAGTCGAACACAAGAACCTCAATACAAAATACCCCAGATATATAGTATAGTCGAACACAAGAACCTCAATACAAAATACCCCAGATATATAGTATAGTCGAACACAAGAACCTCAATACAAAATACCCCAGATATATAGTATAGTCAAACACAAGAACCTCAATACAAAATACCCCAGATATATGGTATATAGTATAGTCGAACACAAGAACCTCAATACAAAATACCCCAGATATATGGTATAGTCGAACACAAGAACCTCAATACAAAATACCCCAGATATATAGTATAGTCAAACACAAGAACCTCAATACAAAATACCCCAGATATATGGTATAGTCGAACACAAGAACCTCAATACAAAATACCCCAGATATATAGTATAGTCGAACACAAGAACCTCAATACAAAATACCCCAGATATATAGTATAGTCGAACACAAGAACCTCAACAAAATACCCCAGATATATGGTATATAGTATAGTCGAACACAAGAACCTCAATACAAAATACACCAGATATATGGTATATAGTATAGTCGAACACAAGAACCTCAATACAAAATACCCCAGATATATAGTATATAGTTTAGTCGAACACAAGAACCTCAATACAAAATACCCCAGATATATGGTATATAGTTTAGTCGAAATACCCCAAATATATGGTATATAGTTTAGTCGAAATACCCCAAATATATGGTATATAGTTTAGTGGAACACAAGAACCTCAAAACAAAAATCAATAGATATAGCAAACACTGGAACATCAACACAAAAGCACATGTTCCAGACGAACCATGGAACATCAACACAAAAGCACATGGTCCACATAAACCATGGAACCTCAACACAAAAGCACATGGACCAGACAAACCATGGAACATCAACACAAAAACACATGGACCAGACAAACCATGGAACATCAACACAAAAGTACATGTTCCAGACAAACCATGGAACATCAACACAAAAGCACATGTTCCAGATGAACCATGGAACATCAACACAAAAGCACATGTTCCAGTCAAACCATGGAACACCAACACAAAAGCACATGTTCCAGTCAAACCATGGAACATTAACACAAAAACACATGTTCCAGATGAACCATGGAACATCAACACAAAAGCACATGTTCCAGTCAAACCATGGAACACCAACACAAAAGCACATGTTCCAGTCAAACCATGGAACATTAACACAAAAACACATGGACCAGACAAACCATGGAACATCAACACAAAAGCACATGTTCCAGACAAACCATGGAACATCAACACAAAAGCACACGGTCCAGTCAAACCATGGAACATCAACACAAAAACACATGCTTAAGGTGAACAGTGGAACCTCCAAACAAAAACACATGCTTAAGGTGAACAGTGGAACCTCCAAACAAAAACACATGCTTAAGGTGAACAGTGGAACCTCCAAACAAAAACACATGCTTAAGGTGAACAGTGGAACATCCAAACAACAACACATGCTTAAGGTGAACAGTGGAACCTCCAAACAAAAATACATGCTTAAGGTGAACAGTGGAACCTCCAAACAAAAACACATGCTTAAGGTGAACAGTGGAACATCCAAACAACAACACATGCTTAAGGTGAACAGTGGAACATCCAAACAAAAACATGTGAACAGTGGAACATCCAAACAAAAACACATGCTTAAGGTGAACAGTGGAACCTCCAAACAAAAACACATGCTTAAGGTGAACAGTGGAACATCCAAACAACAACACATGCGTAAGGTGAACAGTGGAACAAAAAGTATCCTTACATGGACAAGGAAAACAAAAATAATGGTTTCAGTGACCTTGAGACATAAAAACAAAAATACATGGATTCAGTGAGCACAAAAACTACATAATTAAGATGAACATTGGGAGCTTCATAAACACAAAACACATGACTAAGGCGACCAATGGAACATCAAAGCAAAACACATGACTAAGGCGAACAATGAAACATCAAAGCAAAACTCATGACTAAGGTGAACAATGGAACATCAAAGCAAAACACATGACTAAGGCGAACAATGGAACATCAAAGCAAAACACATGACTAAGGTGAACACTGGAACATCAAAGCAAAACACATGACTAAGGTGAACAATGGAACATCAAAGCAAAACACATGACTAAGGTGAACAATGGAACATCAAAGCAAAACTCATGACTAAGGCGAACTATGGAACATCAAAGCAAAACACCTGACTACGGCGAACAATGGAACATCAAAGCAAAACACATGGCTAAGGCGAACAATTGAACCTCATGTATTTTCATTTCGATCAAGAGTATTCCTCAAACTTGTGTACATGCAATCCGAAAGCATTGTTATAAAAATTCTTTTAGCACACATATGTCTATATTGTAAGATGAACAAATGATGCCTGTTGATGGTGGGAGAAATAATAAACAGGGCTACCTGCTCTTCTGGAGGCCAAATAACTTTAAGGAACTTACGAGCAATGAGTTCAGTCTTTATCTCGGCTTTACTCCAACCCACACTCAAAGTGTAGCCCATGAACTTCCTCATATCCAGTTCCTGCATCATTATCTTTGTTTCCCATAATGAGCTCATGAGTACATCTGCTGTAGCTTTACCATCCCGCACTTTAAATCGTACACTTTCATACGGAAATGGCCGGATCAAGGATGCCAACTCGTCCTACAACAGAAACATGAAGATTGTTGTTGCTACTTCACGTATGATGCAGGATGTATTGAACTCGTCTGGTCTGTGAAAATATTAATATGAGGCATGGTTGGTACCAGTCAACGATAGTTAGTCTGGAGTGACCAATCATATCTAGAAATAACATACTGTTATATACTGGTTTATACAATACACCTAGATCATTGTCACATGGTTTGATATAAAATCCATGCCATGTGTCTATACGATTGCATTTCATAATCTGTAAATTGTTATTTTGCTTCTCATGTCATGTAGAATATTATGTATGTACATTGTATTTATTAAAGGCAAGGTTATTGCCTATTTTGCAATAAAATATACCAGCTTAGCTATCCACTCATTGCCGAGTCCTTATCATCAGTAGGATTTGGTTCTAATGCGGCATTCACACAGTGTCGATGAGTGGAACATGATATACACAACTAGACTTGGTACAGAGCAGAACATGATATACACAACTAGACTTGGTACAGAGTGGAACATGATATACACAACTAGACTAGGTACAGAGTAGAACATGATATACACAACTAGACTTGGTACAGAGTAGAACATGATATACACAACTAGACTTGGTACAGAGTAGAACATGATATACACAACTAGACTTGGTACAGAGTGGAACATGATATACACAACTAGACTTGGTACAGAGTAGAACATGATATACACAACTAGACTTGGTACAGAGTAGAACATGATATACACAACTAGACTTGGTACAGAGTAGAACATGATATACACAACTAGGCTTGGTACAGAGTGGAACATGAAGATGATATACACAACTAGACTTGGTACAGAGTAGAACATGATATACACAACTAGACTTGGTACAGAGTAGAACATGATATACACAACTAGACTTGGTACAGAGTAGAACATGATATACACAACTAGACTTGGTACAGAGTAGAACATGATATACACAACTAGACTTGGTACAGAGTGGAACATGATATACACAACTAGACTTGGTACAGAGTAGAACATGATATACACAACTAGACTTGGTACAGAGTAGAACATGATATACACAACTAGACTTGGTACAGAGTAGAACATGATATACACAACTAGACTTGGTACAGAGTAGAACATGATATACACAACTAGACTTGGTACAGAGTGGAACATGATATACACAACTAGACTTGGTACAGAGTAGAACATGATATACACAACTAGACTTGGTACAGAGTGGAACATGATATACACAACTAGACTTGGTACAGAGTAGAACATGATATACACAACTAGACTTGGTACAGAGTAGAACATGATATACACAACTAGACTTGGTACAGAGTAGAACATGATATACACAACTAGACTTGGTACCGAGTGGAACATGAAGATGATATACACAACTAGGCTTGATACAGAGTGGAACATGAAGATGATATACACAACTAGACTTGGTACAGAGTAGAACATGATATACACAACTAGGCTTGGTACAGAGTGGAACATGAAGATGATATACACAACTAGACTTGGTACAGAGTGGAACATGAAGATGATATACACAACTAGACTTGGTACAGAGTAGAACATGATATACACAACTAGACTTGGTACAGAGTAGAACATGATATACACAACTAGACTTGGTACAGAGTGGAACATGAAGATGATATACACAACTAGACTTGGTACAGAGTAGAACATGATATACACAACTAGACTTGGTACAGAGTAGAACATGATATACACAACTAGACTTGGTACAGAGTAGAACATGATATACACAACTAGACTTGGTACAGAGTAGAACATGATATACACAACTAGACTTGGTACAGAGTAGAACATGATATACACAACTAGACTTGGTACAGAGTGGAACATGAAGATGATATACACAACTAGACTTGGTACAGAGTGGAACATGAAGATGATATACACAACTAGGCTTGGTACAGAGTGGAACATGAAGATGATATGCACAACTAGACTTGGTACAGAGTGGAACATGATATACACAACTAGGCTTGGTACAGAGTGGAACATGAAGATGATATGCACAACTAGACTTGGTACAGAGTGGAACATGATATACACAACTAGGCTTGGTACAGAGTGGAACATGAAGATGATATACACAACTAGACTTGGTACAGAGTGGAACATGAAGATGATATACACAACTAGACTTGGTACAGAGTAGAACATGATATACACAACTAGGCTTGGTACAGAGTGGAACATGATGTATACACAACTAGACTTGGTACAGAGTGGAACATGATTTAGACTTGGTACGAGTGAACATGATATACACAACTAGGCTTGGTACAGAGTGGAACATGAAGATGATATACACAACTAGACTTGGTACAGAGTGGAACATGAAGATGATATACACAACTAGACTTGGTACAGAGTAGAACATGATATACACAACTAGGCTTGGTACAGAGTGGAACATGAAGATGATATACACAACTAGACTTGGTACAGAGTGGAACATGAAGATGATATACACAACTAGACTTGGTACAGAGTGGAACATGAAGATGATATACACAACTAGACTTGGTACAGAGTGGAACATGATATACACAACTAGGCTTGGTACAGAGTGGAACATGAAGATGATATACACAACTAGACTTGGTACAGAGTGGAACATGATATACACAACTAGCTTGGTACGAGTGGAACATGAAGATGATATACACAACTAGACTTGGTACTGAGTGGAACATGAAGATGATATACACAACTAGACTTGGTACAGAGTGGAACATGATATACATAACTAGACTTGGTACAGAGTGGAACATGATATACACAACTAGACAGTCTAGACTTGGTACAGAGTGGAACATGAAGATGATATACACAACTAGACTTGGTACTGAGTGGAACATGAAGATGATACACACAATTAGACTTGGTACAGAGTGGAACATGAAGATGATATGCACAACTAGACTTGGTACAGAGTAGAACATGATATACACAACTAGACTTGGTACAGAGTGGAACATGAAGATGATACACACAACTAGACTTGGTACAGAGTGGAACATATAGATGATATACACAACTAGACTTGGTACAGAGTGGAACATGAAGATGATATACACAACTAGACTTGGTACAGAGTGGAACATGATAGTCTACATGCACAATATACCTACCTCTTTCAAATTGGAAGGAAGATTGTCTATATGAATATAGAATAAATTTGATCGTTTTCTGGACCGTTTACTCGGAGATGGACTCGAACGGTTATCTCTTCTTAAGGATTGCTCAATATTGCCATGATCTCTTCTTGAATGATTGTCCCGACTGACTGGTTTACCATCAAGGGAACCTTTCTCATAATCATCAACTGCGATCTGCCTTGGTGAATAGTCCTTGCTTTCACGTCGACATGCCACTGGCGAGTAATGACTTCTTTCTCCGTCTCGTGAATTGTGCGAACTCAATGACCTTTTCCCTTTACGTGACCTATGATCCGGACTTCTCGAGTGTCGCCGATCAGGGCTCCGCGAGTACCTCCGATGTGGCGCATAATCTCTCATATCATGGGCAGACGACTCGAACGGCCTCGAGAATTGATCTCGATGAGGTGAATAATCGGAGCTGTAGCGTCTAACACGAGGAGAGATTGACCGGCAATACGACCCTGGAAAGGGAAGTGATGAAGTAGATGATATTTGTTCATTGCAGTGCATGATCAAATTATATTTCACTGAATGAATATCAAAGGCAATATTATTATAAGTGGTATCGATGAGACACAAAGACGAATAAATTGTCAAAGTCAGAGTTTGCAATAGTTGAAAAGTGTGATCGAGCGTAAAATGAGAAATCATGTTTCACAAATATGCAAATATGCAACACTTTCCCAGACATTTTTATCAATTACCATCACTGTTGCAAATCTATAGTGAAAGTTAGGTTACTGTGATTAGTTTACTGTGATTAAGTTTAAACTTTATTTATTTTACAACAATTGTGAAGCAAGTTTTAACAACTTATATTAATCAATCTCGTTGGCGTGGATGAAAGCGTAAATGTTGTCATTCATGTGGGAGGAAACCAGAGTACCCGGAGAAAACCCACCTGTTCGATCTGGCGACCACCGTACCACCTCACATACTTCCCTGTCCGTGGATCGAACTGTGATTAGGTTACTGTGATTAGGCGAGTTGTAGAAAACATTTTGATGGATAGACCTGCCGAGTTTTAAGTTTTATCGGATATGAGACGAATAAATTAAAATTTATTAGACAATAACAGAATAGTCTATATTGTTTTATTTATAGCAAGGAGAGAACACCCATGCTATGCAACAAATCTTTAGCATACAACCAGCGGACATACATCACAGCTATATAACGTCATACGTAAAAGTGTAGTGTTATTATAGTGTCACCCCTATTTAAAGGGCCAGCCATTTCTGACTTTGAGACACCTCTTTTTATGAACATCAGTACTTCCCGAATCCTATGCTTGTATGCCAGACGCCAGGCTGGTAGGCAATCGGTAACCATTATTTAACTAGCTGGCGGCTCACCAACCGGAACATCAGTACTTCCCGAATCCTATGCTTGTATGCCAGACGCCAGGCTGGTAGGCAATCGGTAACCATTATTTAACTAGCTGGCGGCTCACCAACCGGAACATCAGTACTTCCCGAATCCTATGCTTGTATGCCAGACGCCAGGCTGGTAGGCAATCGGTAACCATTATTTAACTAGCTGGCGGCTCACCAACCGGAACATCAGTACTTCCCGAATCCTATGCTTGTATGCCAGACGCCAGGCTGGTAGGCAATCGGTAACCATTATTTAACTAGCTGGCGGCTCACCAACCGGAACATCAGTACTTCCCGAATCCTATGCTTGTATGCCAGACGCCAGGCTGGTAGGCAATCGGTAACCATTATTTAACTAGCTGGCGGCTCACCAACCGGAACATCAGTACTTCCCGAATCCTATGCTTGTATGCCAGACGCCAGGCTGGTAGGCAATCGGTAACCTATTTAATAGCTGCCTCACCAACCGGAACATCAGTACTTCCCGAATCCTATGCTTGTATGCCAGACGCCAGGCTGGTAGGCAATCGGTAACCATTATTTAACTAGCTGGCGGCTCACCAACCGGAACATCAGTACTTCCCGAATCCTATGCTTGTATGCCAGACGCCAGGCTGGTAGGCAATCGGTAACCATTATTTAACTAGCTGGCGGCTCACCAACCGGAACATCAGTACTTCCCGAATCCTATGCTTGTATGCCAGACGCCAGGCTGGTAGGCAATCGGTAACCATTATTTAACTAGCTGGCGGCTCACCAACCGGAACATCAGTACTTCCCGAATCCTATGCTTGTATGCCAGACGCCAGGCTGGTAGGCAATCGGTAACCATTATTTAACTAGCTGGCGGCTCACCAACCGGAACATCAGTACTTCCCGAATCCTATGCTTGTATGCCAGACGCCAGGCTGGTAGGCAATCGGTAACCATTATTTAACTAGCTGGCGGCTCACCAACCGGAACATCAGTACTTCCCGAATCCTATGCTTGTATGCAGACGCCAGGCTGGTAGGCAATCGGTAACCATTATTTAACTAGCTGCCGGCTCACCAACCGGCCATAGCAGAACGAACCCCTGACAAGGTTCGAACCTTCGACCTCCCGCTCTGTAGGTGGACGCTTTAACCACAGCAGAGACAGTGTACGTGTATTTGCCAGTGCCGAAAAAGAAATATTCATAGGTCAGGCCAATTTTGCCGTCGTTTTGTATGCTGATAGAGCAAAGCCCAATACAGAGTACTAGACTTGTGGAAGTCGTGATAGCGTAGTGGATATGCGTTCGCTTCAGGTGCGAAAGGTCCAGAGTTCGAGCCCCGCTGGAGCCATTACGATTGTGCCCTTAGGCAAGGCATTTAAATTCCATGTTGCCTCTTCTCTCTCCCTCGTGGCGATGGGTTCCATCAGGAATGAGGTCTCGAGAGTGATTAATATAAGTTATAAGAACTTGTTTCGCAATCGAGCTAAAATAAATTTGTATAAACTAGAGTACTAGACTCTTCTTTTGCAAGTTATATAATAACTACGGTACCATCATCGCTGTAGCTGTCAATGGATTGTCTCCTCGGTGACATGTTCCTGTATTCTCTGTCAGCAAATGTATTGAACCCATATTCTACATGGTGTGTGTACAGCCCATGTTGTACAGGCTGTGGCACTCCAGCATACATAGGAACAGACACTGTTCCCATGCTAGCGAATGTTTGGGGATTTATGGGTATTGGTGCAGGAACTGTCTCCATGGCAATGGCTGATCCTGGCAGAGTATGTAGAATAGTAGGTGGCGGTTTGCTTGTGTCCATGATAAATGTAGGTGCTGCTGTCGGCTGTTGTGCAGTTGGTGCTTGTGAAGAACCTGTAAAAGAAACTTATATAACTTTAATGTCAACATGACACAACATTCTCATGTCAACATGACATGACATTCAAATAACACGTTAATACATTATTAGGGATGGGACCAACATTCTCATGACAACATGATACAACATTATCATGTCAACTTGACATGACATTCTCATGTCAACATGACGCAACATTCTCATGTCAACATGACGCAACATTCTCATGTCAACATGACGCGACATTCTCATGTCAACATGATGCAACATTCTCATGTCAACATGACGCAACATTCTCATGTCAACATGACGCAACATTCTCATGTCAACATGACGCAACATTCTCATGTCAACATGACGCAACATTCTCATGTCAACATGACACAACATTCGCATGTCAACATGATGCAATATTCTCATGTCAACATGATGCAACATTCTCATGTCAACATGACGCAACATTCTCATGTCAACATGACACAACATTCAACTAACACGTCACATTATTAGGGATGGGACGAAATAGTAAAATGGCATTTGGGTGTTCAAAAGTGATATTCAGATATTCAATAAATATTTCACATAAATCTAAACTTATTCCAATCTTATTTTAATTTAATCCAATTTTATCGTAAAATTGCTGATGAAATAAACTATTTATAATAAATTATATTATTGTTATCGATGTTTTGGATGCATGACATGTGGACGTAAGTTGATATCAACTATTAGTATTCGATATGATCAATGTTCTTCTAGGGCCAATCGACCATTGAGCGTCACCATCGTACAATCAACCAACATCAGCGTATCGTTGACAATATTCATAGTACAATCAACCAACATCAGCGTATCGTTGACCTTCTTCATAGTACAATCAACCAACATCAGCGTATCGTTGACAATATTCATAGTACAATCAACCAACATCAGCGTATCGTTGATATTCTTCATAGTACAATCAACAAACATCAGCGTATCGTTGACAATATTCATAGTACAATCAACCAACATCAGCGTATCGTTGACAATCTTCATAGTACAATCAACCAACATCAGCGTATCGTTGACAATATTCATAGTACAATCAACCAACATCAGCGTATCGTTGACAATATTCATAGTACAATCAACCAACATCAGCGTATCGTTGACCTTCTTCATAGTACAATCAACCAATGGATATGTCAGAACTGGTATAGGGAAGACCTACACTCTACCACACAATGGATATGTCAGAACTGTTCCTGGCATATGGAAGACCTACACTCTACCACACAATGGATATGTCAGAACTGTTCCTGGCATATGGAAGACCTACACTCTACCACACAATGGATATGTCAGAACTGTTCCTGGCATATGGAAGACCTACACTCTACCACACAATGGATATGTCAGAACTGTTCCTGGCATATGGAAGACCTACACTCTACCATACAATGGATATGTCAGAACTGTTCCTGGCATATGGAAGACCTACACTCTACCATACAATGGATATGTCAGAACTGTTCCTGGCATATGGAAGACCTACACTCTACCACACAATGGATATGTCAGAACTGGCATATGGAAGACCTACACTCTACCACACAATGGATATGTCAGAACTGGCATATGGAAGACCTACACTCTACCACACACTGAATATGTCAGAACTGTCCCTGGCCTCACCCAATGAAATCTGTGAAGCTGGAGAATGTTCCCCAAATGGGGAGCTTGAAGGAGACTTACTTTCTATAAGAAATTAGAGCTATCACTGAAGGTGCACAATACCCCCGCACAACACCTCTTTGTAAATATTGATTGTCCAATTCTTTTCGAACTATCAGACAAGCATTACATAAAATGTAAAGGGAAGTACAACACAGAAAGTTATGGTTCTTGCGCTGCGCACTCCACCTTGAGCAATAGAGTTATGCCGCTGACAAGCCATTACTGAAAAGAAATGGGGAGATAATTTGATAAGTACAACAGAGTTATGGTTCTTGCACACTGCATTCCGCTTCACTGTCCTGTACCACTGTTTTATTTTTGATTTCTTTCAATACTTTTCAAGTCATGCTCCGGAATACATTTAATGAAAGGAACAGGGGAGATAATTTGGTAAGTACAACAGAGAGAGTTATGTTTCTTGCACAATGCACTCCGTCTCATTGCACTGTCACAAAGTTTCATTTGAAAGGTTGCAAGTTTGGCTCTGGACTAGAAGTACCTAGATGGCCTTACGAATGGCCATTGTTCTCTCCTTTGTTCTATTGGCCACATAAAAGAATGAGGGGCAAAAGTAGATAGGTCCTATGGATGCGCGTTCGCTTTAGGTGCCTAAGGGTACATTCGTAACGGCGACAGAAGGGCTCGAACTCCGGACCTTTCACACCTGAAGCGAACGCGCATCCACTGTGCTATCACGACTTCCACGAATGTCTCTCATTGATAGCCACATAGACTGATAAAAATGCATGACAGGTATGCATGTTGGTTGACATGGTTATATCACATGATTGACAGGTTCAGTCATGCATGTTGGTTGACATGGTTATATCACATGATTGACAGGTTCAGTCATGCATGTTGGTTGACATGGTTATATCACATGATTGACAGGTTCAGTCATGCATGTTGGTTGACATGGTTATATCACATGATTGACAGGTTCACTCATGCATGTTGGATGACATGGCTATATCACATGATTGACAGGTTCACTCATGCATGTTGGATGACATGGTTATATCACATGATTGACAGGTTCAGTCATGCATGTTGGATGACATGGTTATATCACATGATTGACAGGTTCACTCATGCGTGTTGGTTGACATGGTTATATCACATGATTGACAGGTTCAGTCATGCATGTTGGATGACATGGTTATATCACATGATTGACAGGTTCAGTCATGCATGTTGGATGACATGGTTATATCACATGATTGACAGGTTCACTCATGCATGTTGGTTGACATGGTTATATCACATGATTGACAGGTTCAGTCATGCATGTTGGTTGACATGGTTATATCACATGATTGACAGGTTCACTCATGCATGTTGGATGAATGGTTATATCACATGATTGACAGGTTCAGTCATGCATGTTGGTTGACATGGTTATATCACATGATTGACAGGTTCAGTCATGCATGTTGGTTGACATGGTTATATCACATGATTGACAGGTTCAGTCATGCATGTTGGTTGACATGGCTATATCACATGATTGACAGGTTCAGTCATGCATGTTGGATGAATGGTTATATCACATGATTGACAGGTTCAGTCATGCATGTTGGTTGACATGGTTATATCACATGATTGACAGGTTCAGTCATGCATGTTGGATGAATGGTTATATCACATGATTGACAGGTTCAGTCATGCATGTTGGATGAATGGTTATATCACATGATTGACAGGTTCAGTCATGCATGTTGGTTGACATGGTTATATCACATGATTGACAGGTTCAGTCATGCATGTTGGTTGACATGGTTATATCACATGATTGACAGGTTCAGTCATGCATGTTGGTTGACATGGTTATATCACATGATTGACAGGTTCAGTCATGCATGTTGGTTGACATGGTTATATCACATGATTGACAGGTTCAGTCATGCATGTTGGTTGACATGGTTATATCACATGATTGACAGGTTCAGTCATGCATGTTGGTTGACATGGTTATATCACATGATTGACAGGTTCAGTCATGCATGTTGGTTGACATGGTTATATCACATGATTGACAGGTTCACTCATGCATGTTGGTTGACATGGTTATATCACATGATTGACAGGTTCAGTCATGCATGTTGGTTGACATGGTTATATCACATGATTGACAGGTTCAGTCATGCATGTTGGTTGACATGGTTATATCACATGATTGACAGGTTCAGTCATGCATGTTGGATGAATGGTTATATCACATGATTGACAGGTTCAGTCATGCATGTTGGTTGACATGGTTATATCACATGATTGACAGGTTCAGTCATGCATGTTGGATGAATGGTTATATCACATGATTGACAGGTTCAGTCATGCATGTTGGTTGACATGGTTATATCACATGATTGACAGGTTCAGTCATGCATGTTGGTTGACATGGTTATATCACATGATTGACAGGTTCAGTCATGCATGTTGGTTGACATGGTTATATCACATGATTGACAGGTTCAGTCATGCATGTTGGTTGAATGGTTATATCACATGATTGACAGGTTCACTCATGCATGTTGGTTGACATGGCTATATCACATGATTGACAGGTTCAGTCATGCATGTTGGATGACATGGTTATATCACATGATTGACAGGTTCAGTCATGCATGTTGGTTGACATGGTTATATCACATGATTGACAGGTTCAGTCATGCATGTTGGTTGACATGGTTATATCACATGATTGACAGGTTCACTCATGCATGTTGGTTGACATGGTTATATCACATGATTGACAGGTTCACTCATGCATGTTGGTTGACATGGTTATATCACATGATTGACAGGTTCAGTCATGCATGTTGGATGAATGGTTATATCACATGATTGACAGGTTCACTCATGCATGTTGGTTGACATGGTTATATCACATGATTGACAGGTTCAGTCATGCATGTTGGATGACATGGTTATATCACATGATTGACAGGTTCAGTCATGCATGTTGGTTGACATGGTTATATCACATGATTGACAGGTTCAGTCATGCATGTTGGTTGACATGGTTATATCACATGATTGACAGGTTCAGTCATGCATGTTGGATGAATGGTTATATCACATGATTGACAGGTTCAGTCATGCATGTTGGTTGACATGGTTATATCACATGATTGACAGGTTCAGTCATGCATGTTGGTTGACATGGTTATATCACATGATTGACAGGTTCAGTCATGCATGTTGGTTGACATGGTTATATCACATGATTGACAGGTTCACTCATGCATGTTGGTTGACATGGTTATATCACATGATTGACAGGTTCAGTCATGCATGTTGGTTGACATGGTTATATCACATGATTGACAGGTTCAGTCATGCATGTTGGTTGACATGGTTATATCACATGATTGACAGGTTCAGTCATGCATGTTGGTTGACATGGTTATATCACATGATTGACAGGTTCAGTCATGCATGTTGGTTGACATGGTTATATCACATGATTGACAGGTTCAGTCATGCATGTTGGTTGACATGGTTATATCACATGATTGACAGGTTCAGTCATGCATGTTGGTTGACATGGTTATATCACATGATTGACAGGTTCAGTCATGCATGTTGGTTGACATGGTTATATCACATGATTGACAGGTTCAGTCATGCATGTTGGATGAATGGTTATATCACATGATTGACAGGTTCAGTCATGCATGTTGGTTGAATGGTTATATCACATGATTGACAGGTTCAGTCATGCATGTTGGTTGACATGGTTATATCACATGATTGACAGGTTCAGTCATGCATGTTGGTTGACATGGTTATATCACATGATTGACAGGTTCAGTCATGCATGTTGGTTGACATGGTTATATCACATGATTGACAGGTTCACTCATGCATGTTGGTTGACATGGCTATATCACATGATTGACAGGTTCACTCATGCATGTTGGTTGACATGGTTATATCACATGATTGACAGGTTCAGTCATGCATGTTGGTTGACATGGTTATATCACATGATTGACAGGTTCAGTCATGCATGTTGGTTGACATGGTTATATCACATGATTGACAGGTTCAGTCATGCATGTTGGTTGACATGGTATATCACATGATTGACAGGTTCATCATGCATGTTGGTTGAATGGTTATATCACATGATTGACAGGTTCAGTCATGCATGTTGGTTGACATGGTTATATCACATGATTGACAGGTTCAGTCATGCATGTTGGTGAATGGTTATATCACATGATTGACAGGTTCAGTCATGCATGTTGGTTGACATGGTTACATCACATGATTGACAGGTTCAGTCATGCATGTTGGTTGACATGGTTATATCACATGATTGACAGGTTCAGATGGACTCAATTAATCTTACCGTCACTGGTTACATGATAGTGGATGAAGTCTGCCGCAGCACTAAACCGCATCTCCATCTCCTGCCCCTTGTAGGGAAATCCATTCATCTCTGCTATCACTTTCTTAGCGTCCTTCAAGGAAGGTAACTTAACAAATGCGCATCTGAAATGCATTATATTATTCTCAGCAGTTTGTGATTTACGACGCAGCAACATATATAATACAAATCAAAACATAATGATACTTCACAGATGGATCTGTAGTGCAGTGGTAACACGCTGGACTGGTAATCCAGGGATCCAGGTTCCATCCCCCGTCTGACACTAATAACATTAACAGTCTTTCAGATGGGACGTTAAACCGAGGTCTCATGTCGGTGATGTACACCGTGCACATAAAAGAACCAGAGGAGACTCTGGAATGGGTCTGTATCATTGCACTATCCTCCAAAAATCTAAAATGACTAATCTCTACAGGAGGCGTCGCTCATATGGGCAACCGGTAGCGACGATAAATAAACGTAAAACACACACAAAGTGATATTTCACTTACATGGAATTTTAATTTCATTTGATTGCAAAACTTGTGAAAAAGCAATCATCTGAGAAAGAATCTAGAGATGGAAGCAAGCTGGCAAATAGACCTTGCAAATTATTGACATATGCTGATATTGTGTAATAATGGAATTAGTCTGTTGAGCACTCCAGATTTGACCTTTGACCTCTAAGTGTGACCTTGAATTAGAAGCTATGCTGATGAAATCTGCCCTCATCATCACAAATTGAGCAATTGATAGCAGTCCAATAGAAAATACATCCAGCTGCTTCGAAGATATGGATGGACCAGTGATGAAATGCTATGAAGAATAGTCCTTTATAGGTTGCATATAAGTAAACAGGTGGAAGTGCATCCGAGGTCAACGAATGTAGACCTGATAACTAATATAGTGCATTTTTATTTTTGGAGAAAAAATGCATTTTCATGACAGGCAGTGTATAGAGAACTGTGACTTGAGAAGACTTCAGACTAGTTGATGTGTAGAAAAGATGTGGTATAACAAGTCAGGCAATGCAATCTGAAGGTGGCGGCGTATCAAAGATCATTCTAGAGGGTGATGTGGGCGAAATTGTCGCCCTAGGTATCCTGACTTCTCCCTAAAAATTTTTTTTGGTTTTTTTCGATTTTTCAAATGTTGTATTTAATGGTTGTTGTACTGTGCATTTTAACCCTATTTTGCAGAAGTATATTAAAGAACACCATTTAAGGAAGCGATCACGCGCTTTCTCACTTCTCCCAAAAATTCTGACCTAGAATGTACCCTGCGTATATTTGGATGACGAATACAGTGTGTAAACTCTACAACATGGTTGAAACAACATAGCTGATACCTTTACTTTGCACATTATTTCAATATGGTTATTGCAGCCTGGGAACATATGGGAATATAATTTGCCATGTCCGTCATATAAATATATTGAACCCGTTTTGGGTTTATTTGAACCCCTATCATATTCTATTAGAGTATCTGTTGCTACAGAGTAATTGTCTGTGATTGCCGAGGGAGCCCTTTCAGTTTGCTCTGCTTCCCTGTCTTCATCACTTTGAATAACGTGTTAGGGAAGGGAAGCCATCTAGGTTATTTCGGTCGTATATGCAATGTATTGGTTTAAATTGGTCAGATGTTAGCCTGGATGCCAGTCTGTCGATTTATCACTTTTTAACTTCTGGCAAAATGTCATTAATTAAGTCACATGCTAATAGGCCTATTAATAGGATTAAAAACCCGCCAGTTCAACTGTAAAACTGACATGTAATGGATACGGTGTATGTCTTGCTGATGAGTAATGGATACGGTGTATGTCTTGCTGACATGTAATGGATACAGTGTATGTCTTGCTGACATGTAATGGATACGGTGTATGCTGACATGTAATGGATACGGTGTATGGCTTGCTGACATGTAATGGATACGGTGTATGCTGACATATAATGGATACGGTGTCTGTCTTGCTGACATATAATGGATACGGTGTCTGTCTTGCTGACATATAATGGATACGGTGTCTGTTTTGCAAATGATGGGGCAACGGGCTTGAGCCCAGCCATAGCCAAGACTCATAAATCCATATTGCATATTCTCTCTTCTACATGGCGATGGATTCCATCTGGGATGAGGTCTCGGATGTGATTAATCTAAAGTTGAAAGAACTTGTTTCACAAGCTAAAATAAATTGGTAAAATCTACGTGACAAATGAGTCAGATGTTTAAATCAATATCAACTATTCACTTACATTTTGTCCTTAACACTGTTATGGTGGCCAATCCACACGGTCTGCGAGATGAAATTGTAATATTGAAACAGAGCGAGCACCAAGTCCTGTAACATGAAACGTATATATCATATGTTATACTTCGGGTTTTACGCCTGCATCAGCACCATTTCGGATATATCGCCGGCGGGCAGTTTATCTAACAACACATTTCCTGGGCAGGCTGTAGCGGTTAACCAGTACTTGGGTGCACCAACCTCCGTAAGAAGCTGCCAACTTTTTCATATAAATGAGACATGGCCTGAGCGGGGCTCGAACCCGTGACCATCAGTGATGATAGGTTACAGTGGTATACAAGTCAGCGACCTTAACCACTCGGCCACGGAGGCGGACGAAACGTATATAAATATTTGCTTATGTTGACATAAAATATAGTGAACAATTACTAATAGCGAACAGTTACTAAGGACTATCCTATATATTATATAACTTCAAGATCAATGAATGTCAACAATCATTACTGAGTCATTCAACTATATATCTGACAATGACAGTGTGTATGTACATGTAGTAGGATATACATATATCTGACAATGATACTGTGGAGTAGGATATACATATATCTGACAATGACACTGGGGAGTAGGATATACATATATCTGACAATGACACTGGGGAGTAGGATACACATATATCTGACAATGATACTAGGGAGTAGGATACACATATATCTGACAATGACACTGGGGAGTAGGATATACATATATCTGACAATGACACTGGGGAGTAGGATATACATATATCTGACAATGATACTATGGAGGATATACATATATCTGACAATGACACTAGGGAGTAGGATATACATATATCTGACTATGACACTGGGGAGTAGGATATACATATATCTGACAATGATACTATGGAGGATATACATATATCTGACAATGACACTAGGGAGTAGGATATACATATATCTGACAATGACACTAGGGAGTAGGATATACATATATCTGACAATGACACTGTGGAGTAGGATATACATATATCTGACAATGATACTGTGGAGTAGGATATACATATATCTGACAATGACACTGGGGAGTAGGATATACATATATCTGACAATGACACTAGGGAGTAGGATATACATATATCTGACAATGATACTGTGGAGTAGGATATACATATATCTGACAATGATACTGTGGAGTAGGATATACATATATCTGACAATGACACTAGGGAGTAGGATATACATATATCTGACAATGATACTGTGGAGTAGGATACACATATATCTGACAATGACACTGTGGAGTAGGATATACATATATCTGACAATGATACTGTGGAGTAGGATACACATATATCTGACAATGACACTGGGGAGTAGGATATACATATATCTGACAATGATACTGGGGAGTAGGATACACATATATCTGACAATGATACTGTGGAGTAGGATATACATATATCTGACAATGATACTATGGAGGATATACATATATCTGACAATGACACTGGGGAGTAGGATATACATATATCTGACAATGATACTATGGAGGATATACATATATCTGACAATGACACTGGGGAGTAGGATATACATATATCTGACAATGATACTATGGAGGATATACATATATCTGACAATGACACTGGGGAGTAGGATATACATATATCTGACAATGATACTATGGAGTAGGATATACATATATCTGACAATGATACTGTGGAGTAGGATACACATATATCTGACAATGACACTGGGGAGTAGGATATACATATATCTGACAATGATACTGGGGAGTAGGATACACATATATCTGACAATGACACTGTGGAGTAGGATACACATATATCTGACAATGACACTGTGGAGTAGGATATACATATATCTGACAATGACACTGGGGAGTAGGATATACATATATCTGACAATGATACTAGGGAGTAGGATATACATATATCTGACAATGATACTGTGGAGTAGGATACACATATATCTGACAATGACACTGGGGAGTAGGATATACATATATCTGACAATGACACTGGGGAGTAGGATATACATATATCTGACAATGACACTGGGGAGGATATACATATATCTGACAATGACACTAGGGAGTAGGATATACATATATCTGACAATGATACTATGGAGGATATACATATATCTGACAATGACACTGTGGAGTAGGATATACATATATCTGACAATGACACTGTGGAGTAGGATATACATATATCTGACAATGACACTGTGGAGTAGGATATACATATATCTGACAATGACACTGTGGAGTAGGATATACATATATCTGACAATGACACTGTGGAGTAGGATATACATATATCTGACAATGACACTATGGAGGATATACATATATCTGACAATGACACTGTGGAGTAGGATATACATATATCTGACAATGACACTGTGGAGTAGGATATACATATATCTGACAATGACACTAGGGAGTAGGATATACATATATCTGACAATGATACTATGGAGGATATACATATATCTGACAATGACACTGTGGAGTAGGATATACATATATCTGACAATGACACTGTGGAGTAGGATATACATATATCTGACAATGACACTGTGGAGTAGGATATACATATATCTGACAATGACACTATGGAGGATATACATATATCTGACAATGACACTGGGGAGTAGGATATACATATATCTGACAATGATACTATGGAGGATATACATATATCTGACAATGACACTAGGGAGTAGGATATACATATATCTGACAATGACACTGGGGAGTAGGATATACATATATCTGACAATGATACTATGGAGGATATACATATATCTGACAATGACACTGGGGAGTAGGATATACATATATCTGACAATGATACTATGGAGGATATACATATATCTGACAATGACACTATGGAGTAGGATATACATATATCTGACAATGACACTGGGGAGTAGGATATACATATATCTGACAATGATACTATGGAGTAGGATATACATATATCTGACAATGACACTGTGGAGTAGGATATACATATATCTGACAATGATACTGGGGAGTAGGATATACATATATCTGACAATGATACTGTGGAGTAGGATATACATATATCTGACAATGATACTATGGAGGATATACATATATCTGACAATGACACTATGGAGGATATACATATATCTGACAATGACACTGGGGAGTAGGATATACATATATCTGACAATGATACTATGGAGGATACACATATATCTGACAATGATAGTGGGGAGTAGGATATACATATATCTGACAATGATACTGTGGAGTAGGATATACATATATCTGACAATGATACTATGGAGGATATACATATATCTGACAATGACACTATGGAGGATATACATATATCTGACAATGACACTGGGGAGTAGGATATACATATATCTGACAATGATAGTGGGGAGTAGGATATACATATATCTGACAATGATACTATGGAGGATATACATATATCTGACAATGACACTGGGGAGTAGGATACACATATATCTGACAATGATAGTGCGGAGTAGGATATACATATATCTGACAATGATACTATGGAGTAGGATACACATATATCTGACAATGACACTAGGGAGTAGGATATACATATATCTGACAATGACACTGTGGAGTAGGATATACATATATCTGACAATGACACTGGGGAGTAGGATATACATATATCTGACAATGACACTAGGGAGTAGGATACACATATATCTGACAATAATACTATGGAGGATACACATATATCTGACAATGACACTAGGGAGTAGGATATACATATATCTGACAATGACACTAGGGAGTAGGATACACATATATCTGACAATGACACTGTGGAGTAGGATATACATATATCTGACAATGACACTGGGGAGTAGGATATACATATATCTGACAATGATACTGTGGAGTAGGATATACATATATCTGACAATGACACTGGGGAGTAGGATATACATATATCTGACAATGACACTATGGAGGATATACATATATCTGACAATGACACTAGGGAGTAGGATATACATATATCTGACAATGACACTGGGGAGTAGGATATACATATATCTGACAATGACACTAGGGAGTAGGATACACATATATCTGACAATGATACTATGGAGGATACACATATATCTGACAATGACACTGGGGAGTAGGATATACATATATCTGACAATGACACTAGGGAGTAGGATACACATATATCTGACAATGATACTATGGAGGATACACATATATCTGACAATGACACTGGGGAGTAGGATATACATATATCTGACAATGACACTAGGGAGTAGGATACACATATATCTGACAATGATACTATGGAGGATACACATATATCTGACAATGACACTGGGGAGTAGGATATACATATATCTGACAATGACACTAGGGAGTAGGATACACATATATCTGACAATGATACTATGGAGGATACACATATATCTGACAATGACACTGGGGAGTAGGATATACATATATCTGACAATGACACTAGGGAGTAGGATACACATATATCTGACAATGACACTGGGGAGTAGGATATACATATATCTGACAATGACACTAGGGAGTAGGATATACATATATCTGACAATGATACTATGGAGGATATACATATATCTGACAATGACACTAGGGAGTAGGATATACATATATCTGACAATGATACTATGGAGTAGGATATACATATATCTGACAATGACACTGTGGAGTAGGATATACATATATCTGACAATGACACTGGGGAGTAGGATATACATATATCTGACAATGACACTGGGGAGTAGGATATACATATATCTGACAATGACACTGGGGAGTAGGATATACATATATCTGACAATGATACTATGGAGGATATACATATATCTGACAATGATACTGTGGAGTAGGATATACATATATCTGACAATGATACTATGGAGGATATACATATATCTGACAATGATACTGTGGAGTAGGATATACATATATCTGACAATGACACTAGGGAGTAGGATATACATATATCTGACAATGATACTGGGGAGTAGGATATACATATATCTGACAATGACACTGGGGAGTAGGATATACATATATCTGACAATGATACTGTGGAGTAGGATATACATATATCTGACAATGACACTAGGGAGTAGGATATACATATATCTGACAATGATACTGTGGAGTAGGATATACATATATCTGACAATGACACTGTGGAGTAGGATATACATATATCTGACAATGATACTGTGGAGTAGGATATACATATATCTGACAATGACACTGGGGAGTAGGATATACATATATCTGACAATGATACTGGGGAGTAGGATATACATATATCTGACAATGATACTGTGGAGTAGGATATACATATATCTGACAATGATACTATGGAGGATATACATATATCTGACAATGACACTGGGGAGTAGGATATACATATATCTGACAATGATACTATGGAGGATATACATATATCTGACATGACATGGGGAGTAGTATATACATATATCTGACAATGATACTATGGAGGATATACATATATCTGACAATGAATGACACTGGGGAGTAGGATATACATATATCTGACAATGATACTAGGGAGTAGGATATACATATATCTGACAATGATACTGTGGAGTAGGATATACATATATCTGACAATGATACTATGGAGGATATACATATATCTGACAATGATACTGTGGAGTAGGATACACATATATCTGACAATGACACTGTGGAGTAGGATATACATATATCTGACAATGACACTGTGGAGTAGGATATACATATATCTGACACTGGGGAGTAGGATATACATATATCTGACAATGACACTGTGGAGTAGGATATACATATATCTGACAATGACACTGTGGAGTAGGATATACATATATCTGACAATGACACTGTGGAGTAGGATATACATATATCTGACAATGATACTGTGGAGTAGGATATACATATATCTGACAATGATACTGTGGAGTAGGATATACATATATCTGACAATGACACTGGGGAGTAGGATATACATATATCTGACACTGATACTGTGGAGTAGGATATACATATATCTGACAATGACACTGGGGAGTAGGATATACATATATCTGACAATGATACTATGGAGTAGGATATACATATATCTGACAATGATACTGTGGAGTAGGATATACATATATCTGACAATGATACTATGGAGTAGGATATACATATATCTGACAATGATACTGTGGAGTAGGATATACATATATCTGACAATGATACTGTGGAGTAGGATATACATATATCTGACAATGACACTGTGGAGTAGGATATACATATATCTGACAATGATACTGTGGAGTAGGATATACATATATCTGACAATGACACTGGGGAGTAGGATATACATATATCTGACAATGATACTGTGGAGTAGGATATACATATATCTGACAATGATACTGTGGAGTAGGATATACATATATCTGACAATGATACTATGGAGTAGGATATACATATATCTGACAATGACACTGTGGAGTAGGATATACATATATCTGACAATGATACTGTGGAGTAGGATATACATATATCTGACAATGATACTGGGGAGTAGGATATACATATATCTGACAATGATACTGTGGAGTAGGATATACATATATCTGACAATGATACTGTGGAGTAGGATATACATATATCTGACAATGACACTGTGGAGTAGGATATACATATATCTGACAATGATACTGTGGAGTAGGATATACATATATCTGACAATGATACTGTGGAGTAGGATATACATATATCTGACAATGACACT
>JABXNX010000052.1:38107-88037 GCA_014843695.1 Archivesica marissinica | reverse complement strand
GGTGCATTCTGGTGGACTTTGGGGTAAAATCAACCTCTTTTTTTATCTTAAATTTTGTCACTTTTTTAGATAATTTTTCTTCAAAATTACTATGTAAGTAACTGTTTAACTAAGGGGGGTTGATTTTGAATCATTTTTAGGACTGTCCCCATTCAACTTATCTTATTTTATTAAAAACCTTTATAACCACATTAACGCTTACATCCGAGCCAACGAGAGTGATTAATATATTAATATAAGTTGTTCAAACTTGCTTCGCAATCGTTGTAAAATAAATAAATTATAAAATTTAAAAAAAAAAAAAAAAAAAAAAGACATCTCGCCACGATGTCGAGTGCGTAGTAAACGTTTCTCGCCAGTCTAAAAACGTTATCGCCATGGCAAGTTGGCGAGTGCGAATATCCAACGCTGAGTAGTATACACATATATCTGACAATGATACTATGGAGGATATACATATATCTGACAATGATACTGTGGAGTAGGATATACATATATCTGACAATGACACTGGGGAGTAGGATACACATATATCTGACAATGATACTATGGAGGATATACATATATCTGACAATGATACTGTGGAGTAGGATATACATATATCTGACAATGACACTGGGGAGTAGGATATACATATATCTGACAATGATACTAGGGAGTAGGATATACATATATCTGACAATGATACTGTGGAGTAGGATATACATATATCTGACAATGATACTATGGAGGATATACATATATCTGACAATGATACTGGGGAGTAGGATATACATATATCTGACAATGACACTAGGGAGTAGGATATACATATATCTGACAATGACACTGTGGAGTAGGATATACATATATCTGACAATGATACTATGGAGTAGGATATACATATATCTGACAATGACACTGTGGAGTAGGATACACATATATCTGACAATGACACTAGGGAGTAGGATATACATATATCTGACAATGACACTGTGGAGTAGGATATACATATATCTGACAATGATACTATGGAGGATATACATATATCTGACAATGACACTGGGGAGTAGGATATACATATATCTGACAATGATACTATGGAGTAGGATATACATATATCTGACAATGACACTGGGGAGTAGGATATACATATATCTGACAATGATACTATGGAGTAGGATATACATATATCTGACAATGACACTGGGGAGTAGGATATACATATATCTGACAATGATACTATGGAGTAGGATACACATATATCTGACAATGATACTGTGGAGTAGGATATACATATATCTGACAATGACACTGTGGAGTAGATATACATATATCTGACAATGACACTGTGAGTAGGATATACATATATCTGACAATGACACTGTGGAGTAGGATATACATATATCTGACAATGATACTGTGGAGTAGGATATACATATATCTGACAATGACACTGGGGAGTAGGATATACATATATCTGACACTGATACTGTGGAGTAGGATATACATATATCTGACAATGATACTGGGGAGTAGGATATACATATATCTGACAATGATACTATGGAGTAGGATATACATATATCTGACAATGATACTGTGGAGTAGGATATACATATATCTGACAATGATACTGTGGAGTAGGATATACATATATCTGACAATGATACTGTGGAGTAGGATATACATATATCTGACAATGATACTGTGGAGTAGGATATACATATATCTGACAATGATACTGGGGAGTAGGATATACATATATCTGACAATGATACTGTGGAGTAGGATATACATATATCTGACAATGATACTGGGGAGTAGGATATACATATATCTGACAATGACACTGTGGAGTAGGATATACATATATCTGACAATGATACTGGGGAGTAGGATATACATATATCTGACACTGACACTGTGGAGTAGGATATACATATATCTGACACTGACACTGTGGAGTAGGATATACATATATCTGACACTGTGGAGTAGGATATACATATATCTGACAATGATACTGTGGAGGATATACATATATCTGACAATGATACTATGGAGGATATACATATATCTGACAATGATACTATGGAGGATATACATATATCTGACACTGACACTGGGGAGTAGGATATACATATATCTGACAATGACACTGGGGAGTAGGATATACATATATCTGACAATGATACTGTGGAGTAGGATATACATATATCTGACAATGATACTATGGAGGATATACATATATCTGACAATGATACTGTGGAGTAGGATATACATATATCTGACAATGACACTAGGGAGGATATACATATATCTGACAATGATACTGGGGAGTAGGATATACATATATCTGACAATGACACTGGGGAGTAGGATATACATATATCTGACAATGATAATATGGAGGATATACATATATCTGACAATGACACTAGGGAGTAGGATATACATATATCTGACAATGATAATATGGAGGATATACATATATCTGACAATGATACTGTGGAGTAGGATATACATATATCTGACAATGATACTGTGGAGTAGGATATACATATATCTGACAATGATACTGTGGAGTAGGATATACATATATCTGACAATGATAATATGGAGGATATACATATATCTGACAATGATACTGGGGAGTAGGATATACATATATCTGACAATGACACTAGGGAGTAGGATATACATATATCTGACAATGATAATATGGAGGATATACATATATCTGACAATGACACTAGGGAGTAGGATATACATATATCTGACAATGATAATATGGAGGATATACATATATCTGACAATGATACTGGGGAGTAGGATATACATATATCTGACAATGATACTGTGGAGTAGGATACACATATATCTGACAATGATACTGTGGAGTAGGATATACATATATCTGACAATGATACTGTGGAGTAGGATACACATATATCTGACAATGATACTGTGGAGTAGGATATACATATATCTGACAATGATACTATGGAGGATATACATATATCTGACAATGATACTGTGGAGTAGGATATACATATATCTGACAATGATACTATGGAGGATATACATATACCTGACAATGATACTGGGGAGGATATACATATATCTGACAATGATACTGTGGAGTAGGATATACATATATCTGACAATGACACTAGGGAGTAGGATATACATATATCTGACAATGATACTGGGGAGTAGCAGCGTTGGATATTCGTGTCAATATGTTCCGGCCAACTTGGCCTGTACTTGAGAAAAGGTACCGGCCAAGATGAAATAGTACAGGCCAATTTTTGGCCTGTACTTAAGAATTAGTTCCGGCCGCAAATAAATGGTACAGGTCATTGAATGTGGTTCTGTCCGGTGGCAAAGCAACCGGATGCAAGTGCCACAGGCAATTGCCATGCTAGGGGGGTCCGGGGGCATGCCCCCCACGAAATTTGTTTTAAGTAGACACAAAATGGTGCATTCTGGTGGACTTTGGGGTAAAATCAACCTCTTTTTTTATCTTAAATTTTGTCACTTTTTTAGATAATTTTTCTTCAAAATTACTATGTAAGTAACTGTTTAACTAAGGGGGGTTGATTTTGAATCATTTTTAGGACTGTCCCCATTCAACTTATCTTATTTTATTAAAAACCTTTATAACCACATTAACGCTTACATCCGAGCCAACGAGAGTGATTAATATATTAATATAAGTTGTTCAAACTTGCTTCGCAATCGTTGTAAAATAAATAAATTATAAAATTTAAAAAAAAAAAAATAAGACATCTCGCCACGATGTCGAGTGCGTAGTAAACGTTTCTCGCCAGTCTAAAAACGTTATCGCCATGGCAAGTTGGCGAGTGCGAATATCTGACAATGCTGAGTAGGATATACATATATCTGACAATGACACTGGGGAGTAGGATATACATATATCTGACAATGATACTGTGGAGTAGGATATACATATATCTGACAATGACACTGGGGAGTAGGATATACATATATCTGACAATGATACTATGGAGTAGGATATACATATATCTGACAATGATACTGTGGAGTAGGATATACATATATCTGACAATGATACTATGGAGTAGGATATACATATATCTGACAATGATACTGTGGAGTAGGATATACATATATCTGACAATGATACTATGGAGTAGGATATACATATATCTGACAATGACACTGGGGAGTAGGATATACATATATCTGACAATGATACTATGGAGTAGGATATACATATATCTGACAATGACACTGTGGAGTAGGATATACATATATCTGACAATGATACTATGGAGTAGGATATACATATATCTGACAATGATACTGTGGAGTAGGATATACATATATCTGACAATGATACTATGGAGTAGGATATACATATATCTGACAATGATACTGTGGAGTAGGATATACATATATCTGACAATGATACTGTGGAGTAGGATATACATATATCTGACAATGATACTATGGAGGATATACATATATCTGACAATGATACTGTGGAGTAGGATATACATATATCTGACAATGATAATATGGAGGATATACATATATCTGACAATGATACTGGGGAGTAGGATATACATATATCTGACAATGACACTAGGGAGTAGGATATACATATATCTGACAATGATAATATGGAGGATATACATATATCTGACAATGACACTGGGGAGTAGGATATACATATATCTGACAATGATACTGTGGAGTAGGATATACATATATCTGACAATGATACTGGGGAGTAGGATATACATATATCTGACAATGATACTGTGGAGTAGGATACACATATATCTGACAATGATACTGTGGAGTAGGATATACATATATCTGACAATGATACTGTGGAGTAGGATATACATATATCTGACAATGATACTGTGGAGTAGGATATACATATATCTGACAATGATACTATGGAGGATATACATATACCTGACAATGATACTGGGGAGGATATACATATATCTGACAATGATACTGTGGAGTAGGATATACATATATCTGACAATGACACTAGGGAGTAGGATATACATATATCTGACAATGATACTGGGGAGTAGCAGCGTTGGATATTCGTGTCAATATGTTCCGGCCAACTTGGCCTGTACTTGAGAAAAGGTACCGGCCAAGATGAAATAGTACAGGCCAATTTTTGGCCTGTACTTAAGAATTAGTTCCGGCCGCAAATAAATGGTACAGGTCATTGAATGTGGTTCTGTCCGGTGGCAAAGCAACCGGATGCAAGTGCCACAGGCAATTGCCATGCTAGGGGGGTCCGGGGGCATGCCCCCCACGAAATTTGTTTTAAGTAGACACAAAATGGTGCATTCTGGTGGACTTTGGGGTAAAATCAACCTCTTTTTTTATCTTAAATTTTGTCACTTTTTTAGATAATTTTTCTTCAAAATTACTATGTAAGTAACTGTTTAACTAAGGGGGGTTGATTTTGAATCATTTTTAGGACTGTCCCCATTCAACTTATCTTATTTTATTAAAAACCTTTATAACCACATTAACGCTTACATCCGAGCCAACGAGAGTGATTAATATATTAATATAAGTTGTTCAAACTTGCTTCGCAATCGTTGTAAAATAAATAAATTATAAAATTTAAAAAAAAAAAAATAAATAAAAAAAAATAACACATCTCGCCACGATGTCGAGTGCGTAGTAAACGTTTCTCGCCAGTCTAAAAACGTTATCGCCATGGCAAGTTGGCGAGTGCGAATATCCAACGCTGAGTAGTATACACATATATCTGACAATGATACTATGGAGGATATACATATATCTGACAATGATACTGTGGAGTAGGATATACATATATCTGACAATGACACTGGGGAGTAGGATACACATATATCTGACAATGATACTATGGAGGATATACATATATCTGACAATGATACTGTGGAGTAGGATATACATATATCTGACAATGACACTGGGGAGTAGGATATACATATATCTGACAATGATACTAGGGAGTAGGATACACATATATCTGACAATAATACTATGGAGGATACACATATATCTGACAATGACACTAGGGAGTAGGATATACATATATCTGACAATGACACTGGGGAGTAGGATATACATATATCTGACAATGACACTGTGGAGTAGGATATACATATATCTGACAATGACACTGTGGAGTAGGATATACATATATCTGACAATGATACTGTGGAGTAGGATATACATATATCTGACAATGACACTGTGGAGTAGGATATACATATATCTGACAATGACACTATGGAGGATATACATATATCTGACAATGACACTGGGGAGTAGGATATACATATATCTGACAATGACACTGGGGAGTAGGATATACATATATCTGACAATGACACTGGGGAGTAGGATATACATATATCTGACAATGATACTATGGAGGATATACATATATCTGACAATGACACTGGGGAGTAGGATATACATATATCTGACAATGACACTAGGGAGTAGGATACACATATATCTGACAATGATACTGTGGAGGATATACATATATCTGACAATGACACTGGGGAGTAGGATATACATATATCTGACAATGACACTGTGGAGTAGGATATACATATATCTGACAATGATACTATGGAGGATATACATATATCTGACAATGACACTGGGGAGTAGGATATACATATATCTGACAATGACACTATGGAGTAGGATATACATATATCTGACAATGATACTGTGGAGGATATACATATATCTGACAATGACACTGGGGAGTAGGATATACATATATCTGACAATGACACTAGGGAGTAGGATATACATATATCTGACAATGATACTATGGAGGATATACATATATCTGACAATGACACTGGGGAGTAGGATATACATATATCTGACAATGATACTGTGGAGTAGGATATACATATATCTGACAATGATACTATGGAGGATATACATATATCTGACAATGATACTGTGGAGTAGGATATACATATATCTGACAATGATACTGTGGAGGATATACATATATCTGACAATGATACTGTGGAGTAGGATATACATATATCTGACAATGACACTGTGGAGTAGGATATACATATATCTGACAATGATACTGTGGAGTAGGATATACATATATCTGACAATGACACTGTGGAGTAGGATATACATATATCTGACAATGATACTGGGGAGTAGGATATACATATATCTGACAATGATACTGTGGAGTAGGATATACATATATCTGACAATGACACTGTGGAGTAGGATATACATATATCTGACAATGACACTGTGGAGTAGGATATACATATATCTGACAATGATACTGTGGAGGATATACATATATCTGACAATGATACTATGGAGGATATACATATATCTGACAATGATACTATGGAGGATATACATATATCTGACAATGACACTGGGGAGTAGGATATACATATATCTGACAATGACACTGGGGAGTAGGATATACATATATCTGACAATGATACTGTGGAGTAGGATATACATATATCTGACAATGATACTATGGAGGATATACATATATCTGACAATGACACTGGGGAGTAGGATATACATATATCTGACAATGATACTGTGGAGTAGGATATACATATATCTGACAATGATACTGTGGAGTAGGATATACATATATCTGACAATGACACTGGGGAGTAGGATATACATATATCTGACAATGATACTGGGGAGTAGGATATACATATATCTGACAATGACACTGTGGAGTAGGATATACATATATCTGACAATGACACTGTGGAGTAGGATATACATATATCTGACAATGATACTGTGGAGTAGGATATACATATATCTGACAATGATACTATGGAGTAGGATATACATATATCTGACAATGATACTGTGGAGTAGGATATACATATATCTGACAATGACACTGGGGAGTAGGATATACATATATCTGACAATGACACTGGGGAGTAGGATATACATATATCTGACAATGACACTGGGGAGGATATACATATATCTGACAATGACACTAGGGAGTAGGATATACATATATCTGACAATGATACTATGGAGGATATACATATATCTGACAATGACACTGTGGAGTAGGATATACATATATCTGACAATGACACTGTGGAGTAGGATATACATATATCTGACAATGACACTGGGGAGTAGGATATACATATATCTGACAATGACACTGTGGAGTAGGATATACATATATCTGACAATGATACTGTGGAGTAGGATATACATATATCTGACAATGACACTGGGGAGTAGGATATACATATATCTGACACTGATACTGTGGAGTAGGATATACATATATCTGACAATGACACTGGGGAGTAGGATATACATATATCTGACAATGATACTATGGAGTAGGATATACATATATCTGACAATGATACTGTGGAGTAGGATATACATATATCTGACAATGATACTATGGAGTAGGATATACATATATCTGACAATGATACTGTGGAGTAGGATATACATATATCTGACAATGATACTGTGGAGTAGGATATACATATATCTGACAATGATACTGGGGAGTAGGATATACATATATCTGACAATGATACTGTGGAGTAGGATATACATATATCTGACAATGATACTGGGGAGTAGGATATACATATATCTGACAATGACACTGTGGAGTAGGATATACATATATCTGACAATGATACTGGGGAGTAGGATATACATATATCTGACACTGACACTGTGGAGTAGGATATACATATATCTGACACTGACACTGTGGAGTAGGATATACATATATCTGACACTGTGGAGTAGGATATACATATATCTGACAATGATACTGTGGAGGATATACATATATCTGACAATGATACTATGGAGGATATACATATATCTGACAATGATACTATGGAGGATATACATATATCTGACACTGACACTGGGGAGTAGGATATACATATATCTGACAATGACACTGGGGAGTAGGATATACATATATCTGACAATGACACTGGGGAGGAGGATATACATATATCTGACAATGACACTAGGGAGTAGGATATACATATATCTGACAATGACACTGGGGAGGAGGATATACATATATCTGACAATGACACTGGGGAGTAGGATATACATATATCTGACAATGACACTGGGGAGTAGGATATACATATATCTGACAATGACACTGGGGAGTAGGATATACATATATCTGACAATGACACTGGGGAGTAGGATATACATATATCTGACAATGACACTGTGGAGTAGGATATACATATATCTGACAATGACACTGGGGAGTAGGATATACATATATCTGACAATGACACTGGGGAGGAGGATATACATATATCTGACAATGATACTGTGGAGTAGGATACACATATATCTGACAATGACACTGGGGAGTAGGATATACATATATCTGACACTGATACTGTGGAGTAGGATATACATAATATATCTGACAATGATACTGGGGAGTAGGATATACATATATCTGACAATGATACTAGGGAGTAGGATATACATATATCTGACAATGACACTATGGAGGATATACATATATCTGACAATGACACTGGGGAGTAGGATATACATATATCTGACAATGATACTGTGGAGTAGGATATACATATATCTGACAATGATACTGTGGAGTAGGATATACATATATCTGACAATGACACTGTGGAGTAGGATATACATATATCTGACAATGACACTGGGGAGTAGGATATACATATATCTGACAATGACACTGGGGAGGAGGATATACATATATCTGACAATGATACTGTGGAGTAGGATACACATATATCTGACAATGACACTGGGGAGTAGGATATACATATATCTGACACTGATACTGTGGAGTAGGATATACATAATATATCTGACAATGATACTGGGGAGTAGGATACACATATATCTGACAATGATACTGTGGAGTAGGATATACATATATCTGACAATGACACTGTGGAGTAGGATATACATATATCTGACAATGATACTGGGGAGAAGGATATACATATATCTGACAATGATAGTGGGGAGTAGGATATACATATATCTGACAATGATAGTGGGGAGTAGGATATACATATATCTGACAATGATAGTGGGGAGTAGGATATACATATATCTGACAATGACACTGGGGAGGATATACATATATCTGACAATGACACTGTGGAGTAGGATATACATATATCTGACAATGACACTATGGAGGATATACATATATCTGACACTGATACTGTGGAGTAGGATATACATATATCTGACACTGACACTGGGGAGTAGGATACACATATATCTGACAATGATACCGTGGAGTAGGATATACATATATCTGACACTGACACTGGGGAGTAGGATACACATATATCTGACAATGACACTAGGGAGTAGGATATACATATATCTGACAATGACACTAGGGAGTAGGATATACATATATCTGACACTGATACTGTGGAGTAGGATATACATATATCTGACACTGACACTGGGGAGTAGGATATACATATATCTGACAATGACAATGTGGAGTAGGATACACATATATCTGACACTGATACTGTG
The DNA here is from genome assembly GCA_014843695.1 of Archivesica marissinica. Classification (NCBI taxonomy): domain Eukaryota; kingdom Metazoa; phylum Mollusca; class Bivalvia; order Venerida; family Vesicomyidae; genus Archivesica; species Archivesica marissinica. Next base: position 77,411 of record JABXNX010000052.1, on the reverse strand, counting down.
GAGTAGGATATACATATATCTGACAATGACACTGGGGAGTAGGATATACATATATCTGACAATGATACTGTGGAGTAGGATATACATATATCTGACAATGACACTGGGGAGTAGGATATACATATATCTGACAATGATACTATGGAGTAGGATATACATATATCTGACAATGATACTGTGGAGTAGGATATACATATATCTGACAATGATACTGTGGAGTAGGATATACATATATCTGACAATGATACTGTGGAGTAGGATATACATATATCTGACAATGATACTGTGGAGTAGGATATACATATATCTGACAATGACACTGGGGAGTAGGATATACATATATCTGACAATGATACTGTGGAGTAGGATATACATATATCTGACAATGACACTGGGGAGTAGGATATACATATATCTGACAATGATACTATGGAGTAGGATATACATATATCTGACAATGATACTGTGGAGTAGGATATACATATATCTGACAATGATACTATGGAGAGGATATACATATATCTGACAATGATACTGTGGAGTAGGATATACATATATCTGACAATGACACTGGGGAGTAGGATATACATATATCTGACAATGACACTGGGGAGTAGGATATACATATATCTGACAATGATACTGTGGAGTAGGATATACATATATCTGACAATGATACTGTGGAGTAGGATATACATATATCTGACAATGATACTATGGAGGATATACATATATCTGACAATGACACTGGGGAGTAGGATATATGTATATCTGACAATGACACTGGGGAGTAGGATATACATATATCTGACACTGATACTGTGGAGTAGGATATACATATATCTGACAATGATACTGTGGAGTAGGATATACATATATCTGACACTGATACTGTGGAGTAGGATATACATATATCTGACAATGACACTAGGGAGTAGGATATACATATATCTGACAATGATACTGTGGAGTAGGATATACATATATCTGACAATGATACTAGGGAGTAGGATATACATATATCTGACAATGATACTGTGGAGTAGGATATACATATATCTGACAATGACACTAGGGAGTAGGATATACATATATCTGACAATGATACTGTGGAGTAGGATATACATATATCTGACAATGATACTGTGGAGTAGGATATACATATATCTGACAATGATACTGTGGAGTAGGATATACATATATCTGACACTGATACTATGGAGTAGGATATACATATATCTGACACTGACACTATGGAGTAGGATATACATATATCTGACAATGATACTGTGGAGTAGAATATACATATATCTGACACTGACACTATGGAGTAGGATATACATATATCTGACAATGATACTGTGGAGTAGGATATACATATATCTGACAATGATACTGTGGAGTAGGATATACATATATCTGACACTGACACTATGGAGTAGGATATACATATATCTGACAATGACACTAGGGAGTAGGATATACATATATCTGACAATGATACTGTGGAGTAGGATATACATATATCTGACAATGATACTGTGGAGTAGGATATACATATATCTGACACTGACACTATGGAGTAGGATATACATATATCTGACAATGATACTAGGGAGTAGGATATACATATATCTGACAATGATACTGTGGAGTAGGATATACATATATCTGACAATGATACTGTGGAGTAGGATATACATATATCTGACACTGACACTATGGAGTAGGATATACATATATCTGACAATGACACTAGGGAGTAGGATATACATATATCTGACAATGATACTGTGGAGTAGGATATACATATATCTGACAATGATACTGTGGAGTAGGATATACATATATCTGACAATGACACTAGGGAGTAGGATATACATATATCTGACACTGACACTGGGGAGTAGGATACACATATATCTGACAATGACACTGTGGAGTAGGATATACATATATCTGACAATGACACTGGGGAGTAGGATATACATATATCTGACACTGACACTATGGAGTAGGATATACATATATCTGACAATGACACTAGGGAGTAGGATATACATATATCTGACAATGATACTGTGGAGTAGGATATACATATATCTGACAATGATACTGTGGAGTAGGATATACATATATCTGACAATGACACTAGGGAGTAGGATATACATATATCTGACACTGACACTGGGGAGTAGGATACACATATATCTGACAATGACACTGTGGAGTAGGATATACATATATCTGACAATGACACTGGGGAGTAGGATATACATATATCTGACAATGACACTATGGAGTAGGATACACATATATCTGACAATGATACTGGGGAGTAGGATATACATATATCTGACAATGATACTAGGGAGTAGGATATACATATATCTGACAATGATACTAGGGAGTAGGATATACATATATCTGACAATGATACTAGGGAGTAGGATATACATATATCTGACAATGACACTAGGGAGTAGGATATACATATATCTGACAATGACACTATGGAGTAGGATACACATATATCTGACAATGATACTGGGGAGTAGGATATACATATATCTGACAATGATACTAGGGAGTAGGATATACATATATCTGACAATGATACTATGGAGTAGGATATACATATATCTGACAATGATACTGTGGAGTAGGATATACATATATCTGACAATGATACTGTGGAGTAGGATATACATATATCTGACAATGACACTGGGGAGTAGGATATACATATATCTGACAATGATACTGTGGAGTAGGATATACATATATCTGACAATGACACTAGGGAGTAGGATATACATATATCTGACACTGACACTGGGGAGTAGGATACACATATATCTGACAATGACACTGTGGAGTAGGATATACATATATCTGACAATGACACTGGGGAGTAGGATATACATATATCTGACAATGATACTAGGGAGTAGGATATACATATATCTGACAATGATACTATGGAGTAGGTTATACATATATCTGACAATGATACTGTGGAGTAGGATATACATATATCTGACAATGATACTGTGGAGTAGGATATACATATATCTGACAATGACACTAGGGAGTAGGATATACATATATCTGACAATGACACTGTGGAGTAGGATATACATATATCTGACAATGATACTGTGGAGTAGGATATACATATATCTGACAATGACACTAGGGAGTAGGATATACATATATCTGACAATGACACTAGGGAGTAGGATATACATATATCTGACAATGATACTGTGGAGTAGGATATACATATATCTGACAATGACACTAGGGAGTAGGATATACATATATCTGACACTGGGGAGTAGGATACACATATATCTGACAATGACACTGTGGAGTAGGATATACATATATCTGACAATGACACTGTGGAGTAGGATACACATATATCTGACAATGACACTAGGGAGTAGGATATACATATATCTGACAATGATACTATGGAGGATATACATATATCTGACAATGATACTATGGAGGATATACATATATCTGACACTGATACTGTGGAGTAGGATATACATATATCTGACAATGATACTGTGGAGTAGGATATACATATATCTGACAATGACACTGGGGAGTAGGATATACATATATCTGACAATGACACTATGGAGGATATACATATATCTGACACTGATACTGTGGAGTAGGATATACATATATCTGACAATGACACTGTGGAGTAGGATATACATATATCTGACAATGACACTAGGGAGTAGGATATACATATATCTGACAATGATACTGTGGAGTAGGATATACATATATCTGACAATGACACTATGGAGGATATACATATATCTGACAATGACACTGTGGAGTAGGATATACATATATCTGACAATGATACTGTGGAGTAGGATATACATATATCTGACAATGACACTGGGGAGTAGGATATACATATATCTGACAATGATACTGTGGAGTAGGATATACATATATCTGACAATGATACTGTGGAGTAGGATATACATATATCTGACAATGATACTGTGGAGTAGGATATACATATATCTGACAATGATACTGTGGAGTAGGATATACATATATCTGACAATGACACTGGGAGTAGGATATACATATATCTGACAATGATACTGTGGAGTAGGATATACATATATCTGACAATGATACTGGGGAGTAGGATATACATATATCTGACAATGATACTGTGGAGTAGGATATACATATATCTGACAATGATACTGTGGAGGATATACATATATCTGACAATGATACTATGGAGTAGGATATACATATATCTGACAATGATACTGTGGAGTAGGATATACATATATCTGACAATGATACTGTGGAGGATATACATATATCTGACAATGATACTGTGGAGGATATACATATATCTGACAATGATACTGGGGAGTAGGATATACATATATCTGACAATGACACTATGGAGTAGGATATACATATATCTGACAATGATACTGTGGAGTAGGATATACATATATCTGACAATGACACTATGGAGTAGGATATACATATATCTGACAATGATACTGTGGAGGATATACATATATCTGACAATGATACTGTGGAGGATATACATATATCTGACAATGATACTGGGGAGTAGGATATACATATATCTGACAATGATACTGGGGAGTAGGATACACATATACCTGACAATGATACTGTGGAGGATATACATATATCTGACAATGACACTGTGTGGTAGGATATACATATATCTGACAATGATACTAGTATCAGCTTGACATACATTGGTAGTATCAGATACATTGGTAGTATCAGCATGACATACATTGGTAGTATCAGATACATTGGTAGTATCAGATACATTGGTAGTATCAGATACATTGGTAGTATCAGATACATTGGTAGTATCAGCATGACATACATTGGTAGTATCAGCTTGACATACATTGGTAGTATCAGATACATTGGTAGTATCAGCATGACATACATTGGTAGTATCAGCTTGACATACATTGGTAGTATCAGCTTGACATACATTGGTAGTATCAGATACATTGGTAGTATCAGCATGACATACATTGGTAGTATCAGCATGACATACATTGGTAGTATCAGCTTGACATACATTGGTAGTATCAGCATGACATACATTGGTAGTATCAGCATGACATACATTGGGAGTATCAGCTTGACATACATTGGTAGTATCAGCATGACATACATTGGTAGTATCAGCATGACATACATTGGTAGTATCAGCTTGACATACATTGGTAGTATCAGCTTGACATACATTGGTAGTATCAGCATGACATACATTGGTAGTATCAGCTTGACATACATTGGTAGTATCAGCATGACATACATTGGTAGTATCAACATGACATACATTGGTAGTATCAACATGACATACATTGGTAGTATCAGCATGATATACATTGGTAGTATCAGATACATTGGTAGTATCAGCTTGACATACATTGGTAGTATCGACATGACATACATTGGTAGTATCGACATGACATACATTGGTAGTATCAGATACATTGGTAGTATCAGCTTGACATACATTGGTAGTATCGACATGACATACATTGGTAGTATCGACATGACATACATTGGTAGTATCAACATGACATACATTGGTAGTATCAGCATGATATACATTGGTAGTATCAGATACATTGGTAGTATCAGCTTGACATACATTGGTAGTATCAGCATGACATACATTGGTAGTATCAACATGACATACATTGGTAGTATCGACATGACATACATTGGTAGTATCGACATGACATACATTGGTAGTATCAGCATGACATACATTGGTAGTATCAGATACATTGGTAGTATCAGCTTGACATACATTGGTAGTATCAGCATGACATACATTGGTAGGATCGACATGACATACATTGGTAGTATCAACCTGACATACATTGGTAGTATCAGCTTGACATACATTGGTAGTATCAACCTGACATACATTGGTAGTATCAGCATGACATACATTGGTAGTATCAGCATGACATACATTGGTAGTATCGACATGACATACATTGGTAGTATCGACATGACATACATTGGTAGTATCAGCATGACATACATTGGTAGTATCAGCATGACATACATTGGTAGTATCGACATGACATACATTGGTAGTATCGACATACCTTGGTAGTATTGGTTGGTATATTACTGATGAACACCTGAGCTTGTACATATTCGGGGTCCTCTTCTAAAAAAAATAAATGCAATAATATATAATACTCATTACTGTATTAGGACTCGAAGGATTCTCACTGCTTAAATAGAGTATGGAAGGGCTTGGTGTGGCATCTCTTAAATAGAGTATGGAAAGGCTCGGTGTGGCATCTCATTGCTTAAATAGAGTATGGAAGGGCTTGGTGTGGCATCTCATTGCTTAAATAGAGTATGGAAGGGCTCGGTGTGGCATCTCATTGCTTAAATAGAGTATGGAAGGGCTTGGTGTGGTATCTCTTAAATAGAGTATGGAAGGGCTCGGTGTGGCATCTCTTAAATAGAGTATGGAAGGGCTCGGTGTGGCATCTCTTAAATAGAGTATGGAAAGGCTCGGTGTGGCATCTCATTGCTTAAATAGAGTATGGAAGGGCTCGGTGTGGCATCTCATTGCTTAAATAGAGTGTGGAAGGGCTCGGTGTGGCATCTCATTGCTTAAATAGAGTATGGAAGGGCTCAGTGTGGCATCTCATTGCTTAAATAGAGTATGGAAGGGCTCGGTGTGGTATCTCTTAAATAGAGTATGGAAGGGCTCGGTGTGGCATCTCTTAAATAGAGTATGGAAGGGCTCGGTGTGGCATCTCATTGCTTAAATAGAGTATGGAAGGGCTCGGTGTGGTATCTCATTGCTTAAATAGAGTATGGAAGGGCTCAGTGTGGCATCTCTTAAATATAGTATGGAAGGGCTCGGTGTGGCATCTCATTGCTTAAATAGAGTATGGAAGGGCTCGGTGTGGTATCTCATTGCTTAAATAGAGTATGGAAGGGCTCGGTGTGGTATCTCATTGCTTAAATAGAGTATGGAAGGGCTCGGTGTGGCATCTCTTAAATAGAGTATGGAAGGGCTCGGTGTGGCATCTCATTGCTTAAATAGAGTATGGAAGGGCTCGGTGTGGTATCGCATTGCTTAAATAGAGTATGGAAGGGCTCGGTGGGGCATCTCATTGCTTAAATAGAGTATGGAAGGGCTTGGTGTGGCATCTCAGTGCTTAAATAGAGTATGGAAGGGCTCAGTGTGGTATCTCATCTCTTAAATAGAGTATGGAAGGGCTCGGTGTGGCATCTCATTGCTTAAATAGAGTATGGAAGGGCTCAGTGTGGCATCTCATTGCTTAAATAGAGTATGGAAGGGCTCGGTGTGGTATCTCTTAAATAGAGTATGGAAGGGCTCAGTGTGGCATCTCATTGCTTAAATAGAGTATGGAAGGGCTCGGTGTGGTATCTCTTAAATAGAGTATGGAAGGGCTCGGTGTGGCATCTCATTGCTTAAATAGAGTATGGAAGGGCTCGGTGTGGCATCTCATTGCTTAAATAGAGTATGGAAGGTCTCGGTGTGGTATCTCATTGCTTAAATAGAGTATGGAAGGGCTCGGTGTGGTATCTCATTGCTTAAATAGAGTATAGAAGGGCTCGGTGTGGTATCTCATTGCTTAAATAGAGTATGGAAGGGCTCGGTGTGGCATCTCATTGCTTAAATAGAGTATGGAAGGGCTCGGTGTGGCATCTCATTGCTTAAATAGAGTATGGAAGGGCTCGGTGTGGCATCTCATTGCTTAAATAGAGTATGGAAGGGCTTGGTGTGGTATCTCATTGCTTAAATAGAGTATGGAAGGTCTCGGTGTGGTATCTCATTGCTTAAATAGAGTATAGAAGGGCTCGGTGTGGTATCTCATTGCTTAAATAGAGTATGGAAGGGCTCGGTGTGGCATCTCATTGCTTAAATAGAGTATGGAAGGGCTTGGTGTGGCATCTCATTGCTTAAATAGAGTATGGAAGGGCTCGGTGTGGCATCTCATTGCTTAAATAGAGTATGGAAGGGCTTGGTGTGGTATCTCTTAAATAGAGTATGGAAGGGCTCGGTGTGGCATCTCTTAAATAGAGTATGGAAGGGCTCGGTGTGGCATCTCTTAAATAGAGTATGGAAGGGCTCGGTGTGGCATCTCATTGCTTAAATAGAGTATGGAAGGGCTCGGTGTGGCATCTCATTGCTTAAATAGAGTGTGGAAGGGCTCGGTGTGGCATCTCATTGCTTAAATAGAGTATGGAAGGGCTCGGTGTGGCATCTCATTGCTTAAATAGAGTATGGAAGGGCTCGGTGTGGTATCTCTTAAATAGAGTATGGAAGGGCTCGGTGTGGCATCTCTTAAATAGAGTATGGAAGGGCTCGGTGTGGCATCTCATTGCTTAAATAGAGTATGGAAGGGCTCGGTGTGGTATCTCATTGCTTAAATAGAGTATGGAAGGGCTCGGTGTGGCATCTCTTAAATAGAGTATGGAAGGGCTCGGTGTGGCATCTCATTGCTTAAATAGAGTATGGAAGGGCTCGGTGTGGTATCTCATTGCTTAAATAGAGTATGGAAGGGCTCGGTGTGGTATCTCATTGCTTAAATAGAGTATGGAAGGGCTCGGTGTGGCATCTCTTAAATAGAGTATGGAAGGGCTCGGTGTGGCATCTCATTGCTTAAATAGAGTATGGAAGGGCTCGGTGTGGTATCTCATTGCTTAAATAGAGTATGGAAGGGCTCGGTGTGGCATCTCTTAAATAGAGTATGGAAGGGCTCGGTGTGGCATCTCATTGCTTAAATAGAGTATGGAAGGGCTCGGTGTGGTATCTCATTGCTTAAATAGAGTATGGAAGGGCTCGGTGTGGCATCTCATTGCTTAAATAGAGTATGGAAGGGCTCGGTGTGGCATCTCTTAAATAGAGTATGGAAGGGCTCGGTGTGGCATCTCATTGCTTAAATAGAGTATGGAAGGGCTCGGTGTGGTATCTCATTGCTTAAATAGAGTATGGAAGGGCTCGGTGTGGTATCTCATTGCTTAAATAGAGTATGGAAGGGCTCGGTGTGGCATCTCATTGCTTAAATAGAGTATGGAAGGGCTTGGTGTGGTATCTCTTAAATAGAGTATGGAAGGGCTCGGTGTGGCATCTCTTAAATAGAGTATGGAAGGGCTCGGTGTGGCATCTCTTAAATAGAGTATGGAAGGGCTCGGTGTGGCATCTCATTGCTTAAATAGAGTATGGAAGGGCTCGGTGTGGCATCTCATTGCTTAAATAGAGTATGGAAGGGCTCGGTGTGGCATCTCATTGCTTAAATAGAGTATGGAAGGGCTCAGTGTGGCATCTCATTGCTTAAATAGAGTATGGAAGGGCTCGGTGTGGTATCTCTTAAATAGAGTATGGAAGGGCTCGGTGTGGCATCTCTTAAATAGAGTATGGAAGGGCTCGGTGTGGCATCTCATTGCTTAAATAGAGTATGGAAGGGCTCGGTGTGGTATCTCATTGCTTAAATAGAGTATGGAAGGGCTCGGTGTGGCATCTCTTAAATAGAGTATGGAAGGGCTCGGTGTGGCATCTCACTGCTTAAATAGAGTATGGAAGGGCTCGGTGTGGTATCTCATTGCTTAAATAGAGTATGGAAGGGCTCGGTGTGGTATCTCATTGTTAAATAGAGTATGGAAGGGCTCGGTGTGGCATCTCTTAAATAGAGTATGGAAGGGCTCGGTGTGGCATCTCATTGCTTAAATAGAGTATGGAAGGGCTCAGTGTGGCATCTCATTGCTTAAATAGAGTATGGAAGGGCTCGGTGTGGTATCTCTTAAATAGAGTATGGAAGGGCTCAGTGTGGCATCTCATTGCTTAAATAGAGTATGGAAGGGCTCGGTGTGGTATCTCTTAAATAGAGTATGGAAGGGCTCGGTGTGGCATCTCATTGCTTAAATAGAGTATGGAAGGGCTCGGTGTGGCATCTCATTGCTTAAATAGAGTATGGAAGGGCTTGGTGTGGTATCTCATTGCTTAAATAGAGTATGGAAGGTCTCGGTGTGGTATCTCATTGCTTAAATAGAGTATGGAAGGGCTCGGTGTGGTATCTCATTGCTTAAATAGAGTATAGAAGGGCTCGGTGTGGTATCTCATTGCTTAAATAGAGTATGGAAGGGCTCGGTGTGGTATCTCATTGCTTAAATAGAGTATGGAAGGGCTCGGTGTGGCATCTCATTGCTTAAATAGAGTATGGAAGGGCTCGGTGTGGCATCTCATTGCTTAAATAGAGTATGGAAGGGCTCGGTGTGGCATCTCATTGCTTAAATAGAGTATGGAAGGGCTCGGTGTGGCATCTCTTAAATAGAGTATGGAAGGGCTCGGTGTGGCATCTCATGCTTAAATAGAGTATGGAAGGGCTCGGTGTGGCATCTCATTGCTTAAATAGAGTATGGAAGGGCTCGGTGTGGCATCTCATTGCTTAAATAGAGTATGGAAGGGCTCGGTGTGGCATCTCTTAAATAGAGTATGGAAGGGCTCGGTGTGGCATCTCATTGCTTAAATAGAGTATGGAAGGGCTCAGTGTGGCATTTCTTAAATAGAGTATGGAAGGGCTCGGTGTGGCATCTCTTAAATAGAGTATGGAAGGGCTCGGTGTGGCATCTCATTGCTTAAATAGTGTATGGAAGGGCTCGGTGTGGTATCTCATTGCTTAAATAGAGTATGGAAGGGCTCGGTGTGGCATCTCATTGCTTAAATAGAGTATGGAAGGGCTCGGTGGGGCATCTCATTGCTTAAATAGAGTATGGAAGGGCTCGGTGTGGTATCTCATTGCTTAAATAGAGTATGGAAGGGCTCGGTGTGGCATCTCATTGCTTAAATAGAGTATGGAAGGGCTCGGTGTGGCATCTCATTGCTTAAATAGATTATGGAAGGGCTTGGTGTGGCATCTCTTAAATAGAGTATGGAAGGGCTTGGTGTGGCATCTCTTAAATAGAGTATGGAAGGGCTCGGTGTGGCATCTCTTAAATAGAGTATGGAAGGGCTCGGTGTGGCATCTCATTGCTTAAATAGTGTATGGAAGGGCTCGGTGTGGTATCTCATTGCTTAAATAGAGTATGGAAGGGCTCGGTGTGGCATCTCATTGCTTAAATAGAGTATGGAAGGGCTTGGTGTGGTATCTCTTAAATAGAGTATGGAAGGGCTCGGTGTGGCATCTCTTAAATAGAGTATGGAAGGGCTCGGTGTGGCATCTCTTAAATAGAGTATGGAAAGGCTCGGTGTGGCATCTCATTGCTTAAATAGAGTATGGAAGGGCTCGGTGTGGCATCTCATTGCTTAAATAGAGTGTGGAAGGGTTCGGTGTGGCATCTCATTGCTTAAATAGAGTATGGAAGGGCTCAGTGTGGCATCTCATTGCTTAAATAGAGTATGGAAGGGCTCGGTGTGGTATCTCTTAAATAGAGTATGGAAGGGCTCGGTGTGGCATCTCTTAAATAGAGTATGGAAGGGCTCGGTGTGGCATCTCATTGCTTAAATAGAGTATGGAAGGGCTCGGTGTGGTATCTCATTGCTTAAATAGAGTATGGAAGGGCTCAGTGTGGCATCTCTTAAATAGAGTATGGAAGGGCTCGGTGTGGCATCTCACTGCTTAAATAGAGTATGGAAGGGCTCGGTGTGGTATCTCATTGCTTAAAATAGAGTATGGAAGGGCTCGGTGTGGCATCTCATTGCTTAAATAGAGTATGGAAGGGCTCAGTGTGGCATCTCATTGCTTAAATAGAGTATGGAAGGGCTCGGTGTGGTATCTCTTAAATAGAGTATGGAAGGGCTCAGTGTGGCATCTCATTGCTTAAATAGAGTATGGAAGGGCTCGGTGTGGCATCTCATTGCTTAAATAGAGTATGGAAGGGCTTGGTGTGGTATCTCATTGCTTAAATAGAGTATGGAAGGTCTCGGTGTGGTATCTCATTGCTTAAATAGAGTATAGAAGGGCTCGGTGTGGTATCTCATTGCTTAAATAGAGTATGGAAGGGCTCGGTGTGGTATCGCATTGCTTAAATAGAGTATGGAAGGGCTCGGTGTGGCATCTCATTGCTTAAATAGAGTATGGAAGGGCTCGGTGTGGCATCTCATTGCTTAAATAGAGTATGGAAGGGCTCGGTGTGTCATCTCATTGCTTAAATAGAGTATGGAAGGGCTCGGTGTGGCATCTCTTAAATAGAGTATGGAAGGGCTCGGTGTGGCATCTCACTGCTTAAATAGAGTATGGAAGGGCTCGGTGTGGCATCTCATTGCTTAAATAGAGTATGGAAGGGCTCGGTGTGGCATCTCATTGCTTAAATAGAGTATGGAAGGGCTCGGTGTGGCATCTCTTAAATAGAGTATGGAAGGGCTCGGTGTGGCATCTCTTAAATAGATTATGGAAGGGCTTGGTGTGGCATCTCTTAAATAGAGTATGGAAGGGCTTGGTGTGGTATCTCATTGCTTAAATAGAGTATGGAAGGGCTCAGTGTGGTATCTCATTGCTTAAATAGAGTATGGAAGGGCTCGGTGTGGCATCTCATTGCTTAAATAGAGTATGGAAGGGCTCGGTGTGGCATCTCTTAAATAGAGTATGGAAGGGCTCGGTGTGGTATCTCATTGCTTAAATAGAGTATGGAAGGGCTCGGTGTGGCATCTCATTGCTTAAATAGAGTATGGAAGGGCTCGGTGTGGCATCTCTTAAATAGAGTATGGAAGGGCTCGGTGTGGCATCTCATTGCTTAAATAGAGTATGGAAGGGCTCGGTGTGGCATCTCATCTCTTAAATAGAGTATGGAAGGGCTAGGTGTGGCATCTCTTAAATAGAGTATGGAAGGGCTCGGTGTGGCATCTCACCTCTTAAATAGAGTATGGAAGGGCTTGGTGTGGCATCTCTTAAATAGAGTATGGAAGGGCTCGGTGTGGCATCTCATCTCTTAAATAGAGTATGGAAGGGCTCAGTGTGGCATCTCATTGCTTAAATAGAGTATGGAAGGGCTCGGTGTGGTATCTCTTAAATAGAGTATGGAAGGGCTCGGTGTGGCATCTCTTAAATAGAGTATGGAAGGGCTCGGTGTGGCATCTCATTGCTTAAATAATAACATACATGCGAATTACCCCTTGATAGGGTCTATCTCTTCTTGTTGAGTATTCCTCAAACATGTAAATATATATTATGTCCGGGCATCTATAGTACATTGTACATGATATATGTCCGTGTATATATATACAGTACATGATATATGTCCATGTATATATATATATAGTACATGATATATGTCCAGGTATATATACAGTACATGATATATGTCCATGTATATATATATATAGTACATGATATATGTCCAGGTATATATATATACAGTACATGATATATGTCCAGGTATATATACAGTACATGATATATGTCCAGGTATATATACACACAGTACATGATATATGTCCAGGTATATATATACACAGTACATGATATATGTCCAGGTATATATATAGTACATGATATATGTCCAGGTATATATATATACAGTACATGATATATGTCCAGGTATATATATACAGTACATGATATATGTCCAGGTATATATATATACAGTACATGATATATGTCCAGGTATATATACAGTACATGATATATGTCCAGGTATATATACAGTACATGATATATGTCCAGGTATATATATACAGTACATGATATATGTCCGGGTATATATACAGTACATGATATATGTCCAGGTATATATACAGTACATGATATATGTCCAGGTATATATACAGTACATGATATATGTCCAGGTATATATATACAGTACATGATATATGTCCGGGTATATATACAGTACATGATATATGTCCGGGTATATATACAGTACACGATATATGTCCAGGTATATATATAGTACATGATATATGTCCAGGTATATATACAGTACATGATATATGTCCAGGTATATATACAGTACATGATATATGTCCAGGTATATATATACAGTACATGATATATGTCCGGGTATATATACAGTACATGATATATGTCCAGGTATATATACAGTACATGATATATGTCCGGGTATATATATACAGTACATGATATATGTCCATGTATATATATATATAGTACATGATATATGTCCAGGTATATATATATACAGTACATGATATATGTCCAGGTATATATATATACAGTACATGATATATGTCCAGGTATATATATATACAGTACATGATATATGTCCAGGTATATATACAGTACATGATATATGTCCGGGTATATATACAGTACATGATATATGTCCATGTATATATATATATAGTACATGATATATGTCCGGGTATATATATATACAGTACATGATATATGTCCATGTATATATATATACAGTACATGATATATGTCCAGGTATATATATACAGTACATGATATATGTCCATGTATATATATATATATAGTACATGATATATGTCCAGGTATATATACAGTACATGATATATGTCCAGGTATATATACAGTACATGATATATGTCCAGGTATATATATACAGTACATGATATATGTCCAGGTATATATATATACAGTACATGATATATGTCCATGTATATATAGTACATGATATATGTCCAGGTATATATACAGTACATGATATATGTCCAGGTATATATATACAGTACATGATATATGTCCAGGTATATATATACAGTACATGATATATGTCCAGGTATATATATATACAGTACATGATATATGTCCAGGTATATATACAGTACATGATATATGTCCAGGTATATATACAGTACATGATATATGTCCAGGTATATATATACAGTACATGATATATGTCCGGTATATATACAGTACATGATATATGTCCGGGTATATATATACAGTACATGATATATGTCCATGTATATATATATATAGTACATGATATATGTCCAGGTAATATACAGTACATGATATATGTCCAGGTATATATATATACAGTACATGATATATGTCCAGGTATATATACAGTACATGATATATGTCCAGGTATATATATACAGTACATGATATATGTCCGGGTATATATACAGTACATGATATATGTCCAGGTATATATACGGTACATGATATATGTCCGGGTATATATATACAGTACATGATATATGTCCGGGTATATATATACAGTACATGATATATGTCCGGGTATATATATACAGTACATGATATATGTCCGGGTATATATATACAGTACATGATATGTCCAGGTATATATATATATACAGTACATGATATATGTCCGGGTATATATATACAGTACATGATATACGTCCGTGTATATATATATACAGTACATGATATATGTCCAGGTATATATATATATACAGATCAGGTTTTGATGTAAATGTTTGTAGTAAACATGTACATGGAGCCATGGATATTAAAACATGTACATGAAGCCATGGATATTATAACATGTACATGTAGCCATGGATATTATAACATGTACATGGAGCCATAGATATTATAACATGTACAGTTTGGTGCAATGTTGCCAAATATCCAAATTCAGACGAGATTATATCAGATACTAATGCACCATGATGTGCTGTTGTGTTTCAGTCATAAAATAAAAAATAATATTGCAACTTATTCAACTTACCATCTAAACTTGTGTCCAACCTGGGTGCCTGAAATATTCAAATATAATTAACAAATTATACAACTGATAAACAACACAACCTGTAGACAATCTGGATTAAGCAGCCAGTTTCAAGATTCCTAATATGTTATTTTATTATACATTTTCCCTCTATTAAGCAGCCACTGGTGCTAAGCAACAACTCTCTGTGATTTAATTTCCACATTGCCTCTTCTCTCTCCATCGTGGCGATGGATTCCATCTGGAATGAGGTCTCGAGAGTGATTATTATAAGTTTAAGAACTTGTTTCGCAATCGACTAAAATAAATTTGTATAAACTAACTTTCTGTGATTCCCTTGGCTGGCTGCTTAAGATTTAAGGTTTGACTGTATGTATCGTATGTAAAACGGTTGACCTATATGTAATACAGTATGTAAACAGGTTAAAGTATGGACAAGTATAAACGGAATATATCTATACAAATGTAAACAAGGTGAAATATGTACAAGAATAAACAAAGGAATGACAGACGGAGACCATTCCTATAACCCAAAACATTGATGTGGCTGGGGATACTGACTAATACCTTTAAATGTTTCAACCAAAACAATACGAGACATCGGTGAGTTACTGCCCCTGAATACTCATTAAAAGTAAACAGGTCCTATTAAGTGTTTTCCTCTGTTTTTATCATTGTTTCCTTTGCACAACATCCTAGCAATTTTATTCCACTATCACTTTATATGATTATTAAATTACTATATCTCGACATATCTCTTACAGCGTATGCAATGGGTAATTATTTGTAAAACATTGCTATCAGTTAATTAACACGATTTGGATAAAATCACAATTATCATACTGCAACATCTGGTTAGGGAACAACAGTAAAAACAGAGGATTCTAACTAAAAGGACCTATTCACATTTTGGAATAAATCAGACTTTATCTGACAAGGGAGGTAATAGAAAATTAGAGATGTCTCATTAATCTATGTTTAACATTTATAACCTGACTGACCTTGACTGTTTCCATCACTGTAGATGAGTAGGCCTTTCTCTTCAGTACATGAAGCTGGTCTTTCTGTTGCCTCCTCCCTGATGACGATACCAATGTTGGGATGCTTCGCCCACTTGCAACATTGGAGGAGCCGTGCGCCGATTGGTTGGATGCAACTGGTCTTTGTGCTGATAGGCTAGCTACAACTGGTGTCTGAGCCGATTGGCTGGTTCCATCTGGCCTCTGCACTGATTGGCTAGTTACAGTTGGTCTATTCACTGATTTGCTCAATACCGCTGACTGGTTCTGATTAGAGGACGAGTAATTTGGAATTGCTTTCACTTTGTTCGTAATGGAAGTTGTAATTAAAACATCGCCAATTTGTTTTGAATGTGCTGTAGAAGTTACTGAACTTGTTCTATATAATGGACCTGCTTTACTAGAATTCATAGCAGAAGACACAGTTGCTTGACTGGTAGAACTACTGACAGCAGATGAAGTATGTCCTTTTAAAGAACTTGTTCTATATAATGGTCCTGCTTTACTAGAATTCATAGCAGAAGACACTGTTGCTTGACTGGTAGAACTATTGACAGCAGATGAAGTACTTGCTTTTAAAGAACTTTTCACAGGTGTAGCTTTCAACGGTGACTGATAAAAATATTTTTTCAGCATATCATTCAGTTCATCAGAATTCCATTGCGCAGAACCTTTTCCTCGTTTCACACTTGTTACATTAGCACTTGTGTTAGATACAGAACTTGATGTGTTAGATACAGAACTTGATGTGTTAGATACAGAACTTGATGTGTTAGATACAGAACTTGATGTGTTAGATACAGAACTTGATGTTCTAGATACAGAACTTGATGTGTTAGATACAGAACTTGATGTTCTAGATACAGAACTTGTCAAAGTGTTTTTTAGAATTCCTCTCAGTCTTGGTGGATCATTTACACTTTCTGGCAACTTTGACTGGTTACTAAGATGTGAAGTATTTGACAGTAGCCCATGTCCACTACCCTGTACACTAAGAGCTGGATTTGAGTTCGCTATCAACCTCTGATCTAGTACTTGACTAACGACAGGCATATCTACATGTTGTTGAGAATGTACTGCAATGTTTCTATGTTGTGCAACAATTGTTGTGGGTATATACACATGTTGTTTAGTGGTTTCTGGTTGGGATATTACACGTTGAGCACCAGTCTGCTGCATTCCATACACGTTTTGTTGTGCAACAATTGTTGTGGGTATATACACATGTTGTTTAGTGGTTTCTGGTTGGGATATTACACATTGAGCACCAGTCTGCTGCATTCCATACACGTTTTGTTGTAGAGTACCTTGAGATGTGACCGTCTGCAGCCCTATACCTCTCTGTAGACCAATCACAGGGCTTGTTCTACCACTGACAGTTTGCTGGGACTGACCTTGGGCAACCATCAATCCCGGCTGAACTAATGCTGCATTCTGTGGTCCAGTTGGTTGTATATTCATTGCCACTGCTGTTCCGTCGAGACCCTGCTGTTGTTCCATCAACCTATTTGATTGCATGTTACCCTGCATCATATTTACAACCCCTTCAGTCCCATTGCCTAAATTCTCTTGTTGGTGTAATGCCACTGAGCTGTTTCCCTGTTGTTGCATTAACTGAAAATTTCTCTGAAAATTCTCAAAGAAAAGTGCCATCTGCTGTGGATTCATCCCCTGCAAGTTACTTTGAAATAAACTCAGCATGGGACGTGCATGTTTGCTATTGAGCATTTGCTCCATCATTCTCTGTTGTTGCTGGAGTTGTTGTTGTGACAGCTGTTGTTGCTGGGGTTGTTGTTGTGACAGCTGTTGTTGCTGGGGTTGTTGCTGTGACTGCTGTTGTTGCTGTGACGACTGTTGTTGTTGGAGTTTTTGTTGCTGGGGTTGTTGCTGTGACAGCTGTTGTTGCTGGGGTTGTTGTTGCTGGAGTTGTTGTTGTGACAGCTGTTGTTGCTGGGGTTGTTGCTGTGACAGCTGTTGTTGCTGGAGTTGTTGCTGTGACGACTGTTGTTGCTGGAGTTGTTGTTGTGACAGCTGTTGTTGCTGGGGTTGTTGCTGTGACAGCTGTTGTTGCTGGAGTTGTTGCTGTGACAGCTGTTGTTGCTGGGGTTGTTGTTGCTGGAGTTGTTGCTGTGACGACTGTTGTTGCTGGAGTTGTTGTTGTGACAGCTGTTGCTGGAGTTGTTGTTGTGACAGCTGTTGTTGCTGTGACGGCTGTTGTTGCTGGAGTTGTTGTTGTGATGGCTGTTGTTGCTGGAGTTGTTGCTGTGACGGCTGTTGTTGCTGGAGTTGTTGTTGTGATGGCTGTTGTTGCTGGAGTTGTTGTTGTGATGACAGCTGTTGTCGTTGTAACAGCTGTTGCTGGAGTTGTTGCTGTGATGGCTGTTGTTGCTGGGGTTGTTGTTGTGATGGCTGTTGTTGCTGGGGTTGCCGTTGTGATGGCTGTTGTTGCTGGGGTTGTTGTTGGAACTGCTGCTGAATATTCATGCCAGACCCCATACCCATGTTTGGATAATTGCCTTGATTATTCATAATGCGTGTTTACGAATGCTATGAATATGAATTGTATACAGCTGGATTAGTAGTCATTAGTTGTATATAGCCGTCATATCACCCTCATATCACTGACAAACCATTTGTCCTGAAATATATGAAAATAAAGAACCTGGTATACAGCAGTCAAACCTGTGTTTGTGATCACCTGCATCAAGCAGCCAACCTGCATTGAGCTGCCAACCTGCATTAAGCAGTCACCTTCTGTGATTCCCTTGGATGGCTGCTTAATGCAGGTTTGATTGTATACTAGTAATATATACTGTAAACAATTGACAGGAGTTGCAGTTTCTATGAACATTTACAGTATCAATTCATCATGTTCATTACACAGAAACACTTCATACACAGAGCTCATTTTAGAAGGCGCCATGGGAAAAATAGTCGCCCTATGGACACTGAGGGCCCCACTTCTTGAAAACACAATTATTGTTTTACAACTTTCATGCAAAATTTGTCCAGTAAGATACACTGACTATTGTAAAGCACTCCTTCTATGCACATGTTGTATTTAATGGTCATACTGTGTACATTAACCGTATTGTGCTGAAACTTATTTAAATAATATCATTTAAAGCAGCATTACATCGTAATAAAGATTGTTTTGTGTAAAATATAAATACTAATATGTGTGTGTTTACAAAAATCGAAATAGTCGCTCAGAAACGATAAAATGTCCAATCAATTTAAACCGTCGTATACGCGAATTTGTTTATCAACACACGAAATATAAACACGCACAGCGCGCATGCGTGAAACAACAGAGGATGTAGACTACAACGTATATATTTTGAACATGACAGACTATCTATCTTCCTCGAACCCCTCGCGGGGATGTAGAAATGTCCCTAAAAGACTTCGATAACAGAGGTATGAATCAACATATTAAGTAATTTAATTAAAAAAGACAATGTGGGACAAATCACAGGGATTCGGCACGTTTGGGGGTACTAGTATATATATTTAAGTACAGGGATTCTACTCTGTGGGCTGTCAGATTTCGCATCGATCAGTAAAATGGCCCTATCTGAGACAATTTTGTACAAAGCTGTCCAAATATAACGCCTATCCCGAGTCTTTATATTGTTCTTCAAATAAAACACAACTTTAAGCTGCATGCATGTATACTTTGCAAACAATTGCCACAAACATTGGCCATAGCAGGTCACATTTCCGTACTAGGACACGGGTTCTGTCAGCAACAAAAAAAAATCTTCGACGGGAGAGTTTTAACTGTGAATAACATTATCAATAAAATGTGTTTCCACTAACCTGTATGTTTATTCGGCAAAAATGTACGTCAAAAAGAGATTTCGTAGCATTTTCAATTTGTTTTGAAAAATTCTAAAGCGGCGCAATTCGCATTGAAACGAGCGTTCTGATTGGATTATGATTATTCTTCATATATAAAAAAACATCTTGTTTACATTCTAATAATCCAATCAGAACGCTCGTTTCAACGCGAATTGCGCCGCTTTAGAATTTTTTTTTTGTTGCTGACAGAACCCGTATCCTAGTACGGAAATGTGACCTGCTATGGCCAATGTTTGTGGCAATTGTTTGCAAAGTATACATGCATGCAGCTTAAAGTTGTGTTTTATTTGAAGAACAATATAAAGACTCAGGATAGGCGTTATATTTGGACAGCTTTGTACAAAATTGTCTCAGATAGGGCCATTTTACTGATCGATGCGAAATCTGACAGCCCACAGAGTAGAATCCCTGTACTTAAATATATATACTAGTACCCCCAAACGTGCCGAATCCCTGTGGGACAAATGGGGACGATGCATTCCGAATGCAAACAAGTGCGGACGATGCGTTCCGATTGTAAACAAGTGCGTGACCGATCGACTCGGAAAGTCCTACTATTGATTTAGTGTTTTATTGCAAAAAACACTGTTTATCTTTTTACATACATGTACATGTTTATATACTACATGATTAAACACTTCCAGACTGTGGATTCAATCATTCGGATTTATCTATGAATTGAGCTCGCTTTGACTTTGAGTATTTGCCTCATTCATATTACTTTTATACCTACAAGTACAACGCAAATCTCGTTGATGATGTCCGAAAATATGTCTGTTTATTATCGGCATTTGCCGACTTTTCGTGCATATGAATTATATGACATGGAGTCAGACGTGTTGCATATATGGAACATTAATAAAACACACAACTAAATGTGCTGTAAATACAGTTTCAATGTTAAAATATGATGTTTTCGTTTATGCTGCATTTCAATCGGTGTCACGTATATTATTTACCTATATGTGAAAATGGCGATTTGACATAGTACTCCCAACACTCAGACGCGAGTATGACAGGGAGGCGTGTGTCAGGGACAGTGGTTAAAAATCTCAATTAGTGAGATAGAAAGTGTTAAAAGAACTACATACTAAGGTTAAAAAGACATTATGTTACATTAGTGGTACCGTGGCCAACCGCTCAGCAAAATGGTTAAGCTTGTAATTGCCATGTCCGTAGTACAGACTGTGTGTTAGGGACATATGATGAGTACCATGTCTGAAGTACAGCCTGTGTGTTAGACACATATGATACTTGCCATGTCCGTAGTACAGACTGTGTGTTAGACACATATGATACTTGCCACGTTCGTAGTACAGCCTGTGTGTTAGGGACATATGATGAGTACCATGTCTGAAGTACAGCCTGTGTGTTAGACACATATGATACTTGCCATGTCCGTAGTACAGACTGTGTGTTAGACACATATGATACTTGTCACGTTCGTAGTACAGCCTGTGTGTTAGGGACATATGATGCGTACCATGTCTGAAGTACAGCCTGTGTGTTAGACACATATGATACTTGCCATGTCCGTAGTACAGAATGTGTGTTAGGGACATATGATGCGTACCATGTCCGAAGTACAGACTGTGTGTTAGAGACATATGATACTTGCCATGTCCGTAGTACAGACTGTGTGTTAGACACATATGATACTTGCCATGTCCGTAGTACAGACTGTGTGTTAGGGACATATGATGCGTACCATGTCTGAAGTACAGCCTGTGTGTTAGAGACATATGATACTTGCCATGTCCGTAGTACAGACTGTGTGTTAGACACATATGATACTTGCCATGTCCGTAGTACAGATTGTGTGTTAGGGACATATGATGCGTACCATGTCTGAAGTACAGCCTGTGTGTTAGACACATATGATACTTGCCATGTCCGTAGTACAGACTGTGTGTTAGGGACATATGATGTGTACCATGTCTGAAGTACAGCCTGTGTGTTAGACACATATGATACTTGCCATGTCCGTAGTACAGACTGTGTGTTAGAGACATATGATACTTGCCATGTCCGTAGTACAGACTGTGTGTTAGACACATATGATACTTGCCACGTTCGTAGTACAGCCTGTGTGTTAGGGACATATGATGCGTACCATGTCTGAAGTACAGCCTGTGTGTTAGAGACATATGATACTTGCCATGTCCGTAGTACAGACTGTGTGTTAGAGACATATGATACTTGCCATGTCCGTAGTACAGACTGTGTGTTAGACACATATGATACTTGCCATGTCCGTAGTACAGACTGTGTGTTAGGGAAATATGATGCGTACCATGTCTGAAGTACAGCCTGTGTGTTAGAGACATATGCTACTTGCCATGTCCGTAGTACAGACTGTGTGTTAGACACATATGATATTTGCCATGTCCGTAGTACAGACTGTGTGTTAGGGACATATGATACTTGCCATGTACGGAAGTACAGACTGTGTGTTAGGGACATATGATACTTGCCATGTCCGTAGTACAGACTGTGTGTTAGGGACATATGATACTTGCCATGTCCGTAGTACAGACTGTGTGTTAGGGACATATGATACTTGCCATGTCCGTAGTACAGACTGTGTGTTAGGGACATATGATACTTGCCATGTACGGAAGTACAGACTGTGTGTTACAGAAATATGGTACGCACCATGTACGTAGTACCGTGGCCCCATATTATTTCTGCAGGATAGTACAGTACTTAGCACAATGATGAAACGTTTGGTAAAGAAAACTGTAGTGGGGGGGGATCCTCTTCCTCTGACAGAATCGGACCCTATGTCTGATCAAGAAAACTTAACCATTGATGGATTGAAGCTGTGGTCTATGTCAGCATTGCAATCATTCTTGATGGTCAGAAAGTGGTTAATGTGGCTACAGAGCGAGCGGTTCAATACTAGCCAATGTTTGTTCTGACATTGCCATCGGCTATTTAAAAAACATATTGCCTGTAACTATGTTCCATTAATGTCAACCCGTCCTGTAACGTCCTTTCGTGTGACATGTGCAGTGGGTAACAACACCGGGCATGCTTTTTACATGTAATACCTACATGGTCACAGATATAGCTATTCAAACTTTACTTTACCAGAGAATTATTAAAATTAAAAATATATCTATTCGTCTATATATCATATAACACATGTCTAGGTCCCCACAAGGGGTTTGAACTAATGGAACATACATACATACATAATTCTTGAAAGCAAACTGGAAAATGTGTCCAAACTAGGCAACTTCGATATAGAAAAAACATTGGTACGAAATGACTTTGGTACGGGTTGACAAGTTACCCATGTATGTATGTTTTATTGATGCCAATCACCTTGTGGGGACCTTGACATGTTTTTGGACAGGCTTAGCAGACTGAAGTCACTAACCAGTACTGAGATGCCTTACTCAATGACACTATATGTGCCCCACACCACAGGGATTCGGCACCTTTTTAGGGTACTAGTATATATATATATTTAAGTACAGGGCTTCTACTCTGTGGGATGTCAGATTTCGCATCGATCAGTAAAATGGCCCTATCTGAAACAATTTTGTACAAATCTGTCCAAATATAACGCCTATCCCGAGTCTTTATATTGTTCCTCAAATAAAACACAACTTTAAGCTGCGTGCATGTATACTTTGCAAACAATTGCCACAGACATTGGCCATAGCAGGTCACATTTCCATACTAGGACACGTGTTCTGTCAGCAAAAAAACCAAAAACAAACTAGGACATATATGAACGAAGATTTGACACAACAACGCAGCTTTGCATTTTATAGTGCCAGGCTGTTGGTGAAAAGGGAGAAAATAGACAGTTGCTGGACTTATGATGGTGTAGTGTTGGTAAAAGACAAAGCTCAGAGGATACATCGCATAACAAGCAGTGATGAACTTATACCTTTTGAAAACTAGTAACACAATGATATGGCCAATACTTATGGCGCAAACTGTATTGCATAAAAGTTTGATCGGTATTGATTGATATTATCATTCACATGTTGTAACGGTTCATGTGTTACAATGCATAGTGTGGGACTTATTAGCTGACGAACATGTTTTGCTACTATAAATAAGCTACGGATCATTAACTGTTATTTAGTTGTCGGCTATTTGTTCCCGCATTATACATTGTACTGTCCAGCGGAGTATAATGATCTCTAATCCATCGCATACGTATATGCTCATAACTTTTATTACAGAATCATCTTCAATATAACATGTACCGTCATAGTTTGCATGTATTGAGCAAATCAGTGAATGCACTTATTTTTCGAAATTTTTATAATTACTTTTCATCAACATTCAAGTAAAACCTTAGTATAAATAGTTCTCATAATACTTATGACGTAGGGCGTAACTAAGTTAAAAGCTCAATTCACAGTCGTTCATGATTACAAACTGTAAATTATCCATAGCTGTAAATAACGGGATAATACTGTCATAGTGTTGCTTACTCTGCACGAGCATTGTACATTGTATATATATGGGTAAATTATAGCAGTGATGTAAGACATTCAGTAATGTAAATGTACCAGTTATTCCCCCCAAACAGGCAAGAAGTATCCGTTTAAATGGTAAACAGGGTCTGCTTGACTGTGTCATATGTAAGCCAAATCGTATACATTTGTATTTAGTTCAAACTTGAATTTGCAACTAATTATTTCGTATTCTGTACACGAATAACATGTGTCATATGCACGTAACAATTGAGTTACCACTAACATACGCTATGTGAGCATTTTAATCATATGTATGTGAAACTTTCAAATTGTGTGTCGGACAGTGTTTGTTCTGGGGAATGTGTCACGGGTGTAGCAGGGGCTTCGTAGATGTGGATAGACACACTCACTGGACCAGCTACACTCTGATACACCTACTTGAATAGGCATTCTTTTCGACACATTTTTTCGAATGCATTTTGCAAAGATGTGTATAGGAATTGTATATAGAGTGTGTGAAGTGTTGATAGTCCGTATATATTTGTGGATAGACACAATCACTGGACCAGCTACACTCTGATATACCTACTTAAATAGGCATTCTTTTCGACACATTTTTCGAATGCAATTTTGCAAACATGTTTATATGAATTGTATATAGAACGTGAAGTGTTGATATTCTGTATATATTTCTTGGTATTATTTTGTTGTCAGAAATAGGTTAATAATCACTCCAAAGCGGACATAAGTAGTATTCAGTAGAGCATATACAATAATTTAATAATTATGATACTGATATATTTATCATTATTGGTTAATATGTGATAACAACAACGTATATAATATGTGTTGCAGCAGGGGGGGGTGAGTAACAAAATAAATGGAAGCCTCCGCGCCCCCCGTTGATCCCTCCCTTCATGTTCCGGGTGAACAGACCTCTTAATTTGGGCCGAGGAGGCTCCTAGCCCCATTTCAGACAGCCAAAAAACACCCATATATGAGCCAGGGGACGGACCACAACCCTCGCCGGCCCAGGGCTCTCAGACACTACGTGCCAAAACAGATATGACAAACCACTTACCTGTCGGGGTGAATCTCAATGATTATTAAGCCTTTTGGTCGTACCCCGGGCGCCTAATATAAGAGATATTATTTAAGAACCCTTTTTTCCCCCTTAAGTCGAAAATGTTTAATATTCTGGAGCACTAGGGATTGCTCGAGGCGTGTAATTGGGAGGACTTTCACGTTCGAGAGGACCTCCCCACATACATAAACACACTACGCGCTTAGTTGTTTTAACACTTTTTCTCTCGTCCGATCTACCGTCAGCGATTAATTTATCGATGTTGGCCTTCGATAATACATCGGGAGATGCTCTACATTTAGTTCGGATATCCTCTTTTAAGGATTGGTATCGATCCCATTCTTCGCATACTATTTTAAATTCGGGTCGGATATTACGTTATCCCGAATAGCTTCGCTTATTATGAGATCGATACTGTTTTTCTTAGATTGGGCGGCAATCGCTATACGATCGTGTTTTTTACTTTTATTTTCTAGATGGCGTACGACTTTTCTTCCTACCATGCATAAAAGTCCGCTAGCCGGCAGCTACACCCAATCCTATAGCTATCGGAGTTCCTACGATCGTCGTTGTTATAGTAACGCTTCCGACTCCGCTAACTATAGAACCCGTAGCGAATATTGTATTAGCTCCTTCGATGATATTCGCTAATCGTTTATATTTTTTAGATATAGTTACCCGATTATTACGTTCGTTATGTAGTAAGGTTTGAATCTCTACGATTCTCCCCATTCTAAAAATCGAGGGAATCTACCTTAATCACTTCCGTTATAGGTATAGTTGGGTATAACGCCATTTTTTTTTTACTCTTTCATATTATAAATCTAGTTCAACTATTATAGCTACAACACTAATAGCGTCTAACGGTCTAGCCGAAGTCGTTACAAAGTTTATAACATTACCCGCCATCACTTCAATAGGATTAGCAAAAACTATATACGCCGATCGAACGTCCTTAATTTTTGTAATACTTTCTTTTTGTGTTAATTACGGGATGTACCGTAATCGTATCTAAACCATCACCTCCGCTACCAGTTTTTATGGAAGAAATAGACATGCGTAAAATTCTACCCGCTATAGTCATAGGGTATCCGGAATATTTATTATTAGCGCTATTACCGAAGGCCCATCCCAATACATCGCGTAAAGGATCCCTTTCCTCGGCCCATATAGTAATAATATCTTTTTTAGGTTTATTTAATATAGTTGACGTTACGGCAATTAATCCGTCTAAGTGTTTTTCTAGAGCATTTAATTTACGAGTATCCGAATCGGGTTTATTTAATATAGTCGACGTTACGGTAACTAATCCGTTTAATTGTTTTTCTATACTATTTAATTTAGCCGATTCGGATTTATCTAATATATTTGACGACGTTATGGCTATAAATTTATTTAATCGTTTTTCTAGATCATTTATTTACATTTACCGTTATCTTTAATATATTCTTTATGACTACCCGGCCCGTAAATACTCATTTTACTTCGAGTACTACGGAGATCGGAAATTCGTGATTGTCTAACTTTCTTCCGTTATCATCTCTGATAGTAATATCCAATTCGTTAATACAACCGCGTTCCAAATGTTTGAATTCTGGATTAGGATACTCTATAACAACGGGTTCCCCGAAGAAAGCATTTCCCGCGTCTATTATCTTAAGGAGTGTAATCGGAGCTCCATCACATACGTTATACGACGTATTTAATTGTTCTAAGTGCACTCGAATAGTTTTAGTTCAGGCAAAACTTACCGGTTTTTCGCCGACGTATATACCGGGTTCCAACCAACCTTTATTAGCGTTATACGTTTTAAATATACCTAGTATGTCACACATACCAGGTGTCATAGTTATTTTTTCGCGTTTGACATTTAGGGTTGCGATTCCATTAGATTTACAAATGCTGATACTCGCGAAGTCGGTAAATTCTGTATCTATAAATGTTTGTAAATCCTCGAAATTCCATAAAGCCGGTGATAATTTTACCGCGGTTACAGTACTCTCTTTTAGGTACCCAAATCCTTCGTTTATGATCGTATTATACCAACCGACCGTAAGTATTATTGATCTAAGGCCAACGCGTAGATCCCCGCCGCGGTTATCAATATATTGTTGGAGGCTTGTGGCCTCACCCCTTTGAACATCGGTGATTGTTTGAAACATAGTTATAATAAAATATGGCTAATACTTTAAATATAACTTTCGGCTATAATCCTTCGGTTACTTATAAAACCGGTGGTGTATATAAACGCCAGATTGCGGCCGTGAACCTAACAACCCTGATGATCACGGTCGGCCCGAACGAGGTCTTCTACACCGAGGTTACGAATATCTGGCGAAAATACAGGCTACCTCCTGTCAAGACGGACACCGTGGCGCAGGCTTGGAACAACACACCGATGCAATTCTGGCAGAATCAGCTCAACTTCGCCGTATGGTGTGCCACAACCGGCTGCGGTGTGTCGTTCGAAGACCATCTGAACGGTGTAAGTGTCCAAAACGAACCGCTGATGCAATCGGTCTATATCTTCCACGTCTACTATACTATTAGGAGGATTTTAGACGAATTACGAGTCTCGCTACCGCAGGATAATAATTTCGATCCCTTCTCAAATACGTACGACAGACGGGCCTATGAGCGGATATGCGCAGAGTTTGACGTGAGTCCGATGACCGACTGGCGGCAGAAAAGCTACCAGAACAGCAACGGGCTCGGTGATGTCTACACCCTAAGTCACAGCACGAGGGCGCGGACGAGCATGGCAGACCACGCACAAATATTATCGTCAATGTCGGTAATTTAGATCGGTCGTCGGCGACCTTCGGTCCTGAGGTCCCCGGTGAGTTTCATACGCCTTTCCTAGCTAAAGCATATTACGCTCCTCCGGTGAAAGCTCATATTGATCATATTCTGCAGGATCCGGGCGTAGACGCCTGGAGCACATTTGTGTTAGATAAGTCGAACGGGTTCACCCGGGCCGGTGTTTCCCGCCTGAATGATTCAATCCGGACCTATGTCTGGGCTCTCCTGGGAGCCCAGTCACAGACGAGGTCCTGCATCGTGGGAGTTGGCACGGCATTTGACGCACAGAAGCAGTTTCTAGCGAATGTCGAGGACGTCATAAACTCCCCGGTGGACATCCCATCGGCAATCGTGCGGTACCAAGACGTTCTTCAGTATGCGAAGAGTCAGGTAGATTTCGTCTTCGGCCACAGCCTCTACATGGCACCGAGCGACATGTTGCTGCAAATCGGTCATCAGGCCGGATACAACAATGAAATCGTGATAGCTAGCTCCAACCTGTCCTTAGTTCGCAATGACGATGTCAACGGGGTGGCTGATATACCAACAACACACGGGAGCTTCTCCGCAGCGCCGGGGCTACATCAAAAGATTACCGAGTCGGGACGACAGCCGGAACCAGGCTCACCGGCAGCGGTTCCCACGGGAACGACTGATGAAGAACAGCATGAAGATGAGAAAAATGCGCTCATTGTGGTTGGCTTCATCTCAGGGTTGGCAATTCTTTGGCTACTAACCTAGGCCGCGCCAGGTTGCAACATACAGTAGCCCGCCGACGGCAACGATAAGTGCCCATATATTTTCTGAGAGCAACCCCACCGTCTTACTCAAGAAGGTGAGGAGCCATGAGGCAATGCCACCGATAATACCAGGAAGCGCTGCCGCAGCCTTTCCGGCGAGTTTTGCCAGTACCCTACCAAAAGATTTCAACACCTTTTTAGCCCACTCCTTGATGCCCTCCTTAGCGGGAACCGCTGCAGCTGCCCCCGCAGCAGCCCCGCCTGTAAGTGCCAGCACAAGCGTACTCACAATAAACCCGAGTGCAGTCATAATGCTTACTATTGTGACGCCCTGCTCTCTGAACAACGTGCGAAGACGCTCGCCGAGAGTGGTGTCCTCATGGAGGGCCCGTGATATAGTTTCGCGGATCCGATTGATTTGTGTACGGAGCGCCTCCCGGTTGGCAGAGGCGGCCTCCAAGCGGGCTGCTCTTTCATCCTGCGACCCCCGCAGGCGCTCAGTGATCCGCTCCTTATCGTGTGTTGTGTCGGCCTCTTATAGTTTTCTGTTTTCTAGCTCTATATGTTTACCGAGCTCCGTTAGTCTGGCGAGGTTGTTGGTTAGCTCGCCCCGGACCGTCTGCATGGTTTTATTAAGCCCGCGGAGTTCACGAAGGTTTAACGGCGGATCATCCATTGTGCTGAGTATGTCTTCTATCTGATTATCGGTGAACGTCGTCTCCATTTTGTTAATAACATCGGTGGCGATTTGCGGGATCTCGTTGAGCTCAACTGTTTTTAGTTTGGTTGCTGATCCACCTAGCTCAGTGCTAACTCTATTGAGGGCCTCTGCTACCTTGGGGGGTATATCATTTTTTTTACTTCGCTTCCAATCCGTGAATCCAAGCTCGTCTCTGATGATTTGGCCGCCACCCCGCTTCCCAGCAATGGTACTTAATGCGAGTGGCTTGCCGGTGCGGGCATTGACAATCTCGAAGTTAGTGGCGGATTTCAGTTGCAATCTACCGTACCGATTCAATTCAAACTTGGAGGAGTCACGGCCACCCGACGGGACCATGTCTTGTTTTGCCAGTTCGCCGTAGTAGGCATCTACGGCGGATCCGAGCAGTTCCTGACTAAGAGGCCTGATGACCCCCCCCCCAGGAGTGACATTTTCGTACGCCTGCGTCCCGACAGGTAAAGTATCGGGATACTCGATGAATGATGTAGTGTCTTCTATAGTGTCTGCTACATCGTCGTCTACAACATCATAGCGTCCGAAATCATCCATACCAAAGTCTGCCATCGTATTGAAGGCTACCACATTTGGGTTCAATATAGTAATGGCTTCAACTCAATACGGACGCAAACTCAATCCATACCGCAGGCTGCGGGAGCCCCTCGGGGCAAAGGGCATACGACAGAGCGTGGTCATTACGAACAACCCCTCGACGATTGACCAGAACCAGCAGCTCTTGGTCCGCTTTCCCAACCTCGGAGCTAACGACGTGATTGTGCCAGGGACCGTTCGCCTCGCTTTCACGATCTCACTGACGTCGACAGACGTAAATCGAACCGTCGTTCAGAACCTGGGCCGCGCCATAGTCAAGAAAACGACTATCAAAATCAGTGGTAATGAGATTATGTCTATCGACGACTCCGATGTCTACTACTGTTACCAAGATCTCTGGAAGACTGCACAAGAGCGCAGAAATGCTGTCTATCAGGGCATTGACACTAGCACGAATCAGAACGTAACCAGACGTTGATGCTGGTAACAAGGTAGATACTGTTGCAGAGCACAACGCAATTTCTGCGGCATACGGTAATCGCTATCACATCCCACTCGACTTTGAGCTGCTGGAGAGCCATATGCCATTCTATCAAAGCGCACTGGCAGACCGCCTGGAATACGAACTAACGTTCAACGACTATAGCCGTGTTATCATCGCTACAGACGTGAACTCGACGTATGCGGTGGAAAACATTTCACTGGAGTACGACATGGTCACGCTGCCCGACCTCGCACGGAGGATTAGAGAGCAGTATACCGGGCGGCTTGCAATCCTTTATGACAGAGTTCTTCGTCATCGCAAAATAACGAAAAACAAAAACGACACCCTGTGGAACATTAATATCAACGTCCCGGCCCGCTCGATGAAGGGAATCCTGATGCTGTTCGAGGAGGCCGAGGCTAGAGAAACCAAAAGCTTCTACAATCCCAAAATTACCAAGGTTGAGGTGACAATTGAGGGTGTCCCCAACCAGCTGTACAGCCAAGGCATGCGCGCCTACCAGCAGTGGGATGAAGCCAAAAAGCAGTTTGCATGCGGCTCTAAACGCTCCCCAGAGGTTGCTGCGGTAGCCAAAGACCTACAACTCTCGGACGTCTCTCTGGCAGAGTTCCTAACTTCGAAATACGCATTGTGGCTCGATTTGCGGACCAGCGATGATGACCAACTCCATGGTAATGGGCGCAGAGTGGAGAATGCCAGCGAGGGTGTAACAATCCAGATAGCTAAAGAAGCAGACACCGATGGCGCATTGAACGTGTATCTATACATTATTACAGATGCACAGCTCAACACTGAAGATGGTAGATTCGTCAGTGCGCTCTACTGATCTATTACCCCGCGACCCCCACTCGGCCATCATATGCGGTCAGACTGGTTGCGGTAAAACTGTATTCATACTGGACTTGCTCGAGGGTCCCTACCGCGGGATCTTTCGGCACATAGTTATCCTCTGCACTACGATTGCGCATAACGCAACTTACCAGAACCGCCCTTGGATCTGGAGGGATCCCGAGGTCTACATACTAGACCCCTGTGAAAATTTACATACCTGGCTGCGGGTATTCTACACCATGTTCTAGGGTGATCCCACCCTGTACGTGATTGACGACTGCTCGGCCAAGGTAGCTATGACTAAAAAGAAGGACATGCTGTCAGAACTGGCCTTCAGCGGACGGCATGCGCTGCAAAGCGTCTGGGTGTTGACCCAGAAATACAACTCAGTTCTGACACGAGCAGACACGTTGGGTCGCGATCTTTCACTGCAAAGATCGTGACTCCTTCGAAGAATGCCTTCGAGAAAATGATGTCATTCCTACGTATGAAGAGCGAGCCAAGATACGGCAGACTCTTGCAGGAACAAAACATAGCAAGCTGCTGTTAAAGACTGACCAACCAGTTGCTTATAAAGTGCTATCCAATAGCTTAGTATGTGGGTAGCAATTTTACTGACCAACCAATTGCTTATAAAGTGCTATCCAATAGCTTAGTATGTGGGTAGCAATTTTACTAATCAACCAGATCATAATTTCCACCACATTGGGTTGGTTAGCGTGGCAGTATGTTAGACTTAAGAGGCGAGTACGGATAGCGCTAAGAAAAATGAACTGCGACGAACTTCTTGATCAGTTGATGGATGCCGCGCCCCCGATTGATGGGCCGATGGAAACATCGGTCCCGACGTCGGGAGACGAGAGCGCCCGTCAAGAAAACAAGCGTCAACGACTTGCAGCCCTAGCAGCAGGGGGGCAGACTGAACAATATCTAGGACGACAACTCACAACCGAGCATATTGACAATATGGCAAATAATACTATCAAGAAGCTCTACGCGCGCTATGAAGCGAGACTCGGGGCCGCGATGACAAAAACCTTAGGGGCCGCAGTCATTCAGTTCTACGCAACAGTAGCAAGTATGTTTCTACCCATACAACCAGAAAATCAACCGGGGCTAATTGCCGACCTTGAAGCTGATCCGTTCATCAACCACGCGTTAAGCACAGCCACGTGCGAGCTATATCACAGGTATGGCATGTACCTTGCACCGCTCACCGCTGCGTTAACCACTGCGAAGCATTGCCAATTTGGACACGTTTGCCCGCTTACCATAGCTAACGATGTCTACACCGGAGAGAGTGACAGATCCTGTAGTTCTGACACCGGAGGAGACGCCTGCGAAGCTGCAAACAACACGACGGAAGGATCCTAAAAAACAAGCGGCAGGACGGGCAGGGGCTGCGGCTCGGAAGGCCAAGGAAGATAAAATACGTGCCGAGCTCAGAGATGCTAAAGCCACGTTGCAAACATCGAAACCCTCAGTTGCTGTCACCCCGGTGGAACAGGGCAACGCTGGAGAACAAACGGTTGTCGTCCCACAGCATGTTTCAGCGGTGGAAACCGAGACGAAACACTGGTACCAGTGTAGCGAGGTCTGGACCCCGTGGATCGTTAGCGGTCTTGCATGTGCCTTATGGGTTGTTGTGAACAGTAGACGGGAGGCTCATAAACCAAGACCCGCCCGAGCTAACATTGTCGTTCCGACAGCGAGTCATTTAAAGACTTCGCTTGACCCATTCTATATGCAATAGTCGCGCGAAGAAAAACAATGTCTACTGACGGAAAAATGTTGGCCAATGCGGCGTATCATTCGGTTGTGGTATCTGGCTTGGCTGTGGGTTATGCACGCCTGGGTAAGATGGCCTTCAAAACAGCTACCCCCAAGCTGGACTTCAATGGCTATGACGTCGGCATGGTAGTTATTGATGTGGGCCTGGCCATGGCCACGAAAGATATGCTAATTAAACATGGAATCATACCTGCAGATATCATGAAGTAGACGTATGTATAACAACGATGGTCTCGATCGCAATGCTAGTTGGGGGTGCCCTGGCCAACGCCCTGGCCTTCAGCGGTAGCAACTACATATTCTCGATGATGCAAAACTCGGGCGTTGAAGAGGAGCGCAAACGGCACGATACAGCTGTAGAACAGCTCCAGGTCGCGCAGTCAGCATGGTCCAACAAACGGGCTGAACGCCTTGATTGGATTAACGAAGAACTCCGCCGTCAGGGTCATGCCGTGCAAACTTTCCGGGACGTCGACACGGCGATCCGTGAGTACGCGCAGGCATTTCCGCATGTCGCGCCGCTGGGGTCGGAACGACAGCCCCGGCTCTCCGACTTCTATACATCTAGCGATGACCAGAAAGATCGTGAGATTGTCTTCGTCGTCCTGGGGATGACCGCGACAATCCTCGTGGTATACAAATTCGCTAAGTAATTGTCTCGCTTGAGATTTTGTTTCCTTTCAATATAGATATGGGTTTATCAGAGGAGCTGTATTTTGCAATGCTTGATGTCGGGTACTGTGCCAAGCGAAACAAACATCCTGGCCCACTTGGTCATACTATGATAAACACGGCGCAGCGATTCCTGGAGTCGTGGCGTACCAATCACTCTTCTGTACAGAAATTCGCTACCAGGGTCCTATCAGGCCCAACTGACCTTAGAGCTACAACTGGGTTGCTAGATCCGATGACACACAGGGCATGTTGGAGACTCATAGGATTATTAGAATACATTCGCGCGTTGGATAGCGAAACAGCCATGTCACAAGCTTAGCTTATACCATGACCGACAGTAATCTTAGCTCGCTATACTACAGTCCCCGCGGTTACTGGAAGGGACTCGCAGCCATAAAAAACCTCGCCGCGGCCGCTAAGGTCTCCGAAGATGTGACACGGGGTTGGCTGAAGAAGCAGGCCATCTGGCAGATCTACCTACCCGCCCCACGACACATACCGCGACCCAAGTTCGACGTACCGGTGCCAAACGACGTCCACCAGGCCGACCTCCTATTTCTACCTCACGACAGGGCGGGTCGCAAAACGTTCAAGTACGCCCTAACCATCGTTGACGTGGCCTCCCGGTACAAAGAGGCAGAGCCCCTGGCCACAAAAGAGGCTAAGGAGGTCTCAGCCGCCCTTGAAAGGATTTACAGGCGGAGCCCCCTGAAATGGCCAAAGTTGCTTCAAGTCGATCCGGGGCGCGAGTTCATGGGTGCGGTGAACCAACAGCTGGCCAAACACGGTGTCTCTGTCAGGCGTGGCCGTGTGGATATCCATCGAGACCAAGGGATTGTGGAGCGTTTCAATCGCACCCTGGCAGAGCGGCTCTTTGGGCACCAATACGCCCAAGAGATGAGACTTCCGTCTGGAGAACGATCGGCTGAATGGGTGGCTCGGCTGCCTGCCGTGGTTGCGGCTTTGAACGGCGAAGTGACCAGATTGACCGGTAAGAAACCTTCTAATGCCATGAAGGCCAAGAGTGTGGCGCAAAAGCCCTCATCCGTGGTCGCAGCTTCGTCGCACCGTCCCGTTGGCTCGTCGGAGCGAAAGCTCCCCTCGGGTGTTGGCGTTCGCTGGGTCACGAGGCGCCGCGTCAGTCGCTTGCCTTCAGCTTTGGCACCCTGGGTGAACTTACCAATAATGCTGCATCCCTGATCACGATCCTCGGGGAGCCAGACCTCCTCCTGCTTGGTATAGGAGATGATGGCCTCCCGGACATGCAGGTGAGTCAAGAGCCCAGATTCGGTGAGGTATGCGAGGAGGGGTGTGGGGACCCACCCCCTCTCCTCAAAATGTTTCCCAAACCAGGCAGGGATTACGGGATGACTGTCTTGTTTGAACACCCACTCTGTGACCTCAGCAAACCCTGCGCTGATGTCTTTGGGCAAAGGCCCATTAATAGCCACTCTCGTCATCCTGTGGGTAGGGTGGCCAAACCGCTCAAAGTATGATTTCGCCGAAGCCTTGGAAGCTGGCAGGGTAGCAGGCCTTCATGTCGATGCTGACAACGTCTCTCGTGTCATAGTCCATGGAGTTCCAGAGGCCACCATGGCCGTGTTCTACACAGGCTTTTTGGATATCATCTGCGAAGAACGTCGGGGTGGGCTTCCAGCCGTTCCTTTCTTTGGCCACTATGCTCGCCGCATGGTTTACCCCAAAGGCCCTGTCGGCAAGAGATTCATCACCTAGATGGGTGCAGGCCTCCTGGAGCCTTTGGTGGTCCTCCTGAGTTATGTAGGTGCGGCCATCCTGCAGGACAAACTGGTCTACACTCAGCTGCTTGTCTTGCCTGCCACCCAAGAGCCAGACTGCGATTGGCTCATCCTGGGTTGTGTGTCGGATTGCTTCCCACACATCGCCTTCATAGATGTGGACCTGCCTGGACTGTGGGAAGTGGAGGTCTTTGGGCCAGGCGTGGCCGTTGTGGCAGATGAGTTCTACCCTCCCATAACTTCTGGTACCCCGTCTCTGGTACTTGCCACTGTTATATATGTCCTCGCCGGCGAGGTCCTTCAAGATGATTGCACGCTGGAGAATACTCTCCAGTCCGGCCACATCGTCGACCGTGGCACCAGACTCATGGACTTCGTCCTCCCACTCCCGGATTTTCTGGCGTCTGGTTGTGGTGAGACCCTGGCCCCTCAGGGCGCCCTCAAAATGCTCCACGACTCGCTTGGCCACACAGTTAAGATCGCCGTTTCTTAGCGGGGCAAGGTTGGCAGGATCCGGGTTTCTGAGGGGATAGACGCCGTAGACAACCGCGGTGACGGGGTATGCATTCTGAAAGTAAGGCTTGTCGATTCCCGCGAGGGCACCCGGCTTCGTGTTCCGATCGATGGTTACAACTGCCTGACCTTTCTTCCTATCTGTCCTCACTGGGTCAAACTTGTCTTCGACAACCCAGTCATCTTCATCCCGCTCTCGCAGGTACTTGAGCTTGAGGATATGCTCACCCTCGGGGAGCTCTCGCAAGAGCTCTGCAGCTCTGACATCCATCATAGTGGCATCCAGAGACATACGGCCCGCCCCGGCCTCTACCCTCCATGTGGAGAAGACCACCGAGGCTCCATCAACTTGAAACTCGTCTTTAGCATCGTTCAAGATCCCTACCCACGGTTCATCAGCCGGGAATCTTACCGGGGGAGGGACCGGGATGTCCAGGTCGAAGGTATATCCCGCGGGGGTGGGGGCTTCGGCGCTTCCGGGATGTCGAGCCGCTCGTGAAGAATTTCGGGACCTTCCCTCGCGATCGCGCGGGCTAGGGGTTCTTTCGAGCCCTTGGTCAGGCCGTGTAGATGCGGCCTCCTCAAGCGTTCCGTGATCTTGAGGAGATGCGGCAGGCGCTCTCGCGACCCGGGCGGCGTACTTCCCGGCCCGCAGCGCCGCATCGACTTCGGCCCTGAGCTGCCCCGCCTCACGGACATGTTGGGCCTTTTTAAGAGGGTTATATCTCCTGAATGCGGGGAATCGCCCCGTCTTTACCGCCCGCCGGAGACGTCTCATGTATTCGGCGGCGCGAACTTTCGCGATCGCCTCTAAGAGGTCTCGTTTCTTGAGCCTTGATCTTCCACGAATACCCAACTCCCGAGCTTTCAATCGCAGTTCGGTAACTGTGACCATTATATGGGTATACCTTAATGTACACTATTCTCTAAATCTGAAGCAACTTTGTATGTGATAATATGTTGTAACGTACAACTATAAACAGTATATTATAACTGATATTATTTCTCTAAATCTAAAATTATTTTATTCGAAATTCCAAAAGTTGGACCAAGACCTTTTCAAACTTTATCCGGGCACGACGTTCGGCGTATGCCAATTTATGCTTGATACGTGCACCTCCGCAAGGTTGACATAACTTACCCTCGCTCCGAGTTCCCACCCCGCAAATCCTGCATGGCACGGATTCAACCGGCCGCCTACGGAGCTGAGCTCGATGCTGCTTGCAATGTTCGAAGACGCAGCTCTTTCCACAAGAAATGTGTGAACCAACCACAATCCACCGACAATTATTATGACCTTGAGGCATGATCGTTGTTATCTTCCGATATATATCCGTTGAGACAAACCTTTAATTGGTAGTTTACAATGTAGCATTTTGGTCTTTTTTTATACCCGATTGATATTCGCCCTTTTTTTATACCCGATTGATATTCGCTCGTCAGCGGATGGTGAGAGCTGCATTGGCGACCGGGGTACGACCACCTATGATGCATCATACTTATTGATTTTATTGTGTGACAGAACCACCGGCCTTTCACATGTATATTCGGTTTATTTAGGACCGGGCAGAACCACAGACCTTCCGCGAGTCAGTTGGACTTGTTCCGGGTAGAACCACCGATCTTGCGCGGATCAGCTGGACCTGTTATAGGTAGAACCACCGATCTTCCGCGAGTCAGTTGGACTTGTTATATGGCCGACCTTCCACGAGTCAGTTCATTTGTTATATGGGCCAGGTAGAACCACCGACCTTTCACGAGTCAACTAGATAGTGACCATCTTCTGTCAGCGGTTTTAGCCGAATACGGAAAGTAAAGAAAATCATGCAGGAAGATATTATAATTTCTTTACAAATAAAATACAGAATGACATATCATATACAAACAATATATGTACACAACAATCCGACTAATTAATCTCCGAGTATAAATCACTGAAGCAAATCCTTACACCGTAAGGACACACATGAATGGATGTAGTGTGCCGCTATTACTATGATAAATTTAGATTGCCTGTAAATCAATGAAGCAAATCCTTATACCGTAAGGACACACATGAATGGATGTAGTGTGCCGCTATTACTATGATAAATTTAGATTGCCTGTAAATCAATGAAGCAAATCCTTACACCGTAAGGACACACATGAATGGATGTAGTGTGCCGCTATTACTATGATAAATTTAGATTGCCTGTAAATCAATGAAGCAAATACTTACGCTGTAAGGACATACTTGAGTAATCACACTGATAATATTCTTACAATATATTAGGTAGTTTTTATCCACTATGCAAATACTTCAC
>JABXNX010000052.1:0-37107 GCA_014843695.1 Archivesica marissinica | reverse complement strand
TACCTCCACCATGTACCTCCACCAGGTACCTCCACCATGTACCTCCACCATGTACCCCCACCATGTACCTCCACCAGGTACCCCCACCAGGTACCTCCACCATGTACCTCCACCAGGTACCTCCACCATGTACCTCCACCATGTACCTCCACCATGTACCTCCACCATGTACCCCCACCATGTACCCCACCATGTACCCCCACCATGTACCTCCACCAGGTACCTCCACCATGTACCTCCACCAGGTACCCCCACCATGTACCTCCACCAGGTACCTCCACCAGGTACCCCCACCATGTACACCCACCATGTACCTCCACCAGGTACCTCCACCATGTACCCCCACCATGTACCTCCCCATGTACCCACCATGTACCTCCACCATGTACCTCCACCATGTACCTCCACCAGGTACCTCCACCATGTACCTCACCATGTACCCCCACCATGTACCTCCACCATGTACCTCCACCATGTACCTCCACCATGTACCTCCACCATGTACACCCACCATGTACCTCCACCATGTACCTCCACCATGTACCTCCACCAGGTACCTCCACCATGTACCTCCACCATGTACCCCCACCATGTACCCCCACCATGTACCTCCACCAGGTACCTCCACCATGTACCTCCACCATGTACCTCCACCAGGTACCTCCACCAGGTACCTCCACCATGTACCTCCACCATGTACCTCCACCATGTACCTCCACCATGTACCTCCACCATGTACCCCCACCATGTACCTCCACCATGTACCCCCACCATGTACCTCCACCAGGTACCTCCACCATGTACCCCACCAGGTACCTTCCACCAGGTACCTCCACCATGTACACCCACCATGTACCTCCACCATGTACCCCACCATGTACCTCCACCATGTACCCCCACCATGTACCTCCACCATGTACCTCCACCATGTACCTCCACCATGTACCCCCACCATGTACCTCCACCATGTACCTCCACCATGTACCCCCACCATGTACCTCCACCATGTACCCCACCATGTACCTCCACCATGTACCTCCACCATGTACCTCCACCATGTACCCCCACCATGTACCTCCACCAGGTACCTCCACCATGTACCTCCACCATGTACCTCCACCATGTACCTCCACCATGTACCTCCACCATGTACCTCCACCATGTACCTCCACCAGGTACCTCCACCATGTACCTCCACCAGGTACCCCCACCATGTACCTCCACCAGGTACCTCCACCATGTACTCCACCATGTACCTCCACCATGTACCTCCACCATGTACCCCCACCAGACCATGTACCCCCACCATGTACCTCCACCAGGTACCTCCACCATGTACCTCCACCAGGTACCTCCACCAGTTTGTACCTCCACCAGGTACCCCACCATGTACCTCCACCAGGTACCTCCACCATGTACCCCCACCATGTACACCCACCATGTACCTCACCATGTACCTCCACCAGGTACCTCCACCATGTACACCCACCATGTACCTCCACCATGTACCTCCACCATGTACCTCCACCATGTACCTCCACCATGTACCTCCACCAGGTACCCCCACCATGTACCCCCACCATGTACCTCCACCAGGTACCCCACCATGTACCTCCACCATGTACCTCCACCATGTACCTCCACCAAGTACCTCCACCATGTACACCCACCATGTACCTCCACCAGGTACCCCCACCATGTACCTCCCACAGGTACCCCACCATGTACCCCCACCATGTACCTCCACCATGTACCCCCACCATGTACCTCCACCAGGTACCTCCACCATGTACCCCACCAGGTACCTCACATGTACCCCACCAGGTACCTCCACCATGTACACCCACCAGGTACCTCCACCATGTACCCCACCATGTACCCCCACCATGTACCCCCACCATGTACCCCCACCATGTACCGCACCAGGTACCCCCACCAGGTACCCCCACCATGTACCTCCACCAGTACCTCCACCAGGTACCCCACCAGGTACCTCCACCAGGTACCTCCACCAGGTACCTCCACCATGTACCTCCACCATGTACCTCCACCATGTACCCCACCATGTACCTACCATGTACCCCCACCATGTACCTCCACCAGGTACCTCCACCATGTACCTCCACCATGTACCTCCACCATGTACCTCCACCATGTACCCCACCATGTACCTCCACCATGTACCTCCACCATGTACCTCCACCATGTACCTCCACCATGTTACCCACCATGTACCTCCACCAGTACTCCACCATGTACCCACCAGGTACCTCCACCATGTACCCCCAATGTACCCCCACCATGTACCTCCACCATGTACCCCCACCATGTACCCCCACCAGGTACCCCCACCATGTACCTCCACCATGTACCTCACCAGTACCTCCACCATGTACCCCACCATGTACCTCCACCAGGTACCTCCACCATGTACCTCCACCAGTACGGTACCTCACCAGTACCTCCACCAGGTACCTCCACCATGTACATCCACCATGTACCAACATGTACCCCCACCATGTACCTCCACCATGTACCCCACCATGTACCTCCACCATGTACCTCCACCATGTACCTCCACCAGTACCTCCACCATGTACCTCACCATGTACCCCACCATGTACCCCACCATGTACCTCCACCATGTACCTCCACCATGTACCTCCACCATGGTACCTCCACCAGGTACCTCCACCATGTACCCCCACCATGTACTCCACCATGTACCTCCACCATGTACCTCCACCATGTACCCCACCATGTACCTCCACCATGTACCTCACCATGTACCTCCACCATGTACCTCCACCATGTACCTCCACCATGTACCCCCACCATGTACCTCCACCATGTACACCCCTCCACCATGTACCCCCACCATGTACACCCACCATGTACCTCCCCATGTACCTCCACCATGTACTCCGCCATGTACCCCACCATGTACCTCCACCATGTACCTCCACCAGGTACCTCTGTTGTTTGTTACCATGTACCTCCACCATGTACCTCCACCATGTACCCCCACCATGTACCCCCACCATGTACCTCCACCATGTACCTCCACCATGTACCTCCACCATGTACCTCCACCATGTACCTCCACCATGTACCTCCACCATGTACCTCCACCATGTACCTCCACCAGGTACCCCACCATGTACCTCCCATGTACCTCCACCATGTACCTCCACCATGTACCTCCACCATGTACCCCCACCATGTACCTCCACCAGGTACCTCCACCAGGTACACCCACCATGTACCTCCACCATGTACACCCACCATGTACCCCCACCATGTACCTCCACCAGGTACCTCCACCATGTACCTCCACCATGTACCTCCACCAGGTACCTCCACCATGTACCTCCACCATGTACCCCACCAGGTACCTCCACCAGGTACCTCCACCAGGTACCTCCACCAGGTACCTCCACCATGTACCTCACCATGTACCTCCACCAGGTACCTCCACCATGTACCTCCACCATGTACCCCCACCAGGTACCACCACCATGTACACCCACCATGTACCTCCACCAGGTACCTCCACCAGGTACCCCACCATGTACCTCCACCATGTACCCACCATGTACCTCCACCATGTACCTCCACCATGTACCTCCACCATGTACCTCCACCATGTACCCCCACCATGTACCTCCACCATGTACCCCCACCATGTACCCCACCATGTACCTCCACCATGTACCCCCACCATGTACCTCCACCATGTACCCCCACCATGTACCTCCACCATGTACCCCCACCATGTACCTCCACCATGTACCTCCACCATGTACCTCCACCAGGTACCTCCACCAAGTACCCCCACCATGTACCAGACCCATAGCGTTAACAAGTTGTATATGTAAAACTATGGAAAGAATGGTAAACAACCGGCTTGTATGGTTTCTCGAATCAAATCATTTAATTGTTAATGTCCAGAGTGGCTTTCGTCAGCAGCGAAGCACACTGGATCATCTAGTTCGTTTCGAAACATTTATAAGAGAGGGCTTTGTCAATAAACAACATGTTGCTTCAGTATTTTTCGACCTTGAGAGTTCTTATGACACAACCTGGAAATATGGCATTTTAAAAGATCTTCACGACTTTGACCTCAGAGGACGCCTTCCATTATTTATTTCTGCATTTTTAAATGAAAGACTTTTTCGTGTTCGTGTTTGTAATACCCTATCAGATGCTCGGGAACAGCAGATGGGTGTATCACAGGGTTGTATTTTGTCCGTTACATTGTTTAGTATTAAGATAAACAATATTGTTAAATCAATAAA
This sequence comes from Archivesica marissinica, assembly GCA_014843695.1. Lineage (NCBI taxonomy): Eukaryota > Metazoa > Mollusca > Bivalvia > Venerida > Vesicomyidae > Archivesica > Archivesica marissinica. The sequence continues at coordinate 32,809 of JABXNX010000052.1, read as the reverse complement.
TCCAGGGGTTGAGTGCTCCCTTTATTTAGATGATTTTGTTATTTGCTTCAGGTCTAGTAATATGAACATAATAGAACGCCAACTCCAGCAATGTCTGAATAAACTTCAGACTTGGTCGGAGGAAAATGGTTTTAAATTTTCTAAATCAAAAACTAAATGTATGCATTTTTGTAATCTACGTGGACTTCATCCAGACCCAGAAATTTACCTGGATGGCTCACGTGTAGAAGTAGTCTCAGAATACAAATGTGTAGGTGTTATCTTTGATAAAAAACTCTCATTCATTCCTCATATCAATAATTTAAAAAAGAAATGTCAAAAAGCTCTAAATATTTTAAAGGTTGTGGCACATTCCGATTGGGGAGCTGATAGAAAGGTACTTTTACGGCTCTATCGGTCATTGGTTCGCTCTAAGCTGGATTATGGTTCGATAATTTACGGATCTGCACGAAAATCGTACCTGAAAATACTTGATCCTATACATAATCAAGGTCTACGATTAGTCCTTGGAGCTTTCAGAACTTCCCCTATTAAAAGTCTTTATGCTGAAGCAAATGAACCCTCTCTGTATGCTAGACGACAGAAGCTAGCTCTTCAATACCTACTGAAACTCAAGTCAAATCCTCTAAACCCAGCTCACAAAGTGGTCTTTCAACCCCAATTTAAAGTGCAGTTTCAAAGAAAACCGAGAGCTATTGCCCCACTAGGTATATCACACTATGTTCAATATATCATTTTCTCTGATTCCTTGTCTGTTTTACAGGCTTTGTATTATGAAAAGTTTGAAAATCCTATTGTTTGTACTTTGCTTGAAAGGATTTCTTCCCTTTCAGAAACAAATACATTTGTGTTCTGCTGGCTTCCGAGTCATATGGGAATAAAAGGTAATGAAATGGCTGACCAGAATGCAAAGCTGGCTTTGTCATTATCAATTTCTAGGATTAGTAAGTGTGTTATACCGATTTTAAATCTACAATTCTTACCTTAATTCAATCCTCTTGGCAGGCCCAATGGGATGGTGAAATTTTTAACAAACTTCATTCGGTCAAACCAACACTTGGCGAATGGTGCCCAATTTACAGGCCTATTCGTCGAGAAGAAGTCATTCTTGCCCGTCTCAGGATTGGTCATTCTCGAATATCACATTCATGGCTGTTGTCACGAGATGATGCACCAGAATGTATCCCATGCAATACTCTATACACGGTGGAGCATATCTTAATACACTGTGTTGACCTTCAACCAATCCGGTTGCAGTACTACAATGTGGACAACATTAAAAAACTCTTCGACTCTATCAGAGTAGAGTCCATCATATCATTTATCAAGGCAATAGGAATTTATAATAAGCTGTGATATCAATTGTTAATCATGCCTTTGTAATAATCATTCATTCATATATTACCTGTAATTAATCTTGCGTCTTTATAACTTCTTAGTATTAATTTTTACGTAATGCATATACTTATATAGAATTTTATTTCATACACTCGACAATAAACATAACTTTAATGCGCGCTACATGACCTTAGATGTTGATGCGCCGTAAAACACAATTCATTCATTCATTCATTCCCACCATATACTCCACCAGGTACCCCCACCATGTACCTCCACCAGGTACCTCCACCAGGTACCTCCACCATGTACCTCCACCATTTATCCCCACCATGTACCTCCACCATGTACCCCCACCATGTACCTCCACCATGTACCCCCACCATGTACCTCCACCATGTACCCCCACCATGTACCTCCACCATGTACCTCCACCAGGTACCTCCACCATGTACCTCCACCATGTACCTCCACCATATACTCCACCAGGTACCCCACCATGTACCTCCACAGGTACCTCCACCATGTACCCCCACCATGTACCTCCACCAGGTACCCCCACCATGTACCTCCACCATGTACCTCCACCATGTACCTCACCATGTACCTCCACCATGTACCCCCACCATGTACCTCCACCATGTACCCCCCCATGTACACCACCATGTACCCCCACCATGTACCCACCTGTACCCCCACCATGTACCTCCACCATGTACCTCCACCATGTACCCCCACCAAGTACCTCACCATGTACACCCACCATGTACCCCCACCATGTACCCCACCATGTACCTCCACCATGTACCCCATCATGTACCTCCACCAAGTACCTCCACCATGTACTCCACCATGTACCTCCACCATGTACCTCCACCAGGTACCTCCATCAGGTACCCCCAAGTACCTCCACCAGGTACCCCCACCAAGTACCTCCACCATGTACCTCCACCAAGTACCTCCACCAGGTACCCATATACAATTTATTTGAAAATTTAATACCATACATACTCGCCTATGAAACATGTTCTATACCACCAGTGGCCTCAAAGTGGCTTCAGTGAGTAATAAAAATAAAAAAAAATATATTTAATTTTTGTTTTAATTGGTAGACACTGAAAATGTCTTTAACTTACACTTGTCAAACATGCAATTGATACTTGTATCTGGTGTCCATTCTTTAACTTACACTTGTCAAACATACAATTTATACTTGTATCTCATGTCCATTCTTTAACTTACACTTGTCAAACATGCAATTTATACTTGTATCTGGTGTCCATTCTTTAACTTACACTTGTCAAACATGCAATTTATACTTGTATCTCATGTCCATTCTTTAACTTACACTTGTCAAACATGCAATTTATACTTGTAGTATCTGGTGTCCATTCTTTAACTTACACTTGTCAAACATACAATTTATACTTGTATCTCATGTCCATTCTTTAACTTACACTTGTCAATCATACAATTTATACTTGTATCTCATGTCCATTCTTTAACTTACACTTGTCAAACATGCAATTTATACTTGTATCTCATGTCCATTCTTTAACTTACACTTGTCAAACATACAATTTATACTTGTATCTCATGTCCATTCTTTAACTTACACTTGTCAAACATGCAATTTATACTTGTATCTGGTGTCCATTCTTTAACTTACACTTGTCAAACATGCAATTTATACTTGTAGTATCTGGTGTCCATTCTTTAACTTACACTTGTCAAACATACAATTTATACTTGTATCTGGTGTCCATTCTTTAACTTACACTTGTCAAACATACAATTTATACTTGTATCTCATGTCCATTCTTTAACTTACACTTGTCAAACATGCAATTTATACTTGTATCTGGTGTCCATTCTTTAACTTACACTTGTCAAACATGCAATTTATACTTGTATCTGGTGTCCATTCTTTAACTTACACTTGTCAAACATGCAATTTATACTTGTATCTCATGTCCATTCTTTAACTTACACTTGTCAAACATGCAATTTATACTTGTATCTGGTGTCCATTCTTTAACTTACACTTGTCAAACATGCAATTTATACTTGTAGTATCTGGTGTCCATTCTTTAACTTACACTTGTCAAACATACAATTTATACTTGTATCTCATGTCCATTCTTTAACTTACACTTGTCAAACATACAATTTATACTTGTATCTCATGTCCATTCTTTAACTTACACTTGTCAAACATGCAATTTATACTTGTATCTGGTGTCCATTCTTTAACTTACACTTGTCAAACATGCAATTTATACTTGTATCTCATGTCCATTCTTTAACTTACACTTGTCAAACATGCAATTTATACTTGTATCTGGTGTCCATTCTTTAACTTACACTTGTCAAACATGCAATTTATACTTGTAGTATCTGGTGTCCATTCTTTAACTTACACTTGTCAAACATGCAATTTATACTTGTAGTATCTGGTGTCCATTCTTTAACTTACACTTGTCAAACATACAATTTATACTTGTATCTCATGTCCATTCTTTAACTTACACTTGTCAAACATGCAATTTATACTTGTATCTGGTGTCCATTCTTTAACTTACACTTGTCAAACATGCAATTTATACTTGTATCTGGTGTCCATTCTTTAACTTACACTTGTCAAACATGCAATTTATACTTGTATCTGGTGTCCATTCTTTAACTTACACTTGTCAAACATGCAATTTATACTTGTATCTCATGTCCATTCTTTAACTTACACTTGTCAAACATACAATTTATACTTGTATCTCATGTCCATTCTTTAACTTACACTTGTCAAACATACAATTTATACTTGTATCTCATGTCCATTCTTTAACTTACACTTGTCAAACATACAATTTATACTTGTATCTCATGTCCATTCTTTAACTTACACTTGTCAAACATACAATTTATACTTGTATCTCATGTCCATTCTTTAACTTACACTTGTCAAACATGCAATTTATACTTGTATCTCATGTCCATTCTTTAACTTACACTTGTCAAACATGCAATTTATACTTGTATCTGGTGTCCATTCTTTAACTTACACTTGTCAAACATGCAATTTATACTTGTATCTCATGTCCATTCTTTAACTTACACTTGTCAAACATGCAATTTATACTTGTAGTATCTGGTGTCCATTCTTTAACTTACACTTGTCAAACATGCAATTTATACTTGTAGTATCTGGTGTCCATTCTTTAACTTACACTTGTCAAACATGCAATTTATACTTGTAGTATCTGGTGTCCATTCTTTAACTTACACTTGTCAAACATACAATTTATACTTGTATCTCATGTCCATTCTTTAACTTACACTTGTCAAACATGCAATTTATACTTGTATCTGGTGTCCATTCTTTAACTTACACTTGTCAAACATGCAATTTATACTTGTAGTATCTGGTGTCCATTCTTTAACTTACACTTGTCAAACATACAATTTATACTTGTATCTCATGTCCATTCTTTAACTTACACTTGTCAAACATGCAATTTATACTTGTAGTATCTGGTGTCCATTCTTTAACTTACACTTGTCAAACATGCAATTTATACTTGTATCTCGTGTCCATTCTTTAACTTACACTTGTCAAACATACAATTTATACTTGTATCTCATGTCCATTCTTTAACTTACACTTGTCAAACATGCAATTTATACTTGTATATCTGGTGTCCATTCTTTAACTTACACTTGTCAAACATGCAATTTATACTTGTAGTATCTGGTGTCCATTCTTTAACTTACACTTGTCAAACATGCAATTTATACTTGTATCTGGTGTCCATTCTTTAACTTACACTTGTCAAACATGCAATTTATACTTGTATCTGGTGTCCATTCTTTAACTTACACTTGTCAAACATACAATTTATACTTGTATCTCATGTCCATTCTTTAACTTACACTTGTCAAACATGCAATTTATACTTGTAGTATCTGGTGTCCATTCTTTAACTTACACTTGTCAAACATGCAATTTATACTTGTAGTATCTGGTGTCCATTCTTTAACTTACACTTGTCAAACATACAATTTATACTTGTATCTCATGTCCATTCTTTAACTTACACTTGTCAAACATGCAATTTATACTTGTATCTGGTGTCCATTCTTTAACTTACACTTGTCAAACATGCAATTTATACTTGTAGTATCTGGTGTCCATTCTTTAACTTACACTTGTCAAACATGCAATTTATACTTGTAGTATCTGGTGTCCATTCTTTAACTTACACTTGTCAAACATACAATTTATACTTGTATCTCATGTCCATTCTTTAACTTACACTTGTCAAACATGCAATTTATACTTGTATCTGGTGTCCATTCTTTAACTTACACTTGTCAAACATGCAATTTATACTTGTATCTGGTGTCCATTCTTTAACTTACACTTGTCAAACATGCAATTTATACTTGTATCTCGTGTCCATTCTTTAACTTACACTTGTCAAACATACAATTTATACTTGTATCTCATGTCCATTCTTTAACTTACACTTGTCAAACATACAATTTATACTTATATCTCATGTCCATTCTTTAACTTACACTTGTCAAACATGCAATTTATACTTGTATCTGGTGTCCATTCTTTAACTTACACTTGTCAAACATACAATTTATACTTGTATCTCATGTCCATTCTTTAACTTACACTTGTCAAACATGCAATTTATACTTGTATCTTGTGACCATTCTTTAACTTACACTTGTCAAACATACAATTTATACTTGTATCTGGTGTCCATTTTATCAACCCGTCTTATATGCAAGTGCCAAAACATAGATTGCAGGGGGGGGTCGTTTTATATACGAGTATGAACGGTAATTAAACTTGACATCTATATAATTCAAATTAGGATCGACATTTCTTCCTGCAATCTGGGTTCGTCCCAGATTGCGAAATAGTTGCCCTAGGGATCGTGGCTTCGTGTCCCTACAATTTTCATGCAGAATTTGTCACTGACCAAAGCACTCGTTGTATTCTAATTTTGTATTTAATCAGGGATGAGAGTTTATCATTTTTTCTGGAATTCCGGTTTTCTGAATCGTGTAAATCCGGCTTATAATTTGGGGGGGGGTATGGGTTATTTTATTATACTTCGAAGCGTTCACGGTCCGTATTTTGGCTGATTCGTATTTCCATTGGTTCGTTGGTATTTGGCGCTAACCGTTAGCGCATTGAACGATGAAGTTGTTATTTTTTTTGAAGAGTCCAAATTGTCAAATTCCCCCCCGACCTCTGAGCCAAGCGTAACGAAACTAGCCAAAGTGGAGAGAAAATTTAAATCAACTTGGTTGACTGATTTCTCGTGGCTAGAATATGTCTCCCAGCATAAATTTATAACATGTAAATTGTGCATTAAACATAATAAGCATACAATTTTCATAGACAAGAACACCAATTTCCGAATAACAACATTGACAAGACCGATTCTAATGATAGGCTTCAGTGCAGGCAGAATCATTGAAATGTGACCTAGAAAAGTCTGTGAGTAAAGTTTTAAATGCCAAAGAATGTGCTGTGATTGTTGGCCTTAAGGCTTGTAATCAAAATGTAAGTCCCCAAGTATTTGAAAATGTCCCCACATTTTTATCATAAAAGGGACATATGTCCCCACTTTTTTAAATCCTGAGCAGAACACAGACTCTTATAAGCATAGAAATAGCTAATATAATATAATTTACTTATCGGATTCAACAATATTTACATGATTCTTAAGTTTGTTAAGTCAAAAATTGATTTTTAAAATACGTTTTTTTTCTTCAGCGATTGCATTGATATCCCTGCTCTCGTTTTTCCTTCTAATACAGTGATTCTATACATACGGTAATATAAAGCATAATATGCATAATTTTTATATATTACATGTAGAAATGTTCATAATTTATGAAAATATTTATATTGGAATACTGGTTGAGGAAATTTTATCTTGCAATTTGTCTAATTGTAGGTCTAATCATATACACTCACATTCTCCCAAATGACTATTATTGCACAAAACTATAAAAAAAACATTTCATGGGGGGCTTACAGCCCCCCCCCCCCCCCCGAACCCCCAGTTGCAGCTTAGTGGCTTGTTGCGCTCGCATTGTCCCCCAAAACAAATGTCCTTTTTTTGGGATACCCACTCTCATCCCTGTTTAATGGTCATTGTGTGTATCTTGACTCCTATTTTGATGGAAGTTATTAACTGTTATCATTGAAGGGCACAATCGAGTGCTACCTACCTGCTAAAAGTTCTGACATAGGATGAGCTCTGTGCAATGCAAGATTAGTATGCTTTGATTGCCAATGAAATTAGTTTAAGATATTTAATACTCGTATAATAACACATTTACACTTATACATTATATAACAAACGGTGAAGCGATGGATGATGACGAAAGCAACATTGCTTATGGAGTCAATCTGCATTTTAATACCTGTACTGTTAATGGCATTGTTCAAATATCACTATAGAAAAGTGAGAAAGCGAAAGTTTTTAAATATATTATTTTGTCTAGTAAATTTTAACCACCCACTATTTTTCAAATGCAATTCTGTTTTCAAACAATATTTGAGTACGCTTTGAACCCTGTTCTGCATATGGTGAAAATGGGTATTGGATTCACGTGTGGTACCAAGGGATGAAGTCTGTCAGGGAATTTCTTAAAATTAATGTTATTCCGTGTGTCGAAATGAATTTCCATGCTGCGCTTGAACAGTTAATCTAACAGAAACAAGTATTTTAACCCTTAACCTGCCAATCACGACTAAAGAAAGTGCCATCTGATCAGGCTCTATGCTGTGCTATTCGAATAGTGGAGCTAAAACACTTATCTGAATAGCAAACAACATAGATCCAGATCAGAAAACAACATAGATCCAGATCAGACCTGCATATTCTGTCCAATTCTCGTCACCCACCATGGCAAAATCAGTCTTAAGTCTAAAAAAATAAATAATGAGTTAACTGTACCATCATATAGGTAATTCTAGTGATATCAGTATCATTCGTGTAGCTCGTTCCAGTCCAAAGTTATGACCATTTGAATAATGGACTTCACGCGATTAATATTCCGAGAAAACGGCTGTCAAAGATTTGCAGAAATTCTGACTTATTTTAACAAAATTTGGAGACGCAGTGAAATCAAATCACCATAGCAACCAATATGTTCCACATGACACAACTAGTCATGTTTGGTATCAAATTAACGGTAAATGTCCATTCTTTAAAATGCCACTTTGCTGAACTTAGTAGTATCCATAGTGGTTCCGCTGTTCTAGTATAAATACAATAATAATAATTAATAAAACATAATAATTTTTTTTGTTTTATTGACTTAAATTTTATTTACCAATATATCCTCAAAGGATTATTCTGACTTTTCAGAGTACATGTAGCAATCTCCATGTCTGTGTGTTTACATTTATTTATCGTCGCTACCGGTTATGAGCGACGCCTCCTGAAGAAATTAGTCATTTTAGATTTTGGAGGATAGTGCAATGATACAGACAGAGACCCATTCCAGAGTCTCCTCTGGTTCTTTTATGTGCACAGTGTAAAGCACCGACACGAGACCTCGGTTTAACGTCCCATCTGAAAGACTGTTAATTTTATTAGGGTCAGACGGGGGATCGAACCTGGATTACCAGTCCAGCATGTTAACTACTGGACTACAGATCCGTCTGTATTCTCCATGTCTTTGTAGATATTCTAGTTTTATGGCCCCTGTATCCTTTGATTAGTCTGATCTGACAGTGCCTTGGGCATAAGACACCTTGTGTTACATACAATTGTTAATTGGATCATAGTACACAGTAGCAGTGTTTCATTGATCAATTAAAATGTTTACTTTAGCACAATTCCCCTTATCAGTTGTGTTGTTTTAGGGAAGGATTAGGGGGTAATTTATGGCTTTTTGTGGGAAGTAAAGTAACCTTGTATATTGTGCAGCTCTGAATTAGAAAAGGGGTGAAACGCTGGGGTTCACAGTGAAAAGTAAAAAATCTTGTAATATTATGAAACATAAAAGCTGAATTCAGTCACAGTTATAAAAGAATGAACTTTTGGATTCAGGTGAGGTATTATTTTAGAATTTATTTTTCGTATGGTATGATTGTGGTGCATGCTGCGCATTATAAGGTAAAACATGTATAAGATAATAACAATAAATTGAGGTTAATTAGTCAGATTTTGGTGTGAAATGTTGTATTTAATGAGAATAACTGAGTGTGACGGACATTACACAAACGTTATATTTCATTCAATTTTGAAAAATATACTGGATGCCACAAATACATGTACGTCCGAAATACTGGGCTACACGGAACACGGGTACAGACAAACGTTGCGTTGAAATTTCACACAACAAATCAGTAGATAAAGGTTCTACACTTGTCTAGGTTTACCATTTACCTATATATGACTGATTTACATCGAAATAAATCTAATTCTAACACGACCCAGCTAATAACATACATACTTGTAGAGTAAAATCTACCTCAGGTTATTCTGCGATATACCTACCTTGAACTATGCTGCGCGTGCACCGTGTTTTGGCTATTCCATTTATACAATGTGTGTAAAGTTTTATGAATGAAAGTCACGTGATGTTTGTAAATACTACCGTGGGAATTCGTGGAAGTGAGCTATTTTTAGAATCAGATAATCTCTTGTCCGTTTTGTTTTTCTGTTAAGTAACGTTTCAGTTACTATTTATTCTGTACAGTTTTATTTGACAAAATAAATAAAATTATTAATCAGTTACAACTTTTGTTCATTTATGCACTAGATTGATATTTTCCATAAAAAATAACGTCTTCACCTCTTATGCGGGAGGAAATTTCGAAAGCCAAATGCAGCGGAGTAGCACCACGTTTGAAGAAAATACTCCTTTGATTCTCGTCTAAAATTATTAGAAGTAAATCGTGTTAGAATCTAAATAATAAGTATATTTAAGAAATAAAAGGTATCAACCGTGGTGTATCTCGGAATAACCCTCGTTTGTCGTTCTTATGCGTAGAAATATATCACTTCGGCCATCGTGATATATTTCTACGCATAAGAACTTCAAACTGGTTTATTCTGCGATATACCACGGTTGATACCTTTTATTTCTTAAATATTAAGCTATAATTATAATGAATAATCGTCATGAAATCACACCGAAAATCTTTTTGTTTCTATCCAAGCGTCTGTGAACATAGGAACAGGTGCGCACTTGCAGATCACGTGGTGTTTATCGGCCAATGGATGAGTGGGAATCACGTTTACGTCGCAATTGTGAAGAGATTTTTGAACAAAATTCGAATGCTTTAAAGCCGTTGATTAGTTGGAAGCATATAAGATCTTAGTTCAAAAATAGCATCGGCTGAAAATACGTCATCTCTAGTTTATTTCGGTACACATATATCCTGGCTATGAGGAGTGTAATGCTGGGGTTAATTGGTGCACATATATCCTGGCTATGATGAGTGTAATGCTGGGGTTAATTGGTACACATATATCCTGGCTATGGTGAGTGTAATGCTATGGTTAATTGGTACACATATATTCATGCTATGATGAGTGTAATGCTGGGGTTAATTGGTACACATATATCCTGGCTATGATGAGTGTAATGCTGGGGTTAATTGGTACACATATATCCTGGCTATGGTGAGTGTAATGCTGGGGTTAAATGGTACACATATATCCATGCTATTGTGAGTGTAATGCTATGGTTAATTGGTACACATATATCCATGCTATGGTGAGTGTAATGCTGGGGTTAATTGGTGCACATATATCCTGGCTATGATGAGTGTAATGCTGGGGTTAATTGGTACACATATATCCTGGCTATGGTGAGTGTAATGCTGGGGTTAATTGGTACACATATATACATGCTATGATGAGTGTAATGCTGGGGTTAATTGGTGCACATATATCCTGGCTATGGTGAGTGTAATGCTGGGGTTAATTGGTACACATATATCCTGGCTATGGCGAGTGTAATGTTGGGGTTAAATGGTACACATATATCCATGCTATGGTGAGTGTAATGCTATGGTTAATTGGTACACATATATCCTGACTATGATGAGTGTAATGCTGGGGTTAATTGGTACACATATATCCTGGCTATGATGAGTGTAATGCTGGGGTTAATTGGTACACATATATCCTGGCTATGATGAGTGTAATGCTGGGGTTAATTGGTACACATATATCCTGGCTATGGTGAGTGTAATGCTATGGTTAATTGGTACACATATATTCATGCTATGATGAGTGTAATGCTGGGGTTAATTGGTACACATATATCCTGGCTATGGTGAGTGTAATGCTGGGGTTAAATGGTACACATATATCCATGCTATTGTGAGTGTAATGCTATGGTTAATTGGTACACATATATCCATGCTATGGTGAGTGTAATGCTGGGGTTAATTGGTGCACATATATCCTGGCTATGATGAGTGTAATGCTGGGGTTAATTGGTACACATATATCCTGGCTATGGTGAGTGTAATGCTGGGGTTAATTGGTACACATATATACATGCTATGATGAGTGTAATGCTGGGGTTAATTGGTGCACATATATCCTGGCTATGGTGAGTGTAATGCTGGGGTTAATTGGTACACATATATCCTGACTATGATGAGTGTAATGCTGGGGTTAATTGGTACACATATATCCTGGCTATGATGAGTGTAATGCTGGGGTTAATTGGTACACATATATCCTGGCTATGATGAGTGTAATGCTGGGGTTAATTGGTACACATATATCCTGGCTATGATGAGTGTAATGCTGGGGTTAATTGGTACACATATATCCATGCTATGGTGAGTGTAATGCTGGGGTTAATTGGTACACATATATCCTGGCTATGGTGAGTGTAATGCTATGGTTAATTGGTACACATATATCCTGGCTATGATGAGTGTAATGCTGGGGTTAATTGGTACACATATATCCTGGCTATGGTGAGTGTAATGCTGGGGTTAATTGGTACACATATATCCATGCTATGGTGAGTGTAATGCTGGGGTTAATTGGTACACATATATCCATGCTATGGTGAGTGTAATGCTGGGGTTAATTGGTACACATATATCCATGCTATGGTGAGTGTAATGCTGGGGTTAATTGGTACACATATATCCTGGCTATGATGAGTGTAATGCTGGGGTTAATTGGTACACATATATCCATGCTATGGTGAGTGTAATGCTGGGGTTAATTGGTACACATATATCCATGCTATGGTGAGTGTAATGCTATGGTTAATTGGTACACATATATCCTGGCTATGGTGAGTGTAATGCTATGGTTAATTGGTACACATATATCCTGGCTATGGTGAGTGTAATGCTGGGGTTAATTGGTACACATATATCCTGGCTATGGTGAGTGTAATGCTGGGGTTAATTGGTACACATATATCCTGGCTATGATGAGTGTAATGCTGGGGTTAATTGGTACACATATATCCTGGCTATGGTGAGTGTAATGCTATGGTTAATTGGTACACATATATCCTGACTATGAGGAGTGTAATGCTGGGGTTAATTGGTACACATATATCCTGGCTATGGTGAGTGTAATGCTGGGGTTAATTGGTACACATATATCCATGCTATGGTGAGTGTAATGCTGGGGTTAATTGGTACACATATATCCTGGCTATGATGAGTGTAATGCTGGGGTTAATTGGTACACATATATCCTGGCTATGATGAGTGTAATGCTGGGGTTAATTGGTACACATATATCCTGGCTATGATGAGTGTAATGCTGGGGTTAATTGGTACACATATATCCTGGCTATGGTGAGTGTAATGCTGGGGTTAATTGGTACACATATATCCTGGCTATGGTGAGTGTAATGCTGGGGTTAATTGGTACACATATATCCTGGCTATGGTGAGTGTAATGCTGGGGTTAATTGGTACACATATATCCTGGCTATGATGAGTGTAATGCTGGGGTTAATTGGTACACATATATCCTGGCTATGATGAGTGTAATGCTATGGTTAATTGGTACACATATATCCTGGCTATGGTGAGTGTAATGCTGGGGTTAATTGGTACACATATATCCATGCTATGGTGAGTGTAATGCTGGGGTTAATTGGTACACATATATCCTGGCTATGGTGAGTGTAATGCTGGGGTTAATTGGTACACATATATCCTGGCTATGATGAGTGTAATGCTATGGTTAATTGGTACACATATATCCTGGCTATGGTGAGTGTAATGCTGGGGTTAATTGGTACACATATATCCTGGCTATGATGAGTGTAATGCTATGGTTAATTGGTACACATATATCCTGGCTATGGTGAGTGTAATACTATGGTTAATTGGTACACATATATCCTGGCTATGAGAGTGTAATGCTGGGGTTAATTGGTACACATATATCCTGGCTATGATGAGTGTAATGCTGGGGTTAATTGGTACACATATATCCTGGCTATGATGAGTGTAATGCTGGGGTTAATTGGTACACATATATCCTGGCTATGATGAGTGTAATGCTGGGGTTAATTGGTACACATATATCCTGGCTATGGTGAGTGTAATGCTGGGGTTAATTGGTACACATATATCCATGCTATGGTGAGTGTAATGCTATGGTTAATTGGTACACATATATCCTGGCTATGAGGAGTGTAATGCTGAGGTTAATTGGTACACATATATCCTGGCTATGGTGAGTGTAATGCTGGGGTTAATTGGTACACATATATCCTGGCTATGAGGAGTGTAATGCTGGGATTAATTGGTACACATATATCCTGGCTATGGTGAGTGTAATGCTATGGTTAATTGGTACACATATATCCATGCTATGGTGAGTGTAATGCTGGGGTTAATTGGTACACATATATCCTGGCTATGGTGAGTGTAATGCTGGGGTTAATTGGTACACATATATCCATGCTATGGTGAGTGTAATGCTGGGGTTAATTGGTACACATATATCCTGGCTATGATGAGTGTAATGCTGGGGTTAATTGGTACACATATATCCTGGCTATGATGAGTGTAATGCTGAGGTTAATTGGTACACATATATCCTGGCTATGGTGAGTGTAATGCTGGGGTTAATTGGTACACATATATCCTGGCTATGGTGAGTGTAATGCTATGGTTAATTGGTACACATATATCCATGCTATGGTGAGTGTAATGCTGGGGTTAATTGGTACACATATATCCTGGCTATGGTGAGTGTAATGCTGGGGTTAATTGGTACACATATATCCATGCTATGGTGAGTGTAATGCTGGGGTTAATTGGTACACATATATCCTGGCTATGGTGAGTGTAATGCTGGGGTTAATTGGTACACATATATCCATGCTATGGTGAGTGTAATGCTATGGTTAATTGGTACACATATATCCATGCTATGGTGAGTGTAATGCTGGGGTTAATTGGTACACATATATCCATGCTATGGTGAGTGTATGCTGGGGTTAATTGGTACACATATATCCATGCTATGGTGAGTGTAATGCTATGGTTAATTGGTACACATATATCCATGCTATGGTGAGTGTAATGCTGGGGTTAATTGGTACACATATATCCTAGCTATGATGAGTGTAATGCTGGGGTTAATTGGTACACATATATCCATGCTATGGTGAGTGTAATGCTGGGGTTAATTGGTACACATATATCCTGGCTATGGTGAGTGTAATGCTATGGTTAATTGGTACACATATATCCATGCTATGGTGAGTGTAATGCTATGGTTAATTGGTACACATATATCCTGGCTATGGTGAGTGTAATGCTATGGTTAATTGGTACACATATATCCATGCTATGGTGAGTGTAATGCTGGGGTTAATTGGTACACATATATCCATGCTATGGTGAGTGTAATGCTGGGGTTAATTGGTACACATATATTCATGCTATGGTGAGTGTAATGCTGGGGTTAATTGGTACACATATATCCATGCTATGGTGAGTGTAATGCTGGGGTTAATTGGTACACATATATCCTGGCTATGGTGAGTGTAATGCTGGGGTTAATTGGTGCACATATATCCTGGCTATGGTGAGTGTAATGCTGGGGTTAATTGGTACACATATATCCTGGCTATGATGAGTGTAATGCTATGGTTAATTGTACACATATTCACTTGTTTTATCATGTGCGTCTGGTCCCTGACATGTCGATGCCATCGATCTCACCTATGGAGGGATATCACTGGTACAGTTTTTGTTTACATGACTTGCATGTATCATTTAACAAGATAAGACTTGCATTGTATTGTTGAAGACATTTATGTTTGCATGTGTATTTTCAGATTGCTGAATGTTTACTGAAACAACGTTTGTAATGTTTGTGTACTATTAAATTCAATGCATTGTTCAACACATGAAGTGAAAAATCACTACATGCAACATATGATATGTAACATGTGTATGGAACATGTTGTTCATAATTGAGACAAATTTATAAAGTAATAATATTTGTCATTCAGTTATTTATTTGGAAATATAACATTGTTAGGAGTTCTGGTGCATAGGCATAAACCACGAAGGCCATATGCCTAAATTGTTAATTCAGGCGCTGAGAACGACGAACAATGTTTTATTAGACTATAAATACCAGAATACAAATATATTTTCGTTTCTAACAAAATATCTAAGAAGCGCAAAAATGGTTGTGTTAATGCTTAGAATGGTTACAAAACTTCAAAAATGCTTGTAAAATGATGTCACATTTGAGTGACATCACATGCTAAGCAATTCCTACGGACAAAATACCACGACATGTTAGAATATTTGTTATTAAATATTTTCTATACGAGGTTCCATGTGGGTTTGTACTATTATACTATTGTACTATTTAATTAGGTCCATCTCAGCAACCCAAACTATGTTGTCTAAATACTGATAAAAAGAATGTAAATATAACGATTGAAGCGATGGTTTGGACTCTACCCACTTTGATGGACCCCATACCCACTTTGATGGACCCCATACCCACTTTGATGGACCCCACGAACATAAATATCGTTGCTTCAATCCTTAAAGCAGCATTACATCGTAATAAAGGATGTTTTGGGTAAAATATAAATACTAATGTGTGTGTGTTTACAAAAATCGAAATAGTCAAACCGTCGTATACGCGAATTTGTTTATCAACAAACGAAATGTAAACACGCACAGCGCGCGTGGGTGAAACAACAGAGGATGTAGAAAACAACGTATATAATTTGAACATGAAAGACTATATCTATCTATCTATCTATCTATCTTCCTCTAATGTCAAACCCCTCGCGAGGATGTAGACATGTCCCTAAAAGACTTCGATAACAGAGATATGAATCAACATCTCAAGTAATTTAATTAAAAAAGACAACGTGGGACAAATGGGGACGATGCATTCCGAATGTAAACAAGTGCGGGCGATGCGTTCTGGTTGTAAACAAATGCGTGACCGATCGACTCGGAAAGTCCTACTTTCGGTTTCGAGTTTTGTTTTATCGCAAAAAAAACAATTGAACATTAGTATACAAAGTATAATGTTAGAATGTGTAGCAGCATTGCTACCCATACGTAAAATTTTAATTTTTCATATATCTTTTATTTCATACGATGTAATGCTTTAAGTAAATACATGTGTCTAGACACTGTCAAATAACCTCTAAGTAGAGAAGTTCAGTTACTAGACGAGTTGTTACTATCCTCTTGTAGACGGCTTACAACTTGCATTAATCACTCTCGAGGCCTCATTCCTGATGGAATCCATCGCATGAGGGAGAGAGAAGAGGAAACATGGAATTTAAATGCCTTGCCTAAGGACACAATCGTAACTGCCCTAGTGGAACTCGAACTCTGGGCTTTTCGCACCTGAAGTGAACTTGCTACCACGACTTGCACAGCTTCCATGTTACAGCTTGAGCTAGACATTCATTTGATGTTTGTCGGTTGAGGAAAGTATCGTCTATATATTATATACAGTGCTGCTTCTACGGTGTACAATTGCTGGAATTTTGCATTTTATTTACTGGTACATTGGAATATTAATTAATGCCAATGCACCTGTGGGCTGATTAATTTTGTAGCACAATGCATGTTTCTTTGCCTGTTACACCCGTTTGGAAAATTGACTAGTGGTTTACAACCGTAATTGGTTATCGGCAGCAGTGATTGGTCATTAATGTGATGTATCGGCAGCCGTGATTGGTCATTAATGTGATGTATCGGCAGCAGTGATTGGTCATTAATGAGATGTATCGGCAGCAGTGATTGGTCATTAATGTGATGTATCGGCAGCAGTGATTGGTCATTAATGTGATGTATCGGCAGCAGTGATTGGTCATTAATGTGATGTATCGGCTGCAGTGATTGGTCATTAATGTGATGTATCGGCTGCAGTGATTGGTCATTAATGTGATGTATCGGCAGCAGTGATTGGTCATTAATGTGATGTATCGGCAGCAGTGATTGGTCATTAATGTGATGTATCGGCAGCAGTGATTGGTCATTAATGTGATGTATCGGCAGCAGTGATTGGTCATTAATGAGATGTATCGGCAGCAGTGATTGGTCATTAATGTGATGTATCGGCAGCAGTGATTGGTCATTAATGTGATGTATCGGCAGCAGTGATTTGTCATTAATGTGATGTATCGGCAGCAGTGATTGGTCATTAATGAGATGTATCGGCAGCAGTGATTGGTCATTAATGTGATGTATCGGCAGCAGTGATTGGTCATTAATGTGATGTATCGGCAGCAGTGATTGGTCATTAATGTGATGTATCGGCAGCAGTGATTGGTCATTAATGAGATGTATCGGCAGCAGTGATTTGTCATTAATGAGATGTATCGGCAGCAGTGATTTGTCATTAATGAGATGTATCGGCAGCAGTGATTGGTCATTAATGTGATGTATCGTCAGCAGTGATTGGTCATTAATGTGATGTATCAGCAGCAGTGATTGGTCATTAATGTGATGTATCGGCAGCAGTGATTGGTCATTAATGTGATGTATCGGCAGCAGTGATTGGTCATTAATGTGATGTATCGGCAGCAGTGATTGGTCATTAATGAGATGTATCGGCAGCAGTGATTGGTCATTAATGTGATGTATCGGCAGCAGTGATTGGTCATTAATGTGATGTATCGGCAGCAGTGATTGGTCATTAATGTGATTTACCCAGATGTGCTCAGAAAAAAAATGAAGCCGACACTATTTGATTTTTTAGTTTTAAAACGAAAATTGTGGAAGCTACTATTAATTCTAACAATGAAATTACGACTTTCAAGCGCTAAAATATCTAGGATTATTAAGGACACAAAATGGCCATGGCTAGTGATTACTGACTGGGTAACGTGGTGTAATCCATGTGTTAAGCATAAGAAATGCGATGATTTCACCTCAAAGGGGTGTATGGAGGTTTTAAGTTTGTGAAGTATGTATCAGTAGCTGTGACAAATTATAAATAATGCCTCTAATCATGAGAGCCCCATAAGTGAAGGGGGCCCAGTACCAGAACATTCTAGAAGCAATACTGATTATATATAGAGAGAAAGTGATGTAGTCGAGTACCATATCACCCTCTTAACTCAAGCCACAATGTATTGGATAAGAAATCACTTATAATTGCTTGTGATTGTGCTATTCAGGCTGCTGCATGTGAAGATAGCCTGGACATGATACCTAAACTACTGGAAGAGAGAGAACAGTTGAGGTAAGTGATGTTTTACAGAGAGTCTGGTTACCTAAACTACTGGAAGAGAGAGAACAGTTGAGGTAAGTGATGTTTTACAGAGAGTCTGGTTACCTAAACTACTGGAAGAGAGAGAA
This sequence comes from Archivesica marissinica, assembly GCA_014843695.1. Taxonomy (NCBI): domain Eukaryota; kingdom Metazoa; phylum Mollusca; class Bivalvia; order Venerida; family Vesicomyidae; genus Archivesica; species Archivesica marissinica. Next base: position 13,617 of record JABXNX010000052.1, on the reverse strand, counting down.
CAGTTGAGGTAAGTGATGTTTTACAGAGAGTCTGGTTACCTAAACTACTGGAAGAGAGAGAACAGTTGAGGTAAGTGATGTTTTACAGAGAGTCTGGTTACCTAAAGCGCTGGAAGAGAGAGAACAGTTGAGATAAGTGGTGTTTTACAGAGAGTCTGGTTACCTAAACTACTGGAAGAGAGAGAACAGTTGAGGTAAGTGATGTTTTACAGAGAGTCTGGTTACCTAAAGCACTGGAAGAGAGAGAATAGTTGAGGTAAGTGATGTTTTACAGAGAGTCTGGTTACCTAAACTACTGGAAGAGAGAGAACAGTTGAGGTAAGTGATGTTTTACAGAGAGTCTGGTTACCTAAAGCGCTGGAAGAGAGAGAACAGTTGAGGTAAGTGATGTTTTACAGAGAGTCTGGTTACCTAAAGCCCTGGAAGAGAGAGAACAGTTGAGGTAAGTGATGTTTTACAGAGAGTCTGGTTACCTAAAGCGCTGGAAGAGAGACAACAGTTGAGTTAAGTGATGTTTTACAGAGAGTCTGGTTACCTAAAGCGCTGGATGGTATTGCTTGTTCAGGCATTTTCTGCATAAGCAAAGTGTATGGTGTACATGTACACTGAACAAAGTATACCAGTGTACACTGAATAAAGTATACCTGTGTACACTGAACAAAGTATACCTGTGTACACTGAACAAAGTATACCGGTGCAAACTGAACAAAGTATACCTGTGTACACTGAACAAAGTATACCTGTGTACACTGAACAAAGTATACCTGTGTACACTGAACAAAGTATACCTGTGTACACTGAACAAAGTATACCTGTGTACACTGAACAAAGTATACCTGTGTACACTGAACAAAGTATACCGGTGCAAACTGAACAAAGTATACCTGTGTACACTGAACAAAGTATACCTGTGTACACTGAACAAAGTATACCTGTGTACACTGAACAAAGTATACCTGTGTACACCGAACAAAGTATACCGGTGTACACTGAACAAAGTATACCAGTGTACACTGAACAAAGTATACCTGTGTACACTGAACAAAGTATACCGGTGTACACTGAACAAAGTATACCGGTGTATACTGAACAAAGTATACCTGTGTACACTGAACAAAGTATACCGTGTATACTGAACAAAGTATACCAGTGTACACTGAACAAAGTATACCGTGCAAACTGAACAAAGTATACCTGTGTACACCGAACAAAGTATACCGGTGTACACTGAACAAAGTATACCTGTGTACACCGAACAAAGTATACCTGTGTACACCGAACAAAGTATACCGTGCAAACTGAACAAAGTATACCGTGCAAACTGAACAAAGTATACCGTGCAAACTGAACAAAGTATACCGGTGTACACTGAACAAAGTATACCTGTGTACACTGAACAAAGTATACCTGTGTACACTGAACAAAGTATACCGGTGTACACTGAACAAAGTATACCTGTGTACACTGAACAAAGTATACCGGTGTACACTGAACAAAGTATACCGGTGTACACTGAACAAAGTATACCTGTGTACACTGAACAAAGTATACCTGTGTACACTGAACAAAGTATACCGGTGTACACTGAACAAAGTATACCTGTGTACACTGAACAAAGTATACCGGTGTACACTGAACAAAGTATACCTGTGTACACTGAACAAAGTATACCGTGTACACTGAACAAAGTATACCGGTGTACACTGAACAAAGTATACCTGTGTACACTGAACAAAGTATACCTGTGTACACTGAACAAAGTATACCGGTGTACACTGAACAAAGTATACCTGTGTACACTGAACAAAGTATACCGGTGTACACTGAACAAAGTATACCGGTGTACACTGTACAAAGTATACCTGAACAAAGTATACCGGTGTACACTGAACAAAGTATACCGGTGTACACTGAACAAAGTATACCTGTGTACACTGAACAAAGTATACCTGTGTACACTGAACAAAGTATACCTGTGTACACTGAACAAAGTATACCTGTGTACACTGAACAAAGTATACCTGTGTACACTGAACAAAGTATACCGGTGTACACTGAACAAAGTATACCTGTGTACACTGAACAAAGTATACCGGTGTACACTGAACAAAGTATACTGGTGTACACTGTACAAAGTATACCTGTGTACACTGAACAAAGTATACCTGTGTACACCGAACAAAGTATACCGTGCAAACTGAACAAAGTATACCGTGCAAACTGAACAAAGTATACCGGTGTACACTGAACAAAGTATACCGGTGTATACTGAACAAAGTATACCTGTGTACACTGAACAAAGTATACCTGTGTACACTGAACAAAGTATACCGGTGTACACTGAACAAAGTATACCGGTGTACACTGAACAAAGTATACCGGTGTACACTGAACAAAGTATACCTGTGTACACTGAACAAAGTATACCTGTGTACACTGAACAAAGTATACCTGTGTACACTGAACAAAGTATACCTGTGTACACTGAACAAAGTATACCTGTGTACACTGAACAAAGTATACCGGTGTACACTGAACAAAGTATACCTGTGTACACTGAACAAAGTATACCGGTGTACACCGAACAAAGTATACCTGTGTACACCGAACAAAGTATACCTGTGTACACCGAACAAAGTATACCTGTGTACACTGAACAAAGTATACCGGTGTACACTGAACAAAGTATACCTGTGTACACCGAACAAAGTATACCGGTGTACACCGAACAAAGTATACCTGTGTACACCGAACAAAGTATACCGGTGTACACTGAACAAAGTGTATCAACTGTTCACAGCCAAGACAATTTGTTACGAGTTACATAGAGTGTATTGTAGCAAGAAATATATTTATTTTCAGGTATCATCTGAAGTGTTTATGCAACGAGAAGTTTGGCAGTATGTTCCGTACCCATCACAACCAGACATACTTCTCCCGACGGATGGCACGCTTTGCGGACATCTACACTTCATCTCTCAGCAACCTGCTACAATACTCAGTAGACCACACGTTCTATCCAAGAAGAACATCGTTGCCTCACGAACCATGCCCATTCAATGATCCATCTCATGCACAGTGCGTCAAAGCAGTGGTTGAGTAGCACTCTCTCCTGCTTTCATGCTTGTAGCACTCTCCTGCCTTTATGAAAACTCTAACCTAATACACTTGGGGTCATACGTTCACTGAGGGTATAAGTTTCATGAATATTGGGTAAGCTTTGCCAAGTATTTCTGGATCAGGAGATGAGAAATTAACTTAAATTAAACCTCATTCTCTGCACGCACGCACACGCAGAACCACAGTATTAGCTAGTCATTGTTCTATCGTCAGTAGGCCAGTGTGGTTTTGGTTGATGTCTATAGTGTTTATGGAACAGTGGATATTATTTACGGGTATTTTAATTTAATTTTTATGGCTCATATGCATGTGTACAAAAGTAATTAATTGTGAAAATGTACCTGCAATTAGTTTGTGTCCGTTCTTTTCAAAGGTATAATATCCATGTATTTTGAAACCACTGCATTTTAACATTGGTTTATTCATAAATTTCCAGTTTTAAACTTGTATAATTTATGTGGACATCAAACTTGCAACCTATCTGATATACATATTGACCTATATAATACTCTATAAGATAGTATTGCAGAACTGGTCGCTCACATGGTTCGCCAGCGGCGAGGGTAAATAATCTATTGCAGAATTGGCAAGTTCAGCAAGATATATGTAACGGAATCGGTCTCATCATAAATGTATTTGAACGAGATTGTGCTCTGATATTACTTACCTTACACGATTTGTTTGTTTGATTATAAATGCATTAAGCCAAAGAAAGGGTCAAAGTGGCCCTCGTGTTTGCTGTCGGTAGTTATTTTACAGTTTGTGTTACTAGATTGTGTTCTTGTTGGATCTAATTGTTAATTAATGTTATCTGATCAAATGGGGCCAAATGTGTTAAATTAAATGTGGATATTTAGTACTTGTAAAAACAAGTGAAAAATTATAAGAAATTAGAAGTAGCCTTAAATAGGCTCTTGTTAGAGATGTTCCTTGAATGCTTGTTAGATGTTAGAGATGTTCCTTGAATGCTTGTTAGATGTTAGAGGTGTTACTTGAATGCTTGCTAGATGTTAGAGGTGTTCCTTGAATGCTTGTTAGATGTTAGAGGTGTTCCTTGAATGCTTGCTAGATGTTAGAGGTGTTCCTTGAATGCTTGCTAGATGTTAGAGGTGTTCCTTGAATGCTTGTTAGATGTTAGAGGTGTTCCTTGAATGCTTGTTAGATGTTAGAGGTGTTCCTTGAATGCTTGCTAGATGCTAGAGGTGTTCCTTGAATGCTTGCTAGATGTTAGAGGTGTTCCTTGAATGCTTGTTAGATGTGTTACTTGAATGCTTGCTAGATGTTAGAGGTGTTCCTTGGATGCTTGTTAGATGTTAGATGTGTTCCTTGAATGCTTGCTAGATGTTAGAGGTGTTCCTTGAATGCTTGCTAGATGTTAGAGGTGTTCCTTGGATGCTTGTTAGATGTGTTCCTTGAATGCTTGTTAGAGGTGTTCCTTGGATGCTTGTTAGATGTTAGAGGTGTTCCTTGAATGCTTGCTAGATGTTAGAGGTGTTCCTTGGATGCTTGTTAGATGTTAGATGTGTTCCTTGAATGCTTGCTAGATGTTAGAGGTGTACCTTGAATGCTTGCTAGATGTTAGAGGTGTTCCTTGAATGCTTGTTAGAGGTGTTCCTTGAATGCTTGCTAGATGTTAGGTGTTCCTTGGATGCTTGCTAGATGTTAGAGGTGTTCCTTGAATGCTTGTTAGATGTTAGAGGTGTTCCTTGGATGCTTGTTAGATGTTAGAGGTGTTCCTTGAATGCTTGTTAGATGTTAGAGGTGTTACTTGAATGCTTGCTAGATGTTAGAGGTGTTCCTTGAATGCTTGTTAGAGGTGTTACTTGAATGCTTGCTAGATGTTAGAGGTGTTCCTTGGATGCTTGTTAGATGTTAGAGGTGTTCCTTGAATGCTTGTTAGATGTTAGAGGTGTTACTTGAATGCTTGCTAGATGTTAGAGGTGTTCCTTGAATGCTTGCTAGATGTTAAAGGTGTTCCTTGAATGCTTGCTAGATGTTAGAGGTGTTCCTTGAATGCTTGCTAGATGTTAGATGTGTTCCTTGAATGCTTGCTAGATGTTAGAGGTGTTCCTTGAATGCTTGCTAGATGTTAGAGGTGTTCCTTGAATGCTTGCTAGATGTTAGAGGTGTTCCTTGAATGCTTGCTAGATGTTAGAGGTGTTCCTTGGATGCTTGCTAGATGTGTTCCTTGAATGCTTGCTAGATGTTAGAGATGTTCCTTGAATGCTTGCTAGATGTTAGAGGTGTTCCTTGAATGCTTGCTAGATGTTAGAGGTGTTCCTTGAATGCTTGCTAGATGTTAGAGGTGTTCCTTGAATGCTTGCTAGATGTTAGAGGTGTTCCTTGAATGCTTGCTAGATGTTAGAGGTGTTCCTTGAATGCTTGCTAGATGTTCCTTGAATGCTTGTTAGATGTTAGAGGTGTTCCTTGAATGCTTGCTAGATGTTAGAGGTGTTCCTTGAATGCTTGCTAGAGGTGTTCCTTGAATGCTTGTTAGATGTTAGAGATGTTCCTTGAATGCTTGCTAGATGTTAGAGGTGTTACTTGAATGCTTGCTAGATGTTAGAGGTGTTCCTTGAATGCTTGTTAGATGTTAGAGATGTTCCTTGAATGCTTGCTAGATGTTAGAGGTGTTCCTTGAATGCTTGCTAGATGTTAGAGGTGTTCCTTGAATGCTTGCTAGATGTTAGAGGTGTTCCTTGAATGCTTGCTAGATGTTAGAGGTGTTCCTTGAATGCTTGCTAGATGTTAGAGGTGTTCCTTGAATGCTTGCTAGATGTTAGAGGTGTTCCTTGAATGCTTGTTAGATGTTAGAGGTGTTCCTTGAATGCTTGTTAGATGTTAAAGGTGTTCCTTGAATGCTTGTTAGAGGTGTTCCTTGAATGCTTGCTAGATGTTAGAGGTGTTCCTTGAATGCTTGCTAGATGTTCCTTGAATGCTTGTTAGATGTTAGAGGTGTTCCTTGAATGCTTGCTAGATGTTAGAGATGTTCCTTGAATGCTTGCTAGATGTTAGAGGTGTTCCTTGAATGCTTGTTAGATGTTAGAGGTGTTACTTGAATGCTTGTTAGATGTTAGAGGTGTTCCTTGAATGCTTGTTAGAGGTGTTACTTGAATGCTTGCTAGATGTTAGAGGTGTTCCTTGGATGCTTGTTAGATGTTAGAGGTGTTACTTGAATGCTTGTTAGATGTTAGAGGTGTTCCTTGAATGCTTGCTAGATGTTAGAGGTGTTCCTTGAATGCTTGTTAGATGTTAGAGGTGTTCCTTGAATGCTTGTTAGATGTTAGAGGTGTTCCTTGAATGCTTGCTAGATGTTAGAGGTGTTCCTTGAATGCTTGCTAGATGTTAGAGGTGTTCCTTGAATGCTTGCTAGATGTTAGAGGTGTTCCTTGAATGCTTGCTAGATGTTAGAGGTGTTCCTTGAATGCTTGCTAGATGTTAGAGGTGTTCCTTGAATGCTTGCTAGATGTTAGAGGTGTTCCTTGGATGCTTGCTAGATGTGTTCCTTGAATGCTTGCTAGATGTTAGAGATGTTCCTTGAATGCTTGCTAGATGTTAGAGGTGTTCCTTGAATGCTTGCTAGATGTTAGAGGTGTTCCTTGAATGCTTGCTAGAGGTGTTCCTTGAATGCTTGTTAGATGTTAGAGATGTTCCTTGAATGCTTGCTAGATGTTAGAGGTGTTACTTGAATGCTTGCTAGATGTTAGAGGTGTTCCTTGAATGCTTGTTAGATGTTAGAGATGTTCCTTGAATGCTTGTTAGATGTTAGAGATGTTCCTTGAATGCTTGTTAGATGTTAGAGGTGTTACTTGAATGCTTGCTAGATGTTAGAGGTGTTCCTTGAATGCTTGTTAGATGTTAGAGGTGTTCCTTGAATGCTTGCTAGATGTTAGAGGTGTTCCTTGAATGCTTGCTAGATGTTAGAGGTGTTCCTTGAATGCTTGTTAGATGTTAGAGGTGTTCCTTGAATGCTTGTTAGATGTTAGAGGTGTTCCTTGAATGCTTGTTAGATGTTAGAGGTGTTCCTTGAATGCTTGTTAGATGTTAGAGGTGTTCCTTGAATGCTTGCTAGATGTTAGAGGTGTTCCTTGAATGCTTGTTAGATGTTAGAGGTGTTCCTTGAATGCTTGTTAGATGTTAGAGGTGTTCCTTGAATGCTTGTTAGATGTTAGAGGTGTTCCTTGAATGCTTGTTAGAGGTGTTCCTTGGATGCTTGCTAGATGTGTTCCTTGAATGCTTGCTAGATGTTAGAGGTGTTCCTTGAATGCTTGCTAGATGTTAAAGCTAAGTATAAACAGTACTTTCTTCATGCATTCTAGGCAACATTATATATTCTGTTCCAGTGCAGTATAGATTTTTGTATCTTTGTTTAATTGATGTCCAAAACATTGTTGATTTGAGTCACATAAAAGACATCTCGAAATGTGAATTTTGCTCAATTAGCCCCATTTTCTCAGTCACTGTCGTCTATTAACTGTTTTCAGTTTGTTACTGTTTTATCAATAAAATATATACAATAATAAAGTTCCGTATTAGTATTTGCTTTGTGCGAGCTTCCAGACATGCTCGTCTATTCAAATCTGTCGGAGGAAAGCATCTGAAATTACCTCCCTTGCTTTAAACATGCTCCACGAGTGTCCTCTCTTTTATGAAATTCACCATTTGTTGGCACATTTTCTAACATTAGTTATTACCTCCCTTACTGTGAAATGCCATGAATTATCTCACTTTGAAAGAGCCATTTTTAACATTAGTTACCTCCCTTGCATTGAGTGTACAAGCTGCCTTTGTAACACGAGTGAGTTTATCTCCCTTTTATAAAATACGATATGATATTTGGAATTAAAATGTCTTTCCACAAATCTAAATAAATCAAAGCTGGATGGCAGCAATATTTTGTATACCTGAAGATATTAATTTTTTTAATTCGGGGATCACTGAAACATCCGTGTCAACCTCCAAGTGTGACCAAGGTCTTTGTATATTATGTGGTTTGGACCAGCCAGTGGTTCTAGTCTACCAGCTGGTTGGGATTCTTGCCGGGTTTGGGTTTTATAGCAAATAAGAGAATAATGTATGCATACAGCAGTGAACGACGGCATGCATTCTCATCCATACAGGGCTACAGTAATGACCAACAACATGAATTCTCATCCATACAGGGTTACAGTAATGAACAACATGAATTCTCATCCATACAGGGTTACAGTAATGAACAACAACATGAATTCTCATCCATACAGGGCTACAGCATGAATTCTCATCCATACAGGGCTACAGCAATGAACAACAACATGAATTCTCACCCATATAGGGCTACAACAACATGAATTCTCATCCATACAGCGCTACAGCAATGAACAACAACATGAATTCTCACCCATATAGGGCTACAACAACATGAATTCTCATCCATACAGGCTACAACAATGAACAACAACATGAATTCTCATCCATACAGGGCTACAACAATGAACAACAACATGAATTCTCACCCATACAGGGCTACAACAATGAACAACAACATGAATTCTCATCCATACAGGGCTACAACAACATGAATTCTCATCCATACAGGGCTACAACAATGAACAACAACATGAATTCTCACCCATACAGGGCTACAACAACATGAATTCTCACCCATACAGGGCTACAACAATGAACAACAACATGAATTCACATCCATACAGGCTACAAAAATGAACAACAACATGAATTCTCATCCATCCAGGGCTACAGCAATGAACAACAACATGAATTCTCATCCATACAGGGCTACAGCAATGAACAACAACATGAATTCTCATCCATACAGGGCTACAACAATGAACAACAACATGAATTCTCATCCATACAGGGCTACAACAATGAACAACAACATGAATTCTCATCCATACAGGGCTACAACAATGAACAACAACATGAATTCTCATCCATACAGGGCTACATTAATGAACAACAACATGAATTCTCATCCATATAGGGTTACAGTAATGAACAACATGAATTCTCATCCATACATGGTTACAGTAATGAACAACAACATGAATTCTCATCCATACAGGGCTACAGCAATGAACAACAACATGAATTCTCATCCATACAGCGCTACAGCAATGAACAACAACATGAATTCTCATCCATACAGGGCTACAGCAATGAACAACAACATGAATTCTCATCCATACAGGGCTACAGCATGAATTCTCATCCATACAGGGCTACAGCATGAATTCTCATCCATACAGGGCTACAGCAATGAACAACAATATGAATTCTCATCCATACAGGGCTACAACAATGAACAACAACATGAATTCTCATCTATACAGGGCTACAACAATGAACAACAACATGAATTCTCATCCATACAGGGCTACAATAATGAACACCAACATGCATTCTCATCCATACAGGGCTACAGCAATGAACAACAACATGAATTCTCACCCATACAGGGCTACAGTAATGAACAACAACATGAATTCTCATCCATACAGGGTTACAGTAATGAACAACAACATGAATTCTCATCCATACAGGGCTACAGTAATGAACAACAACATGAATTCTCATCCATACAGGGCTACAGTAATGAACAACAACATGCATTCTCATCCATACAGGGCTACAGTAATGAACAACAACATGAATTCTCATCCATACAGGGCTACAGCATGAATTATCATCCATACAGGGCTACAGCAATGAACAACAACATGAATTCTCATCCATACAGCGCTACAGCAATGAACAACAATATGAATTCTCATCCATACAGGGCTACAGTTATTGTTATGTTATATTTCGGGTTTTACGCCTGCATCAGCACCATTTTGGGCTATATCGCCAGCGGGCAGTTAACCTAGCAACACCTTTCCTGGGCAGGCTCCAGCGGTTAACCAGTACTTGGGTGCACCAACCTCCGTAAGAAACTGCCAACTTTTTCATATAAATGACACGGTCTGAGCGGGGCTCGAACCGTGACCATCAGTGATGATAGGTTACAGTGGTATACAAGTCGGCGACCATAACCACTCGACCACGGAGGCGGACACAGGGCTACAGCAATGAACAACAATATGAATTCTCATCCATACAAGGTTACAGCAATGAACAACAATATGAATTCTCATCCATACAGGGCTACAGCATGAATTCTCATTCATGCAGGGTTACAGCATGAATTCTCATCCATACAGGGTTACAGCATGAATTATCATCCATACAGGGTTACAGCATGAATTCTCATCCATACAGGGCTACAACAACATGAATTCTCATCCATACAGGGTTACAGCATGAATTCTCACCCATACAGGGCTACAACAATGAACAACAACATGAATTCTCACCCATACAGGGCTACAACAACATGAATTCTCATCCATACAGGGCTACAACAATGAACAACAACATGAATTCTCACCCATACAGGGCTACAACAATGAACAACAACATGAATTCTCACCAATACAGGGCTACAACAACATGAATTCTCATCCATACAGGGCTACAACAATGAACAACAACATGAATTCTCATCCATACAGGGCTACAGTAATGAACAACAACATGAATTCTCATCCATACAGGGCTACACCAATGAACAACAACATGAATTCTCATCCATACAGGGCTACAACAATGAACAACAACATGAATTCTCATCCATATAGGGATACAGCATGAATTCTCATCCATACAGGGCTACAACAATGAACAACAACATGAATTCTCATCCATACAGGGCTACAACAATGAACAACAACATGAATTCTCATCCATACAGGGCTACAACAATGAACAACAACATGAATTCTCACCCATACAGGGCTACAACAATGAACAACAACATGAATTCTCACCCATACAGGGCTACAACAACATGAATTCTCATCCATACAGGGCTACAACAATGAACAACAACATGAATTCTCATCCATACAGGGCTACAACAATGAACAACAACATGAATTCTCATCCATACAGGGCTACACAAATGAACAACAACATGAATTCTCATCCATACAGGGCTACAACAATGAACAACAACATGAATTCTCATCCATATAGGGATACAGCATGAATTCTCATCCATACAGGGCTACAACAATGAACAACAACATGAATTCTCATCCATACAGGGCTACAGCATGAATTCTCATCCATACAGGGCTACAACAAGCATGAATTCTCATCCATACAGGGTTACAGCAATGAACAACAACATGAATTCTCATCCATACAGGGTTACAGCAATGAACAACAACATGAATTCTCATCCATACAGGGCTACAGTAATGAACAACATGAATTCTCATCCATATAGGGATACAGCATGAATTCTCATCCATACAGGGTTACAGCATGAATTCTCACCCATACAGGGCTACAACAATGAACAACAACATGAATTCTCATCCATACAGGGCTACAACAATGAACAACAACATGAATTCTCATCCATACAGGGCTACAGTAATGAACAACAACATGAATTCTCATCCATACAGGGCTACAAAAATGAACAACAACATGAATTCTCATCCATACAGGGTTACAGTAATGAAAAACAACATGAATTCTCACCCATACAGGGCTACAGTAATGAACAACAACATGAATTCTCATCCATACAGGGCTACAGTAATGAACAACAACATGAATTCTCATCCATACAGGGCTACAAAAATGAACAACAACATGAATTCTCATCCATACAGGGTTACAGTAATGAACAACAACATGAATTCTCACCCATACAGGGCTACAGTAATGAACAACAACATGAATTCTCATCCATACAGGGCTACAGCATGAATTATCATCCATACAGGGCTACAGCAATGAACAACAACATGAATTCTCATCCATACAGCGCTACAGCAATGAACAACAATATGAATTCTCATCCATACAGGGCTACAGTTATTGTTATGTTATATTTCGGGTTTTACGCCTGCATCAGCACCATTTTGGGCTATATCGCCAGCGGGCAGTTAACCTAGCAACACCTTTCCTGGGCAGGCTCCAGCGGTTAACCAGTACTTGGGTGCACCAACCTCCGTAAGAAACTGCCAACTTTTTCATATAAATGACACGGTCTGAGCGGGGCTCGAACCGTGACCATCAGTGATGATAGGTTACAGTGGTATACAAGTCGGCGACCATAACCACTCGACCACGGAGGCGGACACAGGGCAACAGCAATGAACAACAATATGAATTCTCATCCATACAGGGCTACAGCAATGAACAACAACATGAATTCTCATCCATACAGGGCTACAACAATGAACAACAACATGAATTCTCATCCATACAGGGCTACAACAATGAACAACAACATGAATTCTCATCCATACAGGGCTACAACAATGAACAACAACATGAATTCTCATCCATACAGGGCTACATTAATGAACAACAACATGAATTCTCATCCATATAGGGTTACAGTAATGAACAACATGAATTCTCATCCATACAGGGTTACAGTAATGAACAACAACATGAATTCTCATCCATACAGGGCTACAGCAATGAACAACAACATGAATTCTCATCCATACAGCGCTACAGCAATGAACAACAACATGAATTCTCATCCATACAGCGCTACAGCAATGAACAACAACATGAATTCTCATCCATACAGGGCTACAGCAATGAACAACAACATGAATTCTCATCCATACAGGGCTACAGCATGAATTCTCATCCATACAGGGCTACAGCAATGAACAACAATATGAATTCTCATCCATACAGGGCTACAACAATGAACAACAACATGAATTCTCATCTATACAGGGCTACAACAATGAACAACAACATGAATTCTCATCCATACAGGGCTACAATAATGAACACCAACATGCATTCTCATCCATACAGGGCTACAGCAATGAACAACAACATGAATTCTCACCCATACAGGGCTACAGTAATGAACAACAACATGAATTCTCATCCATACAGGGTTACAGTAATGAACAACAACATGAATTCTCATCCATACAGGGCTACAGTAATGAACAACAACATGAATTCTCATCCATACAGGGCTACAGTAATGAACAACAACATGCATTCTCATCCATACAGGGCTACAGTAATGAACAACAACATGAATTCTCATCCATACAGGGCTACAGCATGAATTATCATCCATACAGGGCTACAGCAATGAACAACAACATGAATTCTCATCCATACAGCGCTACAGCAATGAACAACAATATGAATTCTCATCCATACAGGGCTACAGTTATTGTTATGTTATATTTCGGGTTTTACGCCTGCATCAGCACCATTTTGGGCTATATCGCCAGCGGGCAGTTTACCTAGCAACACCTTTCCTGGGCAGGCTCCAGCGGTTAACCAGTACTTGGGTGCACCAACCTCCGTAAGAAACTGCCAACTTTTTCATATAAATGACACGGTCTGAGCGGGGCTCGAACCGTGACCATCAGTGATGATAGGTTACAG
>JABXNX010002679.1:0-41160 GCA_014843695.1 Archivesica marissinica | reverse complement strand
AATGTTATAATATGTATGTAGAGTTACCCAGCATACCCTGGCATACTACAGTGAATGTTAGAATCTGTATGTAGAGTTACTCAGCCTACCCTGGCATACTACAGTGAATGTTAGAATCTGTATGTAGAGTCACACAGCCTACCCTTGCACACTACAGTGAATGTTAGAATATGTATGTAGGAGTCATTCAGCCTACCCTGGCATACTACAATGAATGTTAGAATCTGTATGTAGAGTCACTCAGCCTACCCTGGCATACTACAATGAATGTTAGAATCTGTATGTAGAGTCACCCAGCCTACCCTGGAACACTACAATGAAAGTTAGAATCTGTATGTAGAGTCACTCAGCCTACCTTGGCATACTATAGTGAATGTTAGAATCTGTATGTAGGGTCAATCAGCCTCCCCTGGCACACTACATTGAATGTTAGAATCTGTATGTATAGTAACTCAGACTACCCTGGAATACTACAGTGAATGTTATAATCTATATGAAGAGTCACTCAGCCTACCCTGTCACACTATAGTGAATGTTAGAATCTGTATGTAGAGTCGCTCAGCCTACCCTGACATACTACAGTGAATGTTAGAATCTGTATGTATGTAGAGTCACTCAGCCTATCCTGGTATACTACAGTGCATGTTAGAATCTGTATGTATGTATAGTCACTCAGCCTACCCTGACACACTACAGTGAATGTTAGAATATGTATGTAGAGTCACTCAGCCTACTCTGACATGCTACAGTGAATGTTAGAATCTGTATGTATGTAGAGTCACTCAGCCTACCCTGGTATACTACAGTGAATGTTAGAATCTGTATGTATGTAGAGTCACTCAGCCTACCCTGGTATACTACAGTGAATGTTAGAATCTGTATGTATGTAGAGTCACCCAGCCTACCCTGGCACACTACAATGAATGTTAGAATCTATATGTAGAGTCACTCAGCCTACCCTGGCATACTACTGTGAATGTTAGAATCTGTATGTAGAGACACTCAGCCTACCCTGGCACACTACATTGAATGTCAGAATCTGTATGTAGAGTTACCCAGCCTACCCTGTTATACTACAGTGAATGTTAGAATATGTATGTAGAGTTACTCAGCCTACCCTGGCATACTACAATGAATGTTAGAATCTGTATGTAGAGTTACCCAGCCTAGCCTGGTATACTACAGTGAATGTTAGAATCTGTATGTAGAGTTACTCAGCCTACCCTGGTATACTACAGTGAATGTTATAATATGTATGTAGAGTTACCCAGCATACCCTGGCATACTACAGTGAATGTTAGAATCTGTATGTAGAGTTACTCAGCCTACCCTGGCATACTACAGTGAATGTTAGAATCTGTATGTAGAGTCACACAGCCTACCCTTGCACACTACAGTGAATGTTAGAATATGTATGTAGGAGTCATTCAGCCTACCCTGGCATACTACAATGAATGTTAGAATCTGTATGTAGAGTCAACCAACCTACCCTGCACACTACAATGAAAGTTAGAATCTGTATGTAGAGTCACTCAGCCTACCTTGGCATACTACAGTGAATGATAGAATCTGTATGTAGAGTCACTCAGCCTCCCCTGGCACACTACATTGAATGTTAGAATCTGTATGTATAGTAACTCAGACTACCCTGGCATACTACAGTGAATGTTATAATCTATATGAAGAGTCACTCAGCCTACCCTGTCACACTATAGTGAATGTTAGAATCTGTATGTAGAGTCGCTCAGCCTACCCTGACATACTACAGTGAATGTTAGAATCTGTATGTATGTAGAGTCACTCAGCCTATCCTGGTATACTACAGTGAATGTTAGAATCTGTATGTATGTATAGTCACTCAGCCTACCCTGGCACACTACAGTGAATGTTAAAATATGTATGTAGAGTCACTCAGCCTACTCTGACATGCTACAGTGAATGTTAGAATCTGTATGTATGTAGAGTCACTCAGCCTACCCTGGTATACTACAGTGAATGTTAGAATCTGTATGTATGTAGAGTCACTCAGCCTACCCTGGTATACTACAGTGAATGTTAGAATATGTATGTATGTAGAGTCACTCAGCCTACCCTGGCATACTACAATGAATGTTAGAATCTATATGTACAGTCACTAAGCATACCCAGGGATACTACACTGAATGTTAGAATATATATGTAGAGTCACTCAGCCTACCCTGGCATACTACAATGAATGTTAGAATCTGTATGTAGAGTCACTCAGCCTACCCTGGCATATTACAATGAATGTTAGAATCTCTATGTAGAGTCACTCAGCCTACCCTGGCATACTACAGTGAATGTTAGAAATGTATGTATGTAGAGTCACTCAGCCTACCCTGGCATACTACAATGAATATTAGAATCTGTATGTAGATTTACCCAGCCTACCCTGGCATACTACAGAGAAAGTTAGAATATGTATGTAGAGTTACACAGCCTACCCTGGTATACTACAGTGAATGTTAGAATCTGTATGTAGAGTCACTCAGCCTACCCTGGCATACTACAGTGAATGTTAGAATCTGTATGTAGAGTCACTCAGCCTACCCTGGCATACTACAATGAATGTTAGAATCTGTATGTAGAGTTACTCAGCCTACTCTGGCATACTACAGTAAATGTTAAAATCTGTATGTAGAGTGACTCAGCCTACCCTGGCATACTACAGTGAATGTTAGAATCTGTATGTAGAGTCACACAGCCTACCCTTGCACACTACAGTGAATGTTAGAATATGTATGTAGGAGTCATTCAGCCTACCCTGGCATACTACAGTGAATGTTAGAATCTGTATGTAGAGTCACTCAGCCTACCCTGGCATACTACAATGAATGCTAGAATCTGTATGTAGAGTCACCCAGCCTACCCTGGAACACTACAATGAAAGTTAGAATCTGTATGTAGAGTCACTCAGCCTACCTTGGCATACTATAGTGAATGTTAGAATCTGTATGTAGGGTCACTCAGCCTCCCCTGGCACACTACATTGAATGTTAGAATCTGTATGTATAGTAACTCAGACTACCCTGGCATACTACAGTGAATGTTATAATCTATATGAAGAGTCACTCAGCCTACCCTGTCACACTATAGTGAATGTTAGAATCTGTATGTAGAGTCGCTCAGCCTACCCTGACATACTACAGTGAATGTTAGAATCTGTATGTATGTAGAGTCACTCAGCCTATCCTGGTATACTACAGTGCATGTTAGAATCTGTATGTATGTATAGTCACTCAGCCTACCCTGACACACTACAGTGAATGTTAGAATATGTATGTAGAGTCACTCAGCCTACTCTGACATGCTACAGTGAATGTTAGAATCTGTATGTATGTAGAGTCACTCAGCCTACCCTGGTATACTACAGTGAATGTTAGAATCTGTATGTATGTAGAGTCACTCAGCCTACCCTGGTATACTACAGTGAATGTTAGAATCTGTATGTATGTAGAGTCACCCAGCCTACCCTGGCACACTACAATGAATGTTATAATCTGTATGTAGAGTCACTCAGCCTACCCTGGCATACTACTGTGAATGTTAGAATCTGTATGTAGAGACACTCAGCCTACCCTGGCACACTACATTGAATGTCAGAATCTGTATGTAGAGTTACCCAGCCTACCCTGTTATACTACAGTGAATGTTAGAATATGTATGTAGAGTTACTCAGCCTACCCTGGCATACTACAATGAATGTTAGAATCTGTATGTAGAGTTACCCAGCCTAGCCTGGTATACTACAGTGAATGTTAGAATCTGTATGTAGAGTTACTCAGCCTACCCTGGTATACTACAGTGAATGTTATAATATGTATGTAGAGTTACCCAGCATACCCTGGCATACTACAGTGAATGTTAGAATCTGTATGTAGAGTTACTCAGCCTACCCTGGCATACTACAGTGAATGTTAGAATCTGTATGTAGAGTCACTCAGCCTCCCCTTGCACACTACAGTGAATGTTAGAATATGTATGTAGGAGTCATTCAGCCTACCCTGGCATACTACAATGAATGTTAGAATCTGTATGTAGAGTCAACCAACCTACCCTGGCACACTACAATGAAAGTTAGAATCTGTATGTAGAGTCACTCAGCCTACCTTGGCATACTACAGTGAATGTTAGAATCTGTATGTAGAGTCACTCAGCCTCCCCTGGCACACTACATTGAATGTTAGAATCTGTATGTATAGTAACTCAGACTACCCTGGCATACTACAGTGAATGTTATAATCTATATGAAGAGTCACTCAGCCTACCCTGTCACACTATAGTGAATTTTAGAATCTGTATGTAGAGTCGCTCAGCCTACCCTGACATACTACAGTGAATGTTAGAATCTGTATGTATGTAGAGTCACTCAGCCTATCCTGGTATACTACAGTGAATGTTAGAATCTGTATGTATGTATAGTCACTCAGCCTACCCTGGCACACTACAGTGAATGTTAAAATATGTATGTAGAGTCACTCAGCCTACTCTGACATGCTACAGTGAATGTTAGAATCTGTATGTATGTAGAGTCACTCAGCCTACCCTGGTATACTACAGTGAATGTTAGAATCTGTATGTATGTAGAGTCACTCAGCCTACCCTGGTATACTACAGTGAATGTTAGAATATGTATGTATGTAGAGTCACTCAGCCTACCCTGGCATACTACAATGAATGTTAGAATCTATATGTACAGTCACTAAGCATACCCAGGTATACTACACTGAATGTTAGAATATACATGTAGAGTCACTCAGCATACCCTGGCATACTACAATGAATGTTAGAATCTGTATGTAGAGTCACTCAGCCTACCCTGGCATATTACAATGAATGTTAGAATCTCTATGTAGAGTCACTCAGCCTACCCTGGCATACTACAGTGAATGTTAGAATATGTATGTATGTAGAGTCACTCAGCCTACTCTGGCATATTACAATGAATATTAGAATCTGTATGTAGATTTACCCAGCCTACCCTGGCATACTACAGAGAAAGTTAGAATATGTATGTAGAGTTACACAGCCTACCCTGGTATACTACAGTGAATGTTAGAATCTGTATGTAGAGTCACTCAGCCTACCCTGGCATACTACAGTGAATGTTAGAATCTGTATGTAGAGTCACTCAGCCTACCCTGGCATACTACAATGAATGTTAGAATCTGTATGTAGAGTTACTCAGCCTACTCTGGCATACTACAGTAAATGTTAAAATCTGTATGTAGAGTGACTCAGCCTACCCTGTCACACTACAATGAATGTTAGAATATGTATGTATGAGTCACTCAGCCTACCCTGACATACTACAATGAATGTTAGAATCTGTATGTAGAGTCACCCAGCCTACCCTGGCACACTACAATGAATGTTAGAATCTGTATGTAGAGTCACTCAGCCTACCCTGGCATACTACTGTGAATGTTAGAATCTGTATGTAGAGACACTCAGCCTACCCTGGCACACTACATTGAATGTCAGAATCTGTATGTAGAGTTACCCAGCCTACCCTGGTATACTACAGTGAATGTTAGAATCTATATGTAGAGTTACCCAGCCTACCCTGATATACTACAGTGAATGCTAGAATATGTATGTAGAGTCACTCAGCCTACCCTGGCATACTACAATGAATGTTAGAATCTGTATGTAGAGTTACCCAGCCTAGCCTGGTATACTACAGTGAATGTTATAATATGTATGTAGAGTTACTCAGCCTACCCTGGCATACTACAGTGAATGTTAGAATATGTATGTAGAGTCACTCAGCCTACCCTGGCATACTACAGTGATTGTTAGAATCTGTATGTAGAGTCACTCAGCCTACCCTGGCATACTACAATGAATGTTAGAATCTGTATGTAGAGTTACTCAGCCTACTCTGGCATACTACAGTAAATGTTAAAATCTGTATGTAGAGTGACTCAGCCTACCCTGTCACACTACAGTGAATGTTAGAATATGTATGTATGAGTCACTCAGCCTACCCTGACATACTACAATGAATGTTAGAATCTGTATGTAGAGTCACCCAGCCTACCCTGGCACACTACAATGAATGTTAGAATCTGTATGTAGAGTCACTCAGCCTACCCTGGCATACTACAGTGAATGTTAGAATCTGTATGTAGAGTCACTCAGCCTACCCTGGTATACTACAGTGAATGTTAGAATCTATATGTAGAGTTACTCAGCCTACCCTGATATACTACAGTGAATGTTAGAATATGTATGTAGAGTTACTCAGCCTACCCTGGCATACTACAATGAATGTTAGAATCTGTATGTAGAGTTACCCAGCCTAGCCTGGTATACTACAGTGAATGTTATAATATGTATGTAGAGTTACTCAGCCTACCCTGGCATACTACAGTGAATGTTAGAATATGTATGTAGAGTCACCAGCCTACCCTGCATACTACAGTGAATGTTAGAATCTGTATGTAGAGTCACTCAGCCTACCCTGGCATACTACAGTGAATGTTAGAATCTGTATGTAGAGTCACTCAGCCTACCCTGGCATACTACAGTGAATGTTAGAATCTGTATGTAGAGTCACTCAGCCTACCCTGGCATACTACAATGAATGTTAGAATCTGTATGTAGAGTCACTCAGCCTACCCTGGCATACTACAGTGAATGTTAGAATCTGTATGTAGAGTCACTCAGCCTACCCTGGCATACTACAGTGAATGTTAGAATCTGTATGTAGAGTCACTCAGCCTACCCTGGTATACTACAGTGAATGTTAGAATCTGTATGTAGAGTCACTCAGCCTACCCTGGCATACTACAGTGAATGTTAGAATCTATATGTAGAGTCACTCAGCCTACCCTGGCATACTACAGTGAATGTTAGAATCTGTATGTATAGTAACTCAGACTACCCTGGCATACTACAGTGAATGTTATAATCTATATGAAGAGTCACTCAGCCTACCCTGTCACACTACAGTGAATGTTAGAATCTGTATGTAGAGTCGCTCAGCCTACCCTGACATACTACAGTGAATGTTAGAATCTGTATGTATGTAGAGTCACTCAGCCTATCCTGGTATACTACAGTGAATGTTAGAATATGTATGTATGTATAGTCACTCAGCCTACCCTGGTATACTACAGTGAATGTTAGAATATGTATGTATGTATAGTCACTCAGCCTACCCTAGCACACTACAGTGAATGTTAGAATCTGTATGTAGTGTCACTCAGCCTACTCTGACATACTACAGTGAATGTTAGAATCTGTATGTATGTAGAGTCACTCAGCCTACCCTGGTATACTACAGTGAATGTTAGAATCTGTATGTATGTAGAGTCACTCAGCCTACCCTGGTATACTACAGTGAATGTTAGAATCTGTATGTATGTAGAGTCACTCAGCCTACCCTGGCATACTACAATGAATGTTAGAATCTATATGTACAGTCACTAAGCCTACCCTGGCATACTACACTGAATGTTAGAATCTATATGTAGAGTCACTCAGCTTACCCTGGCATACTACAATGAATGTTAGAATCTGTATGTAGAGTCACTCAGCCTACCCTGGCATACTACAGTGAATGTTAGAATCTGTATGTTGAGTCACTCAGTCTACCCTGGCATACTACAATGAATGTTATAATCTGTATGTAGAGTCACTCAGCCTACCCTGGCATACTACACTGAATGTTAGAATCTATATATAGAGTCACTCAGCCTACCCTGGCATACTACAATGAATGTTAGAATCTATATGTAGAGTCACTCAGCCTACCCTGGCATACTACAATGAATGTTATAATCTGTATGTAGAGTCACTCAGCCTACCCTGGCATACTACAGTGAATGTTAGAATCTGTATGTAGAATCACTCAGCCTACCCTGGCATACTACAATGAATGTTAGAATCTGTATGTAGAGTTACTCAGCCTACCCTGGCATACTACAGTAAATGTTAAAATCTGTATGTAGAGTTACTCAGCCTACCCTGTCACACTACAGTGAATGTTAGAATATGTATGTATGAGTCACTCAGCCTACCCTGACATACTACAATGAATGTTAGAATCTGTATGTAGAGTCACCCAGCCTACCCTGGCACACTACAATGAATGTTAGAATCTGTATGTAGAGTCACTCAGCCTACCCTGGCATACTACTGTGAATGTTAGAATCTGTATGTAGAGACACTCAGCCTACCCTGGCACACTACATTGAATGTCAGAATCTGTATGTAGAGTTACCCAGCCTACCCTTGTATACTACAGTGAATGTTAGAATCTATATGTAGAGTTACCCAGCCTACCCTGGTATACTACAGTGAATGTTAGAATATGTATGTAGAGTTACTCAGCCTACCCTGGCATACTACAATGAATGTTAGAATCTGTATGTAGAGTTACCCAGCCTAGCCTGGTATACTACAGTGAATGTTAGAATCTGTATGTAGAGTTACTCAGCCTACCCTGGTATACTACAGTGAATGTTATAATATGTATGTAGAGTTACCCAGCATACCCTGGCATACTACAGTGAATGTTAGAATCTGTATGTAGAGTTACTCAGCCTACCCTGGCATACTACAGTGAATGTTAGAATCTGTATGTAGAGTCACACAGCCTACCCTTGCACACTACAGTGAATGTTAGAATATGTATGTAGGAGTCATTCAGCCTACCCTGGCATACTACAATGAATGTTAGAATCTGTATGTAGAGTCACTCAGCCTACCCTGGCATACTACAGTGAATGTTAGAATCTGTATGTAGAGTCACTCAGCCTACCCTGGCACACTACATTGAATGTTAGAATCTGTATGTAGAGTCACTCAGCCTACCCTGGCATACTACAGTGAATGTTAGAATCTGTATGTATGTAGAGTCACTCAGCCTACCCTGGTATACTACAGTGAATGTTAGAATCTGTATGTATGTATAGTCACTCAGCCTACCCTGGTATACTACAGTGAATGTTAGAATATGTATGTATGTATAGTCACTCAGCCTACCCTGGTATACTACAGTGAATGTTAGAATCTGTATGTATGTATAGTCACTCAGCCTACCCTGGCATACTACAGTGAATGTTAGAATCTGTATGTAGAGTCACTCAGCCTACCCTGGCATACTACAGTGAATGTTAGAATCTGTATGTATGTAGTCACTCAGCCTACCCTGGTATACTACAGTGAATGTTAGAATCTGTATGTATGTAGAGTCACTCAGCCTACCCTGGCATACTACAATGAATGTTAGAATCTATATGTAGAGTCACTCAGCCTACCCTGGCATACTACACTGAATGTTAGAATATATATGTAGAGTCACTCAGCCTACCCTGGCATACTACAATGAATGTTAGAATCTGTATGTAGAGTCACTCAGCCTACCCTGGCATACTACAATGAATGTTAGAATCTCTATGTAGAGTCACTCAACCTACCCTGGCATACTACAGTGAATGTTAGAATCTGTATGTATGTAGAGTCACTCAGCCTACCCTGGCATACTACAATGAATATTAGAATCTGTATGTAGATTTACCCAGCCTACCCTGGCATACTACAGTGATTGTTAGAATATGTATGTAGAGTTACACAGCCTACCCTGGTATACTACAGTGAATGTTAGAATCTGTATGTAGAGTCACTCAGCCTACCCTGGCATACTACAGTGAATGTTAGAATCTGTATGTAGAGTCACTCAGCCTACCCTGGCATACTACAATGAATGTTAGAATCTGTATGTAGAGTTACTCAGCCTACCCTGGCATACTACAGTAAATGTTAAAATCTGTATGTAGAGTGACTCAGCCTACCCTGTCACACTACAGTGAATGTTAGAATATGTATGTATGAGTCACTCAGCCTACCCTGACATACTACAATGAATGTTAGAATCTGTATGTAGAGTCACCCAGCCTACCCTGGCACACTACAATGAATGTTAGAATCTGTATGTAGAGTCACTCAGCCTACCCTGGCATACTACAGTGAATGTTAGAATCTGTATGTAGAGTTACTCAGCCTACCCTGGTATACTACAGTGAATGTTAGAATCTGTATGTAGAGTCACTCAGCCTACCCTGGCATACTACAGTGAATGTTAGAATCTGTATGTAGAGTCACTCAGCCTACCCTGGCATACTACAATGAATGTTAGAATCTGTATGTAGAGTTACTCAGCCTACCCTGGCATACTACAGTAAATGTTAAAATCTGTATGTAGAGTGACTCAGCCTACCCTGTCACACTACAGTGAATGTTAGAATATGTATGTATGAGTCACTCAGCCTACCCTGACATACTACAATGAATGTTAGAATCTGTATGTAGAGTCACCCAGCCTACCCTGGCACACTACAATGAATGTTAGAATCTGTATGTAGAGTCACTCAGCCTACCCTGGCATACTACTGTGAATGTTAGAATCTGTATGTAGAGACACTCAGCCTACCCTGGCACACTACATTGAATGTCAGAATCTGTATGTAGAGTTACCCAGCCTACCCTGGTATACTACAGTGAATGTTAGAATCTGTATGTAGAGTTACCCAGCCTAGCCTGGTATACTACAGTGAATGTTAGAATCTGTATGTAGAGTTACTCAGCCTACCCTGGTATACTACAGTGAATGTTATAATATGTATGTAGAGTTACCCAGCCTACCCTGGCATACTACAGTGAATGTTAGAATATATATGTAGAGTTACTCAGCCTACCCTGGCATACTACAGTGAATGTTAGAATCTGTATGTAGGAGTCATTCAGCCTACCCTGGCATACGACAATGAATGTTAGAATCTGTATGTAGAGTCACTCAGCCTACCCTGGCATACTACAATGAATGTTAGAATCTATATGTAGAGTCACCCAGCCTACCCTGGCACACTACAATGAAAGTTAGAATCTGTATGTAGTGTCACTCAGCCTACCCTGGCATACTACAGTGAATGTTAGAATCTGTATGTAGAGTCACTCAGCCTCCCCTGGCACACTACATTGAATGTTAGAATCTATATGTAGAGTCACTCAGCCTACCCTGGCATATTACAATGAATGTTAGAATCTGTATGTAGAGTCATTCAGCCTACCCTGGCATATTACAGTGAATGTTAGAATCTGTAGGTAGAGTTACTCAGCATACCATGGTATAATACAATGAATGTTAGAATCTGTATGTAGAGTTACTCAGCCTACCCTGGTATACTACAATGAATGTTAGAATCTGTATGTAGAGTTACCCAGCCTACCCTCGTATACTACAGTGAAATTTAGAATATGTATGTAGAGTTACTCAGCCTACCCTGGTATACTACAGTGAATGTTAGAATCTGTATGTAGATTTACCCAGCCTACCCTGGTATACTACAGTGAATGTTAGAATCTGTATGTAGAGTCACTCAGCCTAACCTGGCATACTACAGTGAATGTTAGAATCTATATGTAGAGTCACTCAGCCTACCCTGGCATACTACAGTGAATGTTAGAATCTGTATGTATAGTAACTCAGACTACCCTGGCATACTACAGTGAATGTTATAATCTATATGAAGAGTCACTCAACCTACCCTGTCACACTACAGTGAATGTTAGAATCTGTATGTAGAGTCGCTCAGCCTACTCTGACATACTACAGTGAATGTTAGAATCTGTATGTATGTAGAGTCACTCAGCCTATCCTGGTATACTACAGTGAATGTTAGATTATGTATGTATGTATAGTCACTCAGCCTACCCTGGTATACTACAGTGAATGTTAGAATATGTATGTATGTAGAGTCACTCAGCCTACCCTGGTATACTACAGTGAATGTTAGAATTTGTATGTATGTAGAGTCACTCAGCCTACACTGGTATACTACAGTGAATGTTAGAATCTGTATGTATGTAGAGTCACTCAGCCTACCCTGGCATACTACAATGAATGTTAGAATCTATATGTACAGTCACTAAGCCTACCCTGGCATACTACACTGAATGTTAGAATCTATATGTAGAGTCACTCAGCCTACCCTGGCATATTACAATGAATGTTAGAATCTGTATGTAGAGTCACTCAGCCTACCCTGGCATACTACAATGAATGTTAGAATCTCTATGTAGAGTCATCCAGCCTACCCTGGCATACTACAGTGAATGTTAGAATCTGTATGTTGAGTCACTCAGCCTACCCTGGCATACTACAATGAATGTTAGAATCTATATGTAGAGTCACTCAGCCTACCCTGGTATACTACAATGAATGTTAGAATCTATATGTAGAGTCACTCAGCCTACCCTGGCATACTACAATGAATGTTAGAATCTGTATGTAGAGTCACTCAGCCTACCCTGGCATACTACTGTGAATTTTATAATCTATATGTAGAGTCACACAGCCTACTCTGGCATACTACAGTGAATGTTAGAATCTGTATGTAGAGTCACTCAGCCTACCCTGACATACTACAGTGAATGTTAGAATCTGTATGTATGTAGAGTCACTCAGCCTACCCTGGCATACTACATTGAATGTTAGAATCTATATGTAGAGTCACTCAGCCTACCCTGGTATACTACAGTGAATGTTAGAATCTGTATGTATGTAGAGTCACTCAGCCTACCCTGGTATACTACAGTGAATGTTAGAATATGTATGTATGTATAGTCACTCAGCCTACCCTGGCACACTACAGTGAATGTTAGAATCTGTATGTAGAGTCACTCAGCCTACCCTGACATACTACAGTGAATGTTAGAATCTGTATGTATGTAGAGTCACTCAGCCTACCCTGGAATACTACAGTGAATGTTAGAATCTGTATGTATGTAGAGTCACTCAGCCTACCCTGGCATACTACACTGAATGTTAGAATCTATATATTGAGTCACTCAGCCTACCCTGGCATACTACAATGAATGTTAGAATCTATATGTAGAGTCACTCAGCCTACCCTGGCATACTACAATGAATGTTAGAATCTCTATTTAGAGTCACTCAGCCTACCCTGTCATACTACAGTGAATGTTAGAATCTGTATGTATGTAGAGTCACTCAGCCTACCCTGGCATACTACAATGAATGTTAGAATCTATATGTAGAGTCACTCAGCCTACCCTGGTATACTACAGTGAATGTTAGAATCTGTATGTATGTAGAGTCACTCAGCCTACCCTGGCATACTACAATGAATGTTAGAATCTATATGTAGAGTCACTAAGCCTACCCTGGCATACTACAATGAATGTTAGAATCTATATGTAGAGTCACTCAGCCTACCCTGGCATACTACAATGAATGTTAGAATCTGTATGTAGAGTCACTCAGCCTACCCTGGTATACTACAATGAATGTTAGAATCTGTATGTAGAGTCACTCAGCCTACCCTGGCATACTACAGTGAATGTTAGAATCTGTATGTATGTAGAGTCACTCAGCCTACCCTGGCATACTACAATGAATGTTAGAATCTATATGTAGAGTCACTAAGCCTACCCTGGCATACTACAATGAATGTTAGAATCTATATGTAGAGTCATTCAGCCTACCCTGGCATACTACAATGAATGTTAGAATCTGTATGTAGAGTCACTCAGCCTACCCTGGTATACTACAATGAATGTTAGAATCTGTATGTAGAGTCACTCAGCCTACCCTGGCATACTACAGTGAATGTTAGAATCTGTATGTATGTAGAGTCACTCAGCCTACCCTGGCATACTACAGTGAATGTTAGAATCTGTATGTATGTAGAGTCACTCAGCCTACCCTGGTATACTACAGTGAATGTTAGAATCTGTATGTATGTAGAGTCACTCAGCCTACCCTGGCATACTACAATGAATGTTAGAATCTATATGTACAGTCACTAAGCCTACCCTGGCATACTACACTGAATGTTAGAATCTATATGTAGAGTCACTCAGCCTACCCTGGCATACTACAATGAATGTTAGAATCTATATGTAGAGTCACTCAGCCTACCCTGGCATACTACAATGAATGTTAGAATCTCTATGTAGAGTCACTCAGCCTACCCTGGCATACTACAGTGAATGTTAGAATCTGTATGTATGTAGAGTCACTCAGCCTACCCTGGCATACTACAATGAATGTTAGAATCTATATGTAGAGTCACTCAGCCTACCCTGGCATACTACAGTGAATGTTAGAATCTGTATGTAGAGTCACTCAGCCTACCCTGGCATACTACAATGAATGTTAGAATCTATATGTAGAGTCACTCAGCCTACCCTGGCATACTACAATGAATGTTAGAATCTATATGTAGAGTCACTCAGCCTACCCTGGCATACTACAATGAATGTTAGAATCTGTATGTAGAGTCACTCAGCCTACCCTGGCATACTACTGTGAATTTTATAATCTATATGTAGAGTCACACAGCCTACCCTGGCATACTACAGTGAATGTTAGAATCTGTATGTAGAGTCACTCAGCCTACCCTGACATACTACAGTGAATGTTAGAATCTGTATGTATGTAGAGTCACTCAGCCTACCCTGGCATACTACATTGAATGTTAGAATCTATATGTAGAGTCACTCAGCCTACCCTGGTATACTACAGTGAATGTTAGAATCTGTATGTATGTAGAGTCACTCAGCCTACCCTGGTATACTACAGTGAATGTTAGAATATGTATGTATGTATAGTCACTCAGCCTACCCTGGCACACTACAGTGAATGTTAGAATCTGTATGTAGAGTCACTCAGCCTACCCTGACATACTACAGTGAATGTTAGAATCTGTATGTATGTAGAGTCACTCAGCCTACCCTGGAATACTACAGTGAATGTTAGAATCTGTATGTATGTAGAGTCACTCAGCCTACCCTGGCATACTACAGTGAATGTTAGAATATATATGTACAGTCACTAAGCCTACCCTGGCATACTACACTGAATGTTAGAATCTATATATTGAGTCACTCAGCCTACCCTGGCATACTACAATGAATGTTAGAATCTATATGTAGAGTCACTCAGCCTACCCTGGCATACTACAATGAATGTTAGAATCTCTATGTAGAGTCACTCAGCCTACCCTGGCATACTACAGTGAATGTTAGAATCTGTATGTATGTAGAGTCACTCAGCCTACCCTGGCATACTACAATGAATGTTAGAATCTATATGTAGAGTCACTAAGCCTACCTTGGCATACTACAATGAATGTTAGAATCTATATGTAGAGTCATTCAGCCTACCCTGGCATACTACAATGAATGTTAGAATCTGTATGTAGAGTCACTCAGCCTACCCTGGCATACTACAATGAATGTTAGAATCTGTATGTAGAGTCACTCAGCCTACCCTGGCATAATACAGTGAATGTTAGAATCTGTATGTATGTAGAGTCACTCAGCCTACCCTGGCATACTACAATGAATGTTAGAATCTATATGTAGAGTCACTCAGCCTACCCTGGCATACTACAATGAATGTTAGAATCTATATGTAGAGTCATTCAGCCTACCCTGGCATACTACAATGAATGTTAGAATCTGTATGTAGAGTCACTCAGCCTACCCTGGCATACTACAATGAATGTTAGAATCTGTATGTAGAGTCACTCAGCCTACCCTGGCATAATACAGTGAATGTTAGAATCTGTATGTATGTAGTGTCACTCAGCCTACTCTGACATACTACAGTGAATGTTAGAATCTGTATATATGTAGAGTCACTCAGCCTACCCTGGTATACTACAGTGAATGTTAGAATCTGTATGTATGTAGAGTCACTCAGCCTACCCTGGCATACTACAATGAATGTTAGAATCTATATGTACAGTCACTAAGCCTACCCTGGCATACTACACTGAATGTTAGAATCTATATATAGAGTCACTCAGCCTACCCTGGCATACTATAATGAATGTTAGAATCTATATGTAGAGTCACTCAGCCTACCCTGGCATACTACAATGAATGTTAGAATCTCTATTTAGAGACACTCAGCCTACCCTGGCATACTACAGTGAATGTTAGAATCTGTATGTATGTAGAGTCACTCAGCCTACCCTGGCATACTACAATGAATGTTAGAATATATATGTAGAGTCACTCAGTCTACCCTGGCATACTACAATGAATGTTAGAATATATATGTAGAGTCACTCAGCCTACCCTGGCATACTACAATGAATGTTAGAATATATATGTAGAGTCACTCAGCCTACCCTGGCATACTACAATGAATGTTATAATCTATATGTAGAGTCACTCAGCCTACCCTGGCATACTACAATGAATTTTAGAATCTGTATGTAGAGTCACTCTGCCTACCCTGGCATACTACAATGAATGTTAGAATCTGTATGTAGAGTCATTCAGCCTACCCTGGCATACTACAGTGAATGTTAGAATCTGTATGTATGTAGAGTCATTCAGCCTACCCTGGCATACTACAGTGAATGTTAGAATCTGTATGTAGAGTCACTCAGCCTACCTTGACATACTATAGTGAATGTTAGAATCTGTATGTATGTAGAGTCACTCAGCATACCCTGGTATACTACAGTGAATGTTAGAATATGTATGTATGTAGAGTCACTCAGCCTACCCTGGCATACTACAGTGAATGTTAGAATATGTATGTATGTAGAGTCACTCAGCCTACCCTGGCATACTACAGTGAATGTTAGAATATATGTGTAGAGTCACTCAGCCTACCCTGGCATACTACAATGACTGTTAGAATATGTATGTAGAGTCACTCAGCCTACCCTGGCATACTACAATGAATGTTAGAATCTGTATGTAGAGTCACCCAGCCTACCCTGGCACACTACAATGAATGTTAGAATCTGTATGTAGGGTCACTCAGCCTACCCTGGCACACTACATTGAATGTTAGTATCTATATGTAGAGTCACTCAGCCTACCCTGGCATACTACAGTGAATGTTAGAATCTGTATGTAGAGTTACTCAGCATACCCTGGTATACTACAATGAATGTTAGAATCTGTATGTAGAGTTACCCAGCCTACCCTGGTATACTACAGTGAATGTTTGAATATGTATGTAGAGTTACTCAGCCTACCCTGGCATACTACAGTGAATGTTAGAATCTGTATGTATGTAGAGTCTCTCAGCCTACCCTGGTATACTACAGTGGATGTTAGAATCTGTATGTATGTAGAGTCACTCAGCCTACCCTGGTGTACTACAGTGAATGTTGGAATCTGTATGTATGTAGAGTCACTCAGCCTACACTGGCATACCACAATGAATGTTAGAATCTATATGTAGAGTCACTCAGCCTACACTGGCATACTACAATGAATGTTAGAATCTGTATGTAGGGTCACTCAGCCTACTCTGGCATACTACAGTGAATGTTAGAATCTATATGTAGAGTAACTCAGCCTACACTGGCATACTAAAATGAATGTTAGAATCTGTATGTAGAGTCACTCAGCCTACCCTGGCATACTACAATGAATGTTAGAATCTGTATGTAGAGTCACTCAGCCTACCCTGGCATACTACAGTGAATGTTAGTATCTATATGTAGAGTCACTCAGCCTACCCTGGCATACTACAGTGAATGTTAGAATCTGTATGTAGAGTCACTCAGCCTACCCTGGCATACTACAATGAATGTTAGAATCTGTATGTAGAGTCACTCAGCCTACCCTGGTATACTACAGTGAATGTTAGAATATGTATGTAGAGTCACTCAGCCTACCCTGGTATACTACAGTGAATGTTAGAATCTGTATGTATGTAGAGTCACTCAGCCTACCCTGGCATACTACAGTGAATGTTAGAATCTGTATGTATGTAGAGTCACTCAGCCTACCCTGGCATACTACAGTGAATGTTAGAATCTGTATGTATGTAGAGTCACTCAGCCTACCCTGGCATACTACAATGAATGTTAGAATCTGTATGTAGAGTCACTCAGCCTACCCTGGCATACTACAATGAATGTTAGAATCTGTATGTAGAGTCACTCAGCCTACCCTGGCATACTACAGTGAATGTTAGAATCTGTATGTAGAGTCACTCAGCCTACCCTGGCATACTACAGTGAATGTTAGAATCTGTATGTAGAGTCACTCAGCCTACCCTGGCACACTACATTGAATGTCAGAATCTGTATGTAGAGTTACCCATACTACCCTAGTATACTACAGTGAATGTTAGAATCTATATGTAGAGTTACCCAGCCTACCCTGGTATACTACATTGAATGTTAGAATATGTATGTAGAGTTACTCAGCCTACCCTGGCATACTACAGTGAATGTTAGAATCTGTATGTAGAGTTACCCAGCCTACCCTGGTATACTACAGTGAATGTTAGAATCTGTATGTAGAGTTACTCAGCCTACCCTGGTATACTACAGTGAATGTTAGAATATGTATGTAGAGTTACCCAGCCTACCCTGGCATACTACAGTGAATGTTAGAATCTGTATGTAGAGTTACTCAGCCTACCCTGGCATACTACATTGAATGTTAGAATCTGTATGTAGAGTCACACAGCCTACCCTTGCACACTACAGTGAATGTTAGAATATGTATGTAGGAGTCACTCAGCCTACACTGGCATACTACAATGAATGTTAGAATCTGTATGTAGAGTCACTCAGCCTACCCTGGTATACTACAATGAATGTTAGAATCTGTATGTAGAGTCACTCAGCCTACCCTGGTATACTACAGTGAATGTTAGAATCTGTATGTAGAGTCACTCAGCCTACCCTGGCATACTACAATGAATGTTAGAATATGTATGTAGAGTCACTCAGCCTACCCTGGCATATTACAGTGAATGTTAGAATCTGTAGGTAGAGTTACTCAGCATACCCTGGTATACTACAATGAATGTTAGAATCTGTATGTAGAGTTACTCAGCCTACCCTGGTATACTACAATGAATGTTAGAATCTGTATGTAGAGTTACCCAGCCTACCCTCGTATACTACAGTGAATGTTAGAATATGTATGTAGAGTTACTCAGCCTACCCTGGTATACTACAGTGAATGTTAGAATCTGTATGTAGATTTACCCAGCCTACCCTGGTATACTTCAGTGAATGTTAGAATCTGTATGTAGAGTCACTCAGCCTACCCTGGCATACTACAGTGAATGTTAGAATCTATATGTAGAGTCACTCAGCCTACCCTGGCATACTACAGTGAATGTTAGAATCTGTATGTAGAGTAACTCAGCCTACCCTGGCATACTACAGTGAATGTTATAATCTATATGAAGAGTCACTCAGCCTACCCTGACATACTACAGTGAATATTAGAATCTGTATGTATGTATGTATAGTCACTCAGCCTACCCTAGTATACTACAGTGAATGTTAGAATATGTATGTATGTAGAGTCACTCAGCCTACCCTGGTATACTACAGTGAATGTTAGAATCTGTATGTATGTATAGTCACTCAGCCTACCCTGGCACACTACAGTGAATGTTAGAATCTGTATGTAGAGTCACTCAGCCTACTCTGACATACTACAGTGAATGTTAGAATCTGTATGTATGTAGAGTCACTCAGCCTACCCTGGTATACTACAGTGAATGTTAGAATCTGTATGTATGTAAGTCACTCAGCCTACCCTGGCATACTACAGTGAATGTTAGAATCTGTATGTAGTAGAGTCACTCAGCCTACCCTGGCATACTACAATGAATGTTAGAATCTATATGTACAGTCACTAAGCCTACCCTGGCATACTACACTGAATGTTAGAATCTATATGTAGAGTCACTCAGCCTACCCTGGCATACTACAATGAATGTTAGAATCTGTATGTAGAGTCACTGACTGATCAACATATTCCAGAAAGCTTGACCAACACTGCGGGTGAAAAGAACTGTCACGTCAATCGAAATAAGTATTTGTGGGAAGGATGTAAACAATCTCATGTTGTTATGTGTTACACTGGTAAGTAATTCAAAGTGCAACATGTTGTTAGAAGCACTCTACTAAATATAGCGATATGACCATTTCTGGTCTTCCGCACTACAAGTAGTAAACTCATTAATGGCCAAAGGAAATAATGATATGAGTAAAAAGAATAAGACGAAAAATGATGACAACGGTGATGTCTAAGTTAATAAAAACTGTAGTACTGGTGATGTAATACGTGGTGCTGCTGATCATACATGTGACTGTACTCGTGACCTCCTATCTAGTGACTTATGGCAGATTGACCGTAGTCATATAAATTTACTCGTTATATAATGTATCTAGTATTATATTATTTTTTATAGTATTATTAAAATTATTATTATTATTATCAAACGATTTATTATGTTGTTTGTTATTCAGACAGCTGTTTTATTTTATTGCTCCACTATCCGAATAGCAAACAGCATATAGCCTGCTCAAGTTCTGTTTCGTCTGATCTGGCTCTATGTTGTTTGCAAAAGCAGCTTTAGTAATGCTTAGTATTTTAATGTTTAAAAGTCGTTGATAAAAGGAAATCACTTCCAAACGCAGAGTAATTCAATTGTGAAAATAATTATATAACTGTAAAAGTGTAAGGTGTTTGTTTATTATAGTATCACCCCTATTTAAAGGGCCAGCCATTTCTGACTTATGAGACACCTCTTTTTTATGAGCATCAGTACTTCCAGAATCCTATGCTTGTATGTGGTAGGTAATCGGTAACCATTATTTAACTAGCTGCGGCTCACCAACCGGCCATATCAGAACGAACACCTGACGAGATTCGAACCATCGACCTGCCGCTCATGTGGGCGGACGCCTTAACCACTAGGCCACGGACAAGGTTATATATTGTCTAGTAATGCAAATGCACTGCTTTAAGTATACTTTAGGTATTAATTGAGATTCATATAATGCAGGCCTTCGGATGCCGGATATTCAATGATATGTAGCTTGCATCTCATTTATTATATAGGCTCTCACTGTATATTTTGCATGTAATATATATCACTTGTGTATGCATACAATTCATCCATGTATAATCAATGTGCTGTTCGCATATGATTTATTAACAAACTTATGTTCTGTTATGAACTTATGAAAGATGATGATACAAGCCACCATTGTTATATTTAACCATCGACGCATAATCTGTAACACACCAATGCACAATGCAATGTGAATACCGTCCTTATATAATGTATGATTGAACCATATTGTATTGCATATGTAATACATTCGACAATATAATATTACACACGAGCATAAATCAGATGTGAAAAAATGTTAACAGATTATAAGGCACATATATACATTTGTGTAACATAGCAAAAGGGTCGGGCCACAAGTCATAACCAACATTAGAAAACGGCCCTTCCCAAGATATAATGTATGTCAAGCAAATGACACGTAGCGACACAGTTTTAGCTCGACTACGCCCCGATTCACCCAGTCCGTCTTACTGAAGGAGGCCTAGCCACCATGGTGTGTCCAATATCATCATTTAGAAATGTTTAGCATGTCATAGTTATTTGTGCAGATCGCACGTGCATTCGTCAAGTATTATACAGTTACGACAATAACTAACAGTGTGACACTCGAGTTGACATTTTACGTCTGCGGCAAGTGCCCAGTTTCGTTTTGGTGTCAGTATATACTATATAAATATTGCAAACCTAAGACGGAGTGGGTAATATGAAACTATTACCCCGAGAACAGGGGCGTTCCTTTTATCTGAAGTTATTAAAGCAAAGCCCTATTTACGTACTTTTTAACATATTAATACAGTATACGAATATCTATCGCTCACAGGTACATCCATTACGACAGTATTTGGTGACGAACAAGATGAAGCAAAGGATCTTTATAAAAACTGGATCGACAGTGCAAATAAATGTTTTACTGTAAGATGCAACCCAACAACATTCGCAAACTCCAAATCAAGGCGTCAAATTGCCAGACCTGTTCACTGGACTGGTGTGTTTAAAAGCAGCATTGTATACAAGCATAATGAACCAATTCCGGGTAGGTAGAACTTAGTACTTATAGGTACAAAGCCAAACATGTACATTAAGGCCAAATAATACCATATGACCGGATGTTAAATATCTTGAGCAGAATATGTTAATGCATTCGGTTGGTGTCATTTGTAAGTAAATAGTCACATGTGTAAGTAACTAGTCACATTTGTAAGTAAATAGTCTCATTTGTAAGTAATTAGTCACACTTGTAAGTAAATAGTCACATTTGAAGTAAATAGTCACATTTGTAAGTAAATAGTCACATTTGTAAGTAAATAGTCACATTTGTAAGTAAATAGTCTCATTTGTAAGTAAATAGTCACATTTATAGGTAAATAGTCTCATTTGTAAGTAAATAGTCTCATTTGTAAGTAAATAGTCACATTTGTAAGTAAATAGTCACATTTGTAAGTAAATAGTCTCATTTGTAAGTAAATAGTCACATTTGTAAGTAAATAGTCTCATTTGTAAGTAAATAGTCACATTTATAGGTAAATAGTCTCATTTGTAAGTAAATAGTCTCATTTGTAAGTAAATAGTCTCATTTGTAAGTAAATAGTCACATTTGTAAGTAAATAGTCTCATTTGTAAGTAAATAGTCTCATTTGTAAGTAAATAGTCACATTTGTAAGTAAATAGTCTCATTTGTAAGTAAATAGTCACATTTATAGGTAAATAGTCTCATTTGTAAGTAAATAGTCTCATTTGTAAGTAAATAGTCTCATTTGTAAGTAAATAGTCACATTTGTAAGTAAATAGTCTCATTTGTAAGTAAATAGTCTCATTTGTAAGTAAATAGTCACATTTGTAAGTAAATAGTCTCATTTGTAAGTAAATAGTCACATTTATAGGTAAATAGTCTCATTTGTAAGTAAATAGTCTCATTTGTAAGTAAATAGTCACATTTGTAAGTAAATAGTCACATTTGTAAGTAAATAGTCACATTTGTAAGTAAATAGTCCAAAAAAACCAAAAAACACAAAAAAACAATTGTAAGTAAATAGTCTCATTTGTAAGTAAATAGTCACATTTGTAAGTAAATAGTCACATTTGTAAGTAAATAGTCTCATTTGTAAAAACACAAGTAAATAGTCACATTTGTAAGTAAATAGTCACATTAAAAAACCATGTAAGTAAATAGTCTCATTTGTAGGTAAATAGTCACATTTGTAGGTAAATAGTCACATTTGTAAGTAAATAGTCTCATTTGTAAGTAAATAGTCATATTTGTAAGTAAATAGTCACATTTGTAAGTAAATAGTCACATTTGTAAGTAAATAGTCTCATGTGTAAGTAAATAGTCTCATTTGTAGGTAAATAGTCACATTTTTGTTAGTTTCCACAGGCCGTAATGTCACATTATGTCGAAAATAAAGAAATGGTGAGGTTTGACGTGATGTTGTTTTTCCTAATGGTGAAGTTACAGAATTACGTTGCTTGACTTGGTAGGGTATTCAATTCAAAATATGAAAATCTGAATGTTCTAGATGTCGGCCTCCTAAGTAAAAGACTGTAACTTTAATGAAATACACCTCAACATACACATGTACCTCAACATACACATGTACCTCAAAAACACAACCCAACATACACATGTACCTCAACATACACATGTACCTCAACATACACATGCACCTCAACATACACATGTACCTCAAAATACACATGTACCTCAAAATACATATGTACCTCAACATACCTATGTACCTCAACATACCTATGTACCTCAACATACACATGTACCTCAACATACCTATGTACCTCAACATACCTATGTACCTCAACATACACATGTACCTCAACATACACATGTACCTCAACATACATATGTACCTCAACATACACATGTACCTCAACATACACATGTACCTCAACATACACATGTACCTCAACATACACATGTACCTCAACATACACATGTACCTCAACATACACATGTACCTCAACATACACATGTACCTCAACATACACATGTACCTCAACATACACATGTACCTCAACATACACATGTACCTCAACATACATGTATATGTACATCAACATACACATGTACCTCAACATACACATGTACCTCAAAATACACATGTACCTCAACATACATATGTACCTCAACATACACATGTACCTCAAAATACATATGTACCTCAACATACACATGTACCTCAACATACACATGTACTCAAAATACATATGTACCTCAAAATACATATGTACCTCAACATACACATGTACCTCAACATACACATGTACCTCAACATACACATGTACCTCAACATACACATGTACCTCAACATACACATGTACCTCAACATAATGTACCTCAACACACACATGTACCTCAACATACACATGTACCTCAACATACACATGTACCTCAACATAGTATATGTACCTCAACATACACATGTACCTCAACATACACATGTACCTCAACATACACATGTACCTCAACATAGTATATGTACCTCAACATACACATGTACCTCAAAATACACATGTACCTCAACATAGTATATGTACCTCAACATACACATGTACCTCAACATACACATGAACCTCAACATACACATGTACCTCAACATAGTATATGTACCTCAACATACACATCTACCTCAAAATACACATGTACCTCAACATAGTATATGTACCTCAACATACACGTGTACCTCAAAATACACATGTACCTCAAAATACACATGTACCTCAACATACACATGTACCTCATGTAGTATATGTACCTCAACATACATATGTACCTCAACATACACATGTACCTCAAAATACACATGTACCTCATGTAGTATATGTACCTCAACATACATATGTACCTCAACATACACATGTACCTCAACATACACATATACCTCAACATACACATGTACCTCAACATACACATGTACCTCATGTAGTATATGTACCTCAACATACACATGTACCTCAACATACACATGTACCTCATGTAGTATATGTACCTCATGTAGTATATGTACCTCATGTAGTATATGTACCTCATGTAGTATATGTACCTCATGTAGTATATGTACCTCAACATGCACATGTACCTCAACATACACATGTACCTCAAAATACACATGTACCTCAACATAGTATATGTACCTCAACATACACGTGTACCTCAAAATACACATGTACCTCAACATACACATGTACCTCATGTAGTATATGTACCTCATGTAGTATATGTACCTCATGTAGTATATGTACCTCATGTAGTATATGTACCTCAACATACATATGTACCTCATGTAGTATATGTACCTCAAAATACATATGTACCTCATGTAGTATATATGTACCTCAAAATACATATGTACCTCATGTAGTATATGTACCTCATGTAGTATATGTACCTCATGTAGTATATGTACCTCATGTAGTATATGTACCTCAACATACATATGTACCTCATGTAGTATATGTACCTCAACATACATATGTACCTCATGTAGTATATATGTACCTCAACATACATATGTACCTCAAAATACACATGTACCTCAACATACACATGTACCTCAACATACACATGTACCTCAACATACACATGTACCTCAACATACACATGTACCTCAACATACACATGTACCTCAACATACACATGTACCTCAACATACACATGTACCTCAACATATATATGTACCTCAACATACACATGTACCTCAAAATACACATGTACCTCAACATACATATGTACCTCAACATACACATGTACCTCAAAATACATATGTACCTCAACATACACATGTACCTCAAAATACATATGTACCTCAAAATACATATGTACCTCAAAATACATATGTACCTCAACATACACATGTACCTCAAAATACACATGTACCTCAACATACACATGTACCTCAAAATACACATGTACCTCAACATACACATGTACCTCAACATACACATGTACCTCAACATACATATGTACCTCAACATACACATGTACCTCAACATACACATGTACCTCAACATACACATGTACCTCAACATACACATGTACCTCAACATACACATGTACCTCAACATACATATGTACCTCAACATACACATGTACCTCAAAATACACATGTACCTCAACATACACATGTACCTCAACATACACATGTACCTCAACATACACATGTACCTCAACATACACATGTACCTCAAAATACATATGTACCTCAACATACACATGTACCTCAACATACACATGTACCTCAACATACACATGTACCTCAACATACATATGTACCTCAACATACACATGTACCTCAACATACACATGTACCTCAACATACATATGTACCTCAACATACACATGTACCTCAACATACACATGTACCTCAAAATACATATGTACCTCAACATACACATGTACCTCAACATACACATGTACCTCAACATACACATGTACCTCAACATACACATGTACCTCAAAATACACATGTACCTCAACATACACATGTACCTCAACATACACATGTACCTCAACATACACATGTACCTCAACATACACATGTACCTCAAAATACATATGTACCTCAAAATACATATGTACCTCAACATACACATGTACCTCAACATACACATGTACCTCAACATACACATGTACCTCAACATACACATGTACCTCAACATACACATGTACCTCAACATACACATGTACCTCAACATAGTGTATGTACCTCAACATACACATGTACCTCAACATACACATGTACCTCAACATACACATGTACCTCAACAGAGTATATGTACCTCAACATACACATGTACCTCAAAATACACATGTACCTCAACATAGTATATGTACCTCAACATACACATGTACCTCAACATACACATGTACCTCAACATACACATGTACCTCAACATAGTATATGTACCTCAACATACACATCTACCTCAAAATACACATGTACCTCAACATAGTATATGTACCTCAACATACACGTGTACCTCAAAATACACATGTACCTCAAAATACACATGTACCTCAACATACACATGTACCTCATGTAGTATATGTACCTCAACATACATATGTACCTCAACATACACATGTACCTCAACATACACATGTACCTCATGTATTATATGTACCTCAACATACACATGTACCTCAACATACACATGTACCTCAACATACACATGTACCTCAACATACATATGTACCTCAACATACACATGTACCTCAAAATACACATGTACCTCATGTAGTATATGTACCTCAACATACATATGTACCTCAACATACACATGTACCTCAAAATACATATGTACCTCAACATACATATGTACCTCAACATAGTGTATGTACCTCAACATACACATGTACCTCAACATACACATGTACCTCAACATACACATGTACCTCAACATAGTATATGTACCTCAACATACACATGTACCTCAAAATACACATGTACCTCAACATAGTATATGTACCTCAACATACACATGTACCTCAACATACACATGTACCTCAACATACACATGTACCTCAACATAGTATATGTACCTCAACATACACATCTACCTCAAAATACACATGTACCTCAACATAGTATATGTACCTCAACATACACGTGTACCTCAAAATACACATGTACCTCAAAATACACATGTACCTCAACATACACATGTACCTCATGTAGTATATGTACCTCAACATACATATGTACCTCAACATACACATGTACCTCAAAATACACAGGTACCTCATGTAGTATATGTACCTCAACATACATATGTACCTCAACATACACATGTACCTCAACATACACATATACCTCAACATACACATGTACCTCAACATACACATGTACCTCATGTAGTATATGTACCTCAACATACACATGTACCTCAACATACACATGTACCTCATGTAGTATATGTACCTCATGTAGTATATGTACCTCATGTAGTATATGTACCTCATGTAGTATATGTACCTCATGTAGTATATGTACCTCAACATGCACATGTACCTCAACATACACATGTACCTCAAAATACACATGTACCTCAACATAGTATATGTACCTCAACATACACGTGTACCTCAAAATACACATGT
This sequence comes from Archivesica marissinica, assembly GCA_014843695.1. Taxonomy (NCBI): domain Eukaryota; kingdom Metazoa; phylum Mollusca; class Bivalvia; order Venerida; family Vesicomyidae; genus Archivesica; species Archivesica marissinica. The sequence continues at coordinate 13,126 of JABXNX010002679.1, read as the reverse complement.
ACCTCAACATACACATGTACCTCATGTAGTATATGTACCTCATGTAGTATATGTACCTCATGTAGTATATGTACCTCATGTAGTATATGTACCTCAACATACATATGTACCTCATGTAGTATATGTACCTCAAAATACATATGTACCTCATGTAGTATATATGTACCTCAAAATACATATGTACCTCATGTAGTATATGTACCTCATGTAGTATATGTACCTCATGTAGTATATGTACCTCATGTAGTATATGTACCTCAACATACATATGTACCTCATGTAGTATATGTACCTCAACATACATATGTACCTCATGTAGTATATATGTACCTCAACATACATATGTACCTCAAAATACATATGTACCTCAACATACACATGTACCTCAACATACACATGTACCTCAACATACACATGTACCTCAAAATACACATGTACCTCAACATACACATGTACCTCAACATACACATGTACCTCAACATACACATGTACCTCAACATACACATGTACCTCAACATACACATGTACCTCAACATACACATGTACCTCAAAATACACATGTACCTCAACATACATATGTACCTCAACATACACATGTACCTCAAAATACACATGTACCTCAACATACACATGTACCTCAAAATACATATGTACCTCAACATACACATGTACCTCATGTAGTATATGTACCTCAACATACATATGTACCTCATGTAGTATATATGTACCTCAACATACATATGTACCTCATGTAGTATATATGTACCTCAACATACACATGTACCTCAACATACATATGTACCTCAACATACACATGTACCTCAACATACACATGTACCTCAACATACACATGTACCTCAACATACACATGTACCTCAAAATACACATGTACCTCAACATACACATGTACCTCAACATACACATGTACCTCAACATACACATGTACCTCAAAATACACATGTACCTCAACATACATATGTACCTCAACATACACATGTACCTCAACATACACATGTACCTCAACATACACATGTACCTCAAAATACATATGTACCTCAACATACACATGTACCTCAACATACACATGTACCTCAACATACACATGTACCTCAACATACACATGTACCTCAACATACACATGTACCTCAAAATACATATGTACCTCAACATACACATGTACCTCAACATACACATGTACCTCAACATACACATGTACCTCAACATACACATGTACCTCAACATACACATGTACCTCAACATACACATGTACCTCAACATACACATGTACCTCAACATACACATGTACCTCAACATACACATGTACCTCAACATACACATGTACCTCAACATACACATGTACCTCAACATACACATGTACCTCAACATACACATGTACCTCAACATACACATGTACCTCAAAATACATATGTACCTCAACATACACATGTACCTCAACATACACATGTACCTCAACATACACATGTACCTCAACATACACATGTACCTCAACATACACATGTACCTCAACATACACATGTACCTCAACATACACATGTACCTCAACATACACATGTACCTCAACATACACATGTACCTCAAATACACATGTACCTCAACATACACATGTACCTCAACATACACATGTACCTCAACATACACATGTACCTCAACATACACATGTACCTCAACATACACATGTACCTCAACATACACATGTACCTCAACATACACATGTACCTCAACATACACATGTACCTCAACATATATATGTACCTCAACATACACATGTACCTCAAAATACACATGTACCTCACATAGTATATGTACCTCAACATACACATGTACCTCATGTATATATGTACCTCAACATACATATGTACCTCAACATACACATGTACCTCAACATACACATGTACCTCAACATACAATGTACCTCAAAATACACATGTACCTCACATAGTATATGTACCTCAACATACACATGTACCTCAACATACACATGTACCTCACATATATATGTACCTCATATATATGTACCTCATGTATATATGTACCTCATGTATATATGTACCTCATGTAGTATATGTACCTCAACATACACATGTACCTCAAAATACACATGTACCTCAACATACACATGTACCTCATGTAGTATATGTACCTCAACATACATATGTACCTCAACATACACATGTACCTCAACATACACATGTACCTCACATAGTATATGTACCTCAACATACACATGTACCTCAACATACACATGTACCTCAACATACACATGTACCTCAACATACATATGTACCTCAACATACACATGTACCTCAAAATACACATGTACCTCATGTAGTATATGTACCTCAACATACATATGTACCTCAACATACACATGTACCTCAAAATACATATGTACCTCAACATACATATGTACCTCAACATATGTATGTACCTCAACATACACATGTACCTCAACATACACATGTACCTCAACATACACATGTACCTCAACATAGTATATGTACCTCAACATACACATGTACCTCAAATACACATGTACCTCAACATAGTATGTACCTCAACATACACATGTACCTCAACATACACATGTACCTCAACATACACATGTACCTCAACATAGTATATGTACCTCAACATACACATCTACCTCAAAATACACATGTACCTCAACATAGTATATGTACCTCAACATACACGTGTACCTCAAAATACACATGTACCTCAAAATACACATGTACCTCAACATACACATGTACCTCATGTAGTATATGTACCTCAACATACATATGTACCTCAACATACACATGTACCTCAAAATACACAGGTACCTCATGTAGTATATGTACCTCAACATACATATGTACCTCAACATACACATGTACCTCAACATACACATGTACCTCAACATACACATGTACCTCAACATACACATGTACCTCAACATACACATGTACCTCATGTAGTATATGTACCTCAACATACACATGTACCTCAACATACACATGTACCTCATGTAGTATATGTACCTCATGTAGTATATGTACCTCATGTAGTATATGTACCTCATGTAGTATATGTACCTCATGTAGTATATGTACCTCAACATGCACATGTACCTCAACATACACATGTACCTCAAAATACACATGTACCTCAACATAGTATATGTACCTCAACATACACGTGTACCTCAAAATACACATGTACCTCAACATACACATGTACCTCATGTAGTATATGTACCTCATGTAGTATATGTACCTCATGTAGTATATGTACCTCATGTAGTATATGTACCTCAACATACATATGTACCTCATGTAGTATATGTACCTCAAAATACATATGTACCTCATGTAGTATATATGTACCTCAAAATACATATGTACCTCATGTAGTATATGTACCTCATGTAGTATATGTACCTCATGTAGTATATGTACCTCATGTAGTATATGTACCTCAACATACATATGTACCTCATGTAGTATATGTACCTCAACATACATATGTACCTCATGTAGTATATATGTACCTCAACATACATATGTACCTCATGTAGTATATATGTACCTCAACATACACATGTACCTCAACATACACATGTACCTCAACATACACATGTACCTCAACATACACATGTACCTCAACATACACATGTACCTCAAAATACATATGTACCTCAACATACATATGTACCTCAACATACACATGTACCTCAACATACACATGTACCTCAACATACACATGTACCTCAACATACACATGTACCTCAAAATACACATGTACCTCAACATACATATGTACCTCAACATACACATGTACCTCAACATACACATGTACCTCAACATACACATGTACCTCAAAATACACATGTACCTCAAAATACACATGTACCTCAACATACATATGTACCTCAACATACACATGTACCTCAAAATACACATGTACCTCAACATACACATGTACCTCAAAATACATATGTACCTCAACATACACATGTACCTCAACATACACATGTACCTCAACATACACATGTACCTCAACATACACATGTACCTCAACATACACATGTACCTCAAAATACATATGTACCTCAACATACATATGTACCTCAACATACACATGTACCTCAACATACACATGTACCTCAACATACACATGTACCTCAACATACACATGTACCTCAACATACACATGTACCTCAACATACACATGTACCTCAACATACACATGTACCTCAACATACACATGTACCTCAACATACACATGTACCTCAACATACACATGTACCTCAACATACACATGTACCTCAACATACACATGTACCTCAACATACACATGTACCTCAAAATACACATGTACCTCAACATACATATGTACCTCAACATACACATGTACCTCAAAATACATATGTACCTCAACATACATATGTACCTCAAAATACATATGTACCTCAAAATACATATGTACCTCAAAATACATATGTACCTCAACATACACATGTACCTCAACATACACATGTACCTCAACATACACATGTACCTCAACATACACATGTACCTCAAAATACACATGTACCTCAACATACACATGTACCTCAACATACACATGTACCTCAACATACACATGTACCTCAACATACACATGTACCTCAACATACATATGTACCTCAACATACACATGTACCTCAACATACACATGTACCTCAACATACACATGTACCTCAACATACACATGTACCTCATGTAGTATATGTACCTCAACATACACATGTACCTCAACATACACATGTACCTCATGTAGTATATGTACCTCAAAATACACATGTACCTCATGTAGTATATGTACCTCAACATACATATGTACCTCAACATACACATGTACCTCAACATACACATGTACCTCAACATACACGTGTACCTCAAAATACACATGTACCTCATGTAGTATATGTACCTCAACATACACATGTACCTCAACATACACATGTACCTCATGTAGTATATGTACCTCATGTAGTATATGTACCTCATGTAGTATATGTACCTCATGTAGTATATGTACCTCATGTAGTATATGTACCTCAACATACACATGTACCTCAACATACACATGTACCTCAACATACACATGTACCTCAACATACACATGTACCTCATGTAGTATATGTACCTCATGTAGTATATGTACCTCATGTAGTATATGTACCTCATGTAGTATATGTACCTCATGTAGTATATGTACCTCATGTAGTATATGTACCTCATGTAGTATATGTACCTCAACATACATATGTACCTCAACATACACATGTACCTCATCATACACATGTACCTCAACATACACATGTACCTCATGTAGTATATGTACCTCATGTAGTATATGTACCTCATGTAGTATATGTACCTCAACATACATATGTACCTCATGTAGTATATGTACCTCAAAATACATATGTACCTCATGTAGTATATATGACCTCAAAATACATATGTACCTCATGTAGTATATGTACCTCATGTAGTATATGTACCTCATGTAGTATATGTACCTCATGTAGTATATGTACCTCATGTAGTATATGTACCTCAACATTCATATGTACCTCATGTAGTATATGTACCTCAACATACATATGTACCTCATGTAGTATATATGTACCTCAACATACATATGTACCTCATGTAGTATATTTGTACCTCAACATACACATGTACCTCAAAATACATATGTAACTCAACATACACATGTACCTCAACATACACATGTACCTCAACATACACATGTACCTCAACATACACATGTACCTCAACATACACATGTACCTCAACATACACATGTACCTCAACATACACATGTACCTCAAAATACACATGTACCTCAACATACACATGTACCTCAACATACACATGTACCTCAAAATACATATGTACCTCAACATACCTATGTACCTCAACATACACATGTACCTCAACATACACATGTACCTCAACATACACATGTACCTCAAAATACATATGTACCTCAACATACATATGTACCTCAACATACACATGTACCTCAACATACACATGTACCTCAACATACACATGTAACTCAACATACACATGTACCTCAACATACACATGTACCTCAAAATACATATGTACCTCAACATACACATGTACCTCAACATACACATGTACCTCAACATACACATGTACCTCAACATACACATGTACCTCAACATACACATGTACCTCAACATACACATGTACCTCAACATACACATGTACCTCAAAATACATATGTACCTCAACATACCTATGTACCTCAACATACACATGTACCTCAAAATACACATGTACCTCAACATACATATGTACCTCAACATACACATGTACCTCAAAATACATATGTACCTCAACATACATATGTACCTCAAAATACATATGTACCTCAAAATACATATGTACCTCAACATACACATGTACTTCAACATACACATGTACCTCAACATACACATGTACCTCAACATACACATGTACCTCAACATACACATGTACCTCAACATACACATGTACCTCAACATACACATGTACCTCAACATACACATGTACCTCAACATAGTGTATGTACCTCAACATACACATGTACCTCAACATACACATGTACCTCAACATACACATGTACCTCAACATAGTATATGTACCTCAACATACACATCTACTTCAAAATACACATGCACCTCAACATAGTATATGTACCTCAACATACACGTGTACCTCAAAATACACATGTACCTCAAAATACACATGTACCTCAACATACACATGTACCTCATGTAGTATATGTACCTCAACATACATATGTACCTCAACATACACATGTACCTCAACATACACATGTACCTCATGTAGTATATGTACCTCAAAATACACATGTACCTCAACATATTATATGTACCTCAACATACACGTGTACCTCAAAATACACATGTACCTCAAAATACACATGTAACTCATGTAGTATATGTACCTCAACATACACATGTACCTCAACATACACATGTACCTCAACATACACATGTACCTCAACATACACATGTACCTCAAAATACACATGTACCTCATGTAGTATATGTACCTCAACATACATATGTACCTCAACATACACATGTACCTCAACATACACATGTACCTCAACATACACATGTACCTCAACATACACATGTACCTCATGTAGTATATGTACCTCAACATACACATGTACCTCAACATACACATGTACCTCAACATACACATGTACCTCATGTAGTATATGTACCTCAACATACACATGTACCTCAACATACACATGTACCTCATATATATATGTACCTCATGTATATATGTACCTCATGTAGTATATGTACCTCATGTAGTATATGTACCTCATGTAGTATATGTACCTCATGTAGTATATGTACCTCATGTAGTATATGTACCTCATGTATATATGTACCTCATGTAGTATATGTACCTCAAAATACATATGTACCTCATGTAGTATATATGTACCTCAACATACATATGTACCTCATGTAGTATATATGTACCTCAAAATACATATGTACCTCATGTAGTATATATGTACCTCAACATACACATGTACCTCAACATACATATATACCTCAACATACACATGTACCTCAACATACACATGTACCTCAACATACACATGTACCTCAACATACACATGTACCTCAAAATACACATGTACCTCAACATACACATGTACCTCATGTAGTATATGTACCTCAACATACATATGTACCTCAACATACACATGTACCTCAACATACACATGTACCTCATGTAGTATATGTACCTCAACATACACATGTACCTCAACATACACATGTACCTCAACATACACATGTACCTCATGTAGTATATGTACCTCAACATACACATGTACCTCAACATACACATGTACCTCAACATACATATGTACCTCAACATACACATGTACCTCAAAATACACATGTACCTCATGTAGTATATGTACCTCAACATACATATGTACCTCAACATACACATGTACCTCAACATACACATGTACCTCAACATACACGTGTACCTCAAAATACACATGTACCTCATGTAGTATATGTACCTCATGTAGTATATGTACCTCATGTAGTATATGTACCTCATGTAGTATATGTACCTCATGTAGTATATGTACCTCATGTAGTATATGTACCTCAACATACATATGTACCTCAACATACACATGTACCTCAACATACACATGTACCTCAACATACACATGTACCTCATGTAGTATATGTACCTCATGTAGTATATGTACCTCATGTAGTATATGTACCTCATGTAGTATATGTACCTCAACATACATATGTACCTCATGTAGTATATGTACCTCATGTATATATGTACCTCATGTAGTATATGTACCTCAAAATACATATGTACCTCATGTAGTATATTACCTAGTATATGTACCTAATATATGTACCTCATGTAGTATATGTACCTCAACATACATATGTACCTCATGTAGTATATGTACCTCAACATACATATGTACCTCATGTAGTATATATGTACCTCAACATACATATGTACCTCATGTAGTATATATGTACCTCAACATACACATGTACCTCAACATACACATGTACCTCAACATACACATGTACCTCAACATACACATGTACCTCAACATACACATGTACCTCAACATACACATGTACCTCAACATACACATGTACCTCAACATACACATGTACCTCAACATACACATGTACCTCAAAATACACATGTACCTCAACATACACATGTACCTCAACATACACATGTACCTCAACATACACATGTACCTCAAAATACACATGTACCTCAACATACACATGTACCTCAACATAGTATATGTACCTCAACATACACATGTACCTCAAAATACACATGTACCTCAACATACATATGTACCTCAACATACATATGTACCTCAACATACACATGTACCTCAAAATACACATGTACCTCAACATACACATGTACCTCAACATAGTATATGTACCTCAACATACACATGTACCTCAAAATACACATGTACCTCAACATAGTATATGTACCTCAACATACACATGTACCTCAACATACACATGTACCTCAAAATACACATGTACCTCAACATACACATGTACCTCAACATAGTATATGTACCTCAACATACACATGTACCTCAACATACACATGTACCTCAACATAGTATATGTACCTCAACATACACATGTACCTCAAAATACACATGTACCTCAACATACACATGTACCTCAACATACACATGTACCTCATGTAGTATATGTACCTCAACATACATATGTACCTCAACATACACATGTACCTCAACATACACATGTACCTCAACATACACTGTACCTCAAAATACACATGTACCTCAACATAGTATATGTACCTCAACATACACATGTACCTCAAAATACACATGTACCTCAAAATACACATGTACCTCAACATACATATGTACCTCATGTAGTATATGTACCTCAACATACACATGTACCTCAACATACACATGTACCTCAACATACACATGTACCTCAAAATACACATGTACCTCATGTAGTATATGTACCTCAACATACATATGTACCTCAACATACACATGTACCTCAACATACACATGTACCTCAACATACACGTGTACCTCAAAATACACATGTACCTCATGTAGTATATGTACCTCAACATACACATGTACCTCAACATACACATGTACCTCAACATACACATGTACCTCATGTAGTATATGTACCTCAACATACACATGTACCTCAACATACACATGTACCTCATGTAGTATATGTACCTCATGTAGTATATGTACCTCATGTAGTATATGTACCTCATGTAGTATATGTACCTCATGTAGTATATGTACCTCATGTAGTATATGTACCTCATGTAGTATATGTACCTCATGTAGTATATGTACCTCATGTAGTATATGTACCTCATGTAGTATATGTACCTCATGTAGTATATGTACCTCATGTAGTATATGTACCTCATGTAGTATATGTACCTCATGTATATATGTACCTCAAAATACATATGTACCTCATGTAGTATATGTACCTCAACATACATATGTACCTCATGTAGTATATGTACCTCAAAATACATATGTACCTCATGTATATATATGTACCTCAACATACACATGTACCTCAACATACACATGTACCTCAAAATACACATGTACCTCAACATACACATGTACCTCAACATACACATGTACCTCAACATACACATGTACCTCAACATACACATGTACCTCAACATACACATGTACCTCAACATACACATGTACCTCAACATACACATGTACCTCAAAATACACATGTACCTCAACATACACATGTACCTCAACATACACATGTACCTCAACATACACATGTACCTCAACATACACATGTACCTCAACATACACATGTACCTCAACATACACATGTACCTCAAAATACATATGTACCTCAACATACCTATGTACCTCAACATACACATGTACCTCAAAATACACATGTACCTCAACATACATATGTACCTCAACATACACATGTACCTCAAAATACATATGTACCTCAACATACATATGTACCTCAACATACACATGTACCTCAACATACACATGTACCTCAACATACACATGTACCTCAACATACACATGTACCTCAACATACACATGTACCTCAACATACACATGTACCTCAACATAGTGTATGTACCTCAACATACACATGTACCTCAACATACACATGTACCTCATCATACACATGTACCTCAACATAGTATATGTACCTCAACATACACATGTACCTCAAAATACACATGTACCTCAACATAGTATATGTACCTCAACATACACATGTACCTCAACATACACATCTACCTCAAAATACACATGTACCTCAACATAGTATATGTACCTCAACATACACGTGTACCTCAAAATACACATGTACCTCAAAATACACATGTACCTCAACATACATGTACCTCAACATACACATCTACCTCAAAATACACATGTACCTCAAATATAATGTACCTCAACATACACATGTACCTCAAAATACACATGTACCTCAAAATACACATGTACCTCAACATACACATGTACCTCAATATATATGTACCTCAACATACACATGTACCTCAACATACACATGTACCTCAACATACACATGTACCTCATGTAGTATATGTACCTCAACATACACATGTACCTCAACATACACATGAACCTCAACATACACATGTACCTCAACATACACATGTACCTCAACATACACATGTACCTCAAAATACACATGTACCTCATGTAGTATATGTACCTCAACATACACATGTACCTCAACATACACATGTACCTCAACATACACATGTACCTCAACATACACATGTACCTCAAAATACACATGTACCTCAACATAGTATATGTACCTCAACATACACATGTACCTCAACATACACATGTACCTCAACATACACATGTACCTCATGTAGTATATGTACCTCAACATACACATGTACCTCAACATACACATGTACCTCATGTAGTATATGTACCTCATGTAGTATATGTACCTCATGTAGTATATGTACCTCATGTAGTATATGTACCTCATGTAGTATATGTACCTCATGTAGTATATGTACCTCATGTAGTATATGTACCTCATGTAGTATATGTACCTCATGTAGTATATGTACCTCATGTAGTATATGTACCTCATGTAGTATATGTACCTCATGTAGTATATGTACCTCATGTAGTATATGTACCTCAACATACATATGTACCTCAACATACACATGTACCTCAACATACACATGTACCTCAACATACACATGTACCTCATGTAGAATATGTACCTCATGTAGTATATGTACCTCATGTAGTATATGTACCTCATGTAGTATATGTACCTCAACATACATATGTACCTCATGTAGTATATGTACCTCATGTAGTATATGTACCTCATGTAGTATATGTACCTCAAAATACATATGTACCTCATGTAGTATATGTACCTCAACATACATATGTACCTCATGTAGTATATATGTTCCTCAACATACACATGTACCTCAAAATACATATGTACCTCAACATACACATGTACCTCAACATACACATGTACCTCAACATACACATGTACCTCAACATACACATGTACCTCAACATACACATGTACCTCAACATACACATGTACCTCAAAATACACATGTACCTCAACATACACATGTACCTCAACATACACATGTACCTCAACATACACATGTACCTCAACATACATATGTACCTCAAAATACATATGTACCTCAACATACACATGTACCTCAACATACACATGTACCTCAACATACACATGTACCTCAACATACACATGTACCTCAACATACACATGTACCTCAACATAGTGTATGTACCTCAACATACACATGTACCTCAACATACACATGTACCTCAACATACACATGTACCTCAACATAGTATATGTACCTCAACATACACATGTACCTCAACATACACATGTACCTCAACATACACATGTACCTCAACATAGTATATGTACCTCAACATACACATGTACCTCAAAATACACATGTACCTCAACATAGTATATGTACCTCAAAATACACATGTACCTCAAAATTCACATGTACCTCAACATACACATGTACCTCATGTAGTATATGTACCTCAACATACATATGTACCTCAACATACACATTTTCCTCAACATACACATGTACCTCATGTAGTATATGTACCTCAACATACACATTTACCTCAACATACACATGTACCTCAACGTACACATGTACCTCAACATACACATGTACCTCAAAATACACATGTACCTCATGTAGTATATGTACCTTAACATACATATGTACCTCAACATACAAATGTACCTCAACATACACATGTACCTCAACATACACGTGTACCTCAAAATACACATGTACCTCATGTAGTATATGTACCTCAACATACACATGTACCTCAACATACACATGTA
>JABXNX010002668.1:0-41183 GCA_014843695.1 Archivesica marissinica | reverse complement strand
AGTTGCTGCTGAGCGGTGGTAAGGAGTGTTGTCATGGTGTAGCTGTTCCATGCCGAGATATTCCATGCGTTCCTGAGTTGCTGCTGAGCGGTGGCAAGGAGCGTTGTCATGGTGTAGCTGTTCCATGCTGAGATATTCCTTGTGTTCCTGAGTTGCTGCTCAGCGGTGGCAAGGAGCGTTGTCGTTGTGTAGCTGTTCCATGCCGAGATATTCCATGCTGAGTGGTGGCAAGGAGCGTTGTCATGGTGTAGCTGTTCCATGCTGAGATATTCCATGCGTTCCTGAGTTGTTGCTGAGCGGTGGCAAGGAGCGTTGTCGTTGTGTAGCTGTTACATGCCGAGATATTCCATGCTGAGCGGTGGCAAGAAGTGTTGTCGTTGTGTAGCTGTTCCATGCTGAGATATTCCACGCGTTCCTGAGTTGCTGCTGAGCGGTGGCAAGGAGTGTTGTCCTGGTGTAGCTGTTCCATGCCGAGATATTCCATGCGTTCCTGAATTGCTGTTGAGCGGTGGAAAGGAGTGTTGTCGTGGTGTAGCTGTTCCATGCCGCGATATTCCATGCTGAGCGGTAGCAAGGAGTGTTGTCGTTGTGTAGCTGTTCCATGCCGTAGTGTTGCTTGAATAATCAAACTTTCCATGGGGTTGTCGTTGCATCACTCCCACACAATGCCAACTCAATACCTGACATTCAATAAATGCATGCATGTACTTTGGCACGTTATCATTTATAATCTGTAGATAGTACTACATACTAAGTGTTAGTATTACAATTTACGGTTTGACCGATTAGGACGTAGTGGCACAGAATGACGTCTACGTCCAAGTCTAAGAAGACTATTAACATCTGTTTCTTCTGTGAGCGACACATAATGGCCTTCTGTGAGGACGGAGATAAGTGTGTTTCCACATTGACGAGGCCTGCTTCCTCTTTACAATGGTATCCAGTTCTCGTGACGACAGTGGTAATACTGTTGATGAAACTATTACCAGTCGAACGATACTGTTCTAGAAAGACATGTGCAGCTTGCATGCGCCTGTTCTTTTGATCTTTTGATCTCTATCTAACAGGTTTCCAAATGTAAAATTCATCATAGAGCTAATCTCTCTCACCGTCAAACGTCTATCCATGCCAATTACTTCTTTGATGCGCTGTACGTTCTTTCTTGTCGACGATGTCACTTTACGGCCAAAGCGTCGTACGTCACCACAGGCACCAGACATTACTTACTATATGACCATAGGCCAAACACAAATAATATTTGTTTATGTATGGTGCCTGTGTACGACACTAGTAGTCATACAACCGTTCACAAACCTACTGTACCAGGAATAGATACTTGTTGTCGACATAGCATATTCCCCATACACTTGAACGATATCTTCTACAACATCTCTTCAATTTTTTTCTTTAGAACTAAAAATGTGTTCGCGGATCGGTCGCCATTTTGGCACGATAACACGTACGTGACGTCATACATTTTAAAACTATCCGTTAAGCACTTTCAAACATATTTCAGTAATTGTTGCCTTTATTAACTTGTCTACTTATGATTAAAGCAGAATTGCATCGTAATAAAGGATGTTTTCGGTAAAATATAAATACTAATGTGTGTGTGTTTACAAAAATCGAAATAGTCCCTCAGAAATGATAACATTCCAATAAATTTAAACCGTCGTATACGCGAATTTGTTTATCAACACACGGAATGTAAACACGCACAGTACGCATGCGGGAAACAACAGAGGATGTAGAAAACAACGTATATATTTTGAACATGAAAACTATCTATCTTCCTCTAATGTCGAACCCCTCGCGGCGATGTAGACATGTCCCTAAAAGACTTAGCTAACAGAGGTAGGAATCAACATATCAAGTAATGTAATTAAAAAAGACAACGTGGGACAAATGGGGACGATGCATTCCGAATTTAAACAAGTGCGGACGATGCGTTCCGGTTGTAAACAAGTGCGTGACCGATCGACTCGGAAAGTCCTACTTTCGGTTTCGGGTTTGTTTTATCGCAAACAAAACACCGTTTACCAAATGAACATAAACATACAAAGTATAATGTTAGAATGTGTATCAGCATTGCTACCAATACGTAAAAATTGCTGCTTTAAAGACTTTGCAAATGTAGCATTTGAATTATATAAGCCAGCGCTGTCCGTTGTATAATTCTAAAACGTTAAAGGAGCACGCTAATGGTTTCGATTTTGCAATAATAACCGTCTGGCACGCATTACACTTTTACAGATTTGCTCGACTTAATATAATCAACCTAATGTGCGTTTCTGGAAATCTCAAATTCAAGCCAGTGTTATTTATTGTTGTCGTTGTCTTTTGTTTGATTGTTGTTGTCTTTTAAATTTATTAACTCACTGCCTCAAGAATCCCGCATATCACTGAATGAACACTACTCATTTAAAGGATCTCGTATGATATAGGTGTGTTTATGTAAGTGAATACAGCTTAAATAGCTTAGAAATCATGTCAGCAAGTATAGGCCTTCTGATATTTTTGAATCACATGTAACCATTGCATTCTTAATATGCCCCTTCTTACTGGTACGGAACTTCCGTTTTGCATCAAGAACCTAATCATCATTTCCCTTCTTGTCTCTCTCGCTCACTCACCCACTCACTCACTCACCCACCCACCCACCCACTCACTCACTCACTCACTCACTCACTCACTCACTCACTCACTCACTCACTCACTCACTCACTCACTCACTCACTCACTCACTCACTCACTCACTCACTCACTCACTCACTCACTCACTCACTCACTCAATCACTCACTCACTCACTCACTCACTCACTCACTCACTCACTCACTCACTCACTCACTCACTCACTCACTCACTCACTCACTCACTCCTCACTCACTCACTCACTCACTCACTCACTCACTCACTCACTCACCACCCACCCACCACCACTCACTCACTCACTCACTCACTCACCAACCACACCCACCATACTCCATTATATTATGATGCACTTTATTAAAATTGAACAAGTAGTTTTCGCCATTCATTCTATTTTGTATTACCCTTTCAGATTCTTGTGATGTAGTGTCGCTTTAAGCTAATATCATAATTATATAAGAAACTAAACCTGCAAATATCTTCTCAATATTCATGGATTGACAAATTGGAAAATATCTGGTATACCAATACATCAGTACACTAACTATACCACAACACGTACTATTCGTATAATGAAACTCATGAATGAATGAATGAATGAATGAATGAATGAATGAATGAATGGAATACACACATGGTGACCCATACATCCATAAAGCGCTATTAATAATACATAACCTGTCACAACCTAATTGGACACAAGGGGACTACCATAAACATACATACTAACCATCAAACGTACTGGTAGACAATAACATACTCATTATAGTTTAATCACATTTTAGCTTAGAAACTATGTTTATCTTCTGGAGTCACGTGTATAAACGACGATAGTGGAACGAAATAGTTCGCCGAAATATATATGGTAAAAACCATCAAATCCTGGCTACAGAGATAAAAAACTACTCCAAATAGACGCATCCCTCCGGACAGATGGACATGTAAGTAGACGAAATCTCCTGCACATATCGTTACCAAGTCATGTGTTAGTAACATCACATTTCCGTAAGACTATCGATCGACTACCCCCCCCCCCACAATCCCCCATACGCTACCCACACATAGCTTACAGCTCAATTCCGCAACTAAAATGTTCAATCGAGATTAAAAATTGCTTCATTTCAGATTTAAGAACGCTTGGAGCTTGGAATTCAGATACAATCCGAGGACCGGGAATTTAAACGCGAAATCATAAGCTGGTTCCCTTTTTATTCATATCTCAACTAGAGTAGGCGGGCCTGTGAACATACCGGAAATTTACGATTTTTGATATGCAGAATATATGGAATTTAGTGCTCGTGTACGTTACCATAGAGGAACCAATCCCGATGCGGGAAAGTCTTGGGGGATCTCTTCCCTACCACAGGGATTCGGCACGTTTGGGGGTACTAGTATATATATTTAAATACAGGGATTCTACTCTGTGGGATGTCAGATTTCGCATCGATCAGTAAAATGGCCCTATCTGAAACAATTTTGTACAAATCTATCCAAATATAACGCCTATCCCGAGTCTTTATATTCAAATAAAACACAACTTTAAGCTGCGTGCATGTATACTTTGCAAACAATTGCCACAGCCATTTTACTGATCGATGCGAAATCTGACATCCCACAGAGTAGAATCCCTGTACTTAAATATATATACGAGTACTCCTAAACGTGCCGAATCCCTGTGTTCCCTACTACCGGGAGGTCAATCTGTTGTGGCGGAGAGTAGCCAAACCAGAATGTCCTGGATAATAACCAGTATATAACTCTCCAACCTCCGTAAGCGACAGACAACTTTCTCACATATTGTCATTGATCACTGGTTTCTAGTAGAGAGCGCATCTGCAGCCCTGATGATAGCGGTGAAAGGTGAATTCTAACGACGGCGTTTTAGATTTGTCACCGAGGCTCTTAGAAAATGTGCATTAAAGGGATAAGAAATGTGAAATACTGATTGATAATAACGTCTCCACTCTTGAAACATATATGGATGAGAATGACGACACCAATTTTGTAATAGGCTGGGACTACATCACTTTAACAGTTATAGATGTTGATATCAATATGAAAAATGCCACATGTTAAATGCAGGAATAAATTAAATATTTTTATAAACCAGTTTAATTTACAATATGGAGACAAAACAACACTACACTTGACACTCAAATACAAACCCATCCATTATTATGTTCTTGCTAGCCAATGTCTTTTTAACTTAATAACAAATTGCGAAAATCAACCAGCATTTAAAACAGATCATTCAATAGTTGTGTTTATAAATCGATTTTTGGAGCAGCCATTGTGCTCTGGTTATTTAAAATTAATATACGTAGTCTATATAACGATAACGTTCAAAAAGCGATAAAATAATGTATTAATAGCATAGTTAATCTTAATAACATTTCCAACACAAACACTCTTTTGGAAATAACAAATGGGTGCACACGAAATGCAACTATAAAATAGTCCTCATTTAAAAAACCAAACAAATGCTAACGCGGTAATAGAGCTAATATAAAATATAAGTACCCTTGAAATACTTGCAAGTGTTAGTTTATACACATATATTTTAGCTCGATTGCGAAAAAGTTATTTCAACTTATATAAATCGCTCTCGAGACCTCATTCCTGGTGGAATCCATCGCCACAAGGGAGAGAGAAGAGGCAACGTGCAATTTAAATGCCTTGCCTAAGGGCACAATCGTAACGTCTAAGGGCACAATCGTAACGGCTCCAGTGGGGCAGCAAGTGTTGAGCGAAATATATCATGGACAAATAAATTGTTTCATTTTAAGAGCGAAAGCAATACATGTTGAAGGTTCTAAACAAAAATCAAAATAGTTCGCAAATCTCGTACAGCGACACGCTGAAAAAGGACAATACAGAAATTGATCTCGGAGGGTTAAGAAATTACTAATCAATCAGAAATCTTGAACGAACTGGTTAAGTTCTACAAAGCACTATGCAACATACAGGAGATCGGTACCCCACCCATATTGACCTTTTCTCCAGGCATGCCACAAAACTTACACGGTTACACCTGAGCAGTCAACACAATGTAACGGGTTGTTAACCTAGTACGATGGCTGGCAATCTCTGTATGACATGAAAAACAACAAAAGCCCGGTTCAGTCGGTCTGACAACTTGAGTTATATAAAACGTTTTGGCAATATATATATACACTATTATGTATACTATTTGAAATCAATCAATTACACTATATGTATACTATTTGAAATCAATCAATTACACTATATGTATACTATTTGAAATCAATCAATTACACTAAATGTATACTATTTGAAATCAATCAATTACACTATATGTATACTATTTGAAATCAATCAATTACACTATATGTATACTATTTGAAATCAATCAATTACACTATATGTATACTATTTGAAATCAATCAATTACACTATATGTATACTATTTGAAATCAATCAATTACACTATATGTATACTATTTGAAATCAATCAATTACACTATGTGTACACTATTTGAAATCAATCAATTACACTATATGTATACTATTTGAAATCAATCAATTACACTATATGTATACTATTTGAAATCAATCAATTACACTAACAGTAAATCAACAGATCTCCAGAAACAATGCATTATTATACCCAATTACGGCAAACATTAAATTTATTATCAAAGTCTACTCAACAATGAGTGTGACGACAGTACACATTAATCCTGCTATCACAACGTCCTTTTTTGTGTGTAAAATGGCAACCGAGGTTTGAATTATATATACGTACTTTATTTGTATTATACTGCGCCATTATACCGCAACCAAGTACTAATATATGTCGAAAGAAACAATCAATTGAACTAAGTAAATTATAACAACACTCTGTCCGATTAGCGCGCTCGCTTCTCACCAATGCAACCCGGGTTCGATTCTCGGACCGGGAAATATGTGAGATGGTACGGTGGTAGCCAGATCGGACAGGTGGGTTTTCTCCGGGTACTCCGGTTTCCTCCCACAAGAATGACCACATTTACACTTTCATCCTCGCCAAACGAGAGTGATTAATATAAGTTGTTAAAACTTGCCTAGCAATCGTTGTAAAATAAATAAAGTTAAAAAAACAACTATACTACATGGATGATAGCATGGACGCGGCAGTGGATACTATACTAAAATCCATCTACATGGATGATAGCATGGACGCGGCAGTGGATACTATACTAAAATCCATCTACATGGATGATAGCATGGACGCGGCAGTGGATACTATACTAAAATCCATCTACATGGATGATAGCATGGACGCGGCAGTGGATACTATACTAAAATCCACCTACATGGATGATAGCATGGACGCGGCAGTGGATACTATACTAAAACCCACCTACATGTATGATAGCATGGACTCGGCAGTGGATACTATTCTAAATCCACCTACATGTATGCACCTAATATACATGCGTTCGCTTCAGGTGCGAAAGGTCCTGCGTTCGAGCCCCACTGGAGCCGTTACGATTGTGCCCTTAGGCAAGGCATTTAAATTCCACATTGTCTCTTCTCTCTCCCTCGTGGCGATGGATTCCATCAGGAATGAGGTCTCGAGAGTGATTTATATAAGTTGATATAACTTGTTTCGCAATCGAGCTAAAATAAATTTGTATAAACTATGTATGATAGTATGGACGCGGCAGTGGATACTATGCTACATGGATGATAGCATGGACTGGGCAGTGGATGCTATGCTACATGGATGATAGTATGGACGCGGCAGTGGATAATATACTACATGGATGATAGCATGGACTGGGCAGTGGATACTATACTACATGGATGATAGCATGGACTGGGCAGTGGATACTATACTACATGGATGATAGCATAGACTCGGCAGTGGATACTATACTACATGGATGATAGTATGGACGCGGCAGTGGATACTATACTACATGGATGATAGTATGGACTGGGCAGTGGATACTATACTACATGGATGATAGCATGGACGCGGCAGTGGATACTATACTACATGGATGATAGTATGGACGCGGCAGTGGATACTATACTAAAACCCACCTACATGTATGATAGCATGGACGCGGCAGTGGATACTATACTAAAACCCACCTACATGTATGATAGCATGGACTCGGCAGTGGATACTATACTACATGGATGATAGTATGGACGCGGCAGTGGATACTATACTAAAACCCACCTACATGTATGATAGCATGGACTCGGCAGTGGATACTAATACATGGATGATAGCATGGACGCGGCAGTGGATACTATACTACATGGATGATAGCATGGACTCGGCAGTGGATACTATACTACATGGATGATAGCATGGACGCGGCAGTGGATACTATACTACATGGATGATAGCATGGACTCGGCAGTGGATACTATACTAAAACCCACCTACATGGATGATAGCATGGACGCGGCAGTGGATACTATACTAAAACCCACCTACATGTATGATAGTATGGACGCGGCAGTGGATACTATACTAAAACCCACCTACATGTATGATAGTATGGACTCGGCAGTGGATACTATACTAAAACCCACCTACATGTATGATAGTATAGACTCGGCAGTGGATACTATACCACGTGGATGATAGCATGGACTCGGCAGTGGATACTATACCACGTGGATGATAGCATGGACTCGGCAGTGGATACTATACTACATGGATGATAGCATGGACTCGGCATTGGATACTATACTACATTGATGATAGTATGGACTCGGCAGTGGATACTCTACTACATGGATGATAGCATGGACGCGGCAGTGGATACTATACTACATGGATGATAGTATGGACTCGGCAGTGGATACTATACTACATGGATGATAGTATGGACTCGGCAGTGGATGCTATACTACATGGATGATAGTATGGACTCGGCAGTGGATGCTATGCTAAAACCCACCTACATGGATGATAGTATGGACTCGGCAGTGGATACTATACTACATGGATGATAGCATGGACGAGGCAGTGGATACTATGCTACATGGATGATAGTATGGACGCGGCAGTGGATAATATACTACATGGATAATAGTATGGACGCGGCAGTGGATACTATACTACATGGATGATAGTATGGACGCGGCAGTGGATACTATACTACATGTATGATAGTATGGACTCGGCAGTGGATACTATACTACATGTATGATAGTATGGACTCGGCAGTGGATACTATACTACATGTATGATAGTATGGACTCGGCAGTGGATACTATACTACATGGATGATAGTATGGACTGGGCAGTGGATACTATACTACATGGATGATAGCATGGACTCGGCAGTGGATATTATACTACATGGATGATAGTATGGACTCGGCAGTGGATACTATACTACATGGATGATAGTATGGACGCGGCAGTGGATACTATACTACATGGATGATAGTATGGACTCGGCAGTGGATACTATACTACATGGATGATAGCATGGACTCGGCAGTGGATACTATACTACATGGATGATAGTATGGACGCGGCAGTGGATACTATACTACATGGATGATAGTATGGACTCGGCAGTGGATACTATACTACATGGATGATAGCATGGACTCGGCAGTGGATACTATACTACATGTATGATAGCATGGACTCGGCAGTGGTTACTATACTACATGGATGATAGTATGGACTCGGCAGTGGATACTATACTACATGGATGATAGTATGGACTCGGCAGTGGATACTATACTACATGGATGATAGTATGGACTCGGCAGTGGATACTATACTAAAATCCACCTACATGGATGATAGTATGGACTCGGCAGTGGATACTATACTAAAATCCACCTACATGGATGATAGTATGGACTCGGTAATGAGTGAAGAAAATGGTATACAGCTATACACTGAAGTAAGGGCACTTTGGAATCAAGCTAGCTGGCATGTCAGCCAAAATGTGGATTTCTAATTCAACACACCCCGGAGGAAGATCGAGCTCGCGAAGTGGACTTGGATACAGGAAATCTGCCAACAAAGAAGATACTAGGGGTTGTATGGCAAGCTGATAAATGTTTACATTCAGAGTGGACACAGAAAATTACCAGATAGTTAATCGAAAAGAATGGTTTTGAAAAGCATTGCCAGATTGTTTGTCCCAATAGGATTTGTGTCGCCATGTATATGAAGGATCCTAGATGTTTCCCCGGGACCAGACGGACATGCGCTCGTTGTTAATACAAGAGTAGGCAAAGCAGTATTATTGAGAAGACCAGTCTCAAGGGTGTGGTTTTTTAGCATAGTGATTAGACATGAATACACAGAAGCTGATACAAACAGAAGTCTGCTTTGTTTGAATTATATTTAGTAATACCAGCACGATGTAATAATAATTCCCCATGCTTTTTCATACTTACCATTTCTGGGAATATAATATATACCATACAGAGGTACAGTGCCGTGGAGCATAATGTGTGGCGTCCGTGGTCCAGTGGTAGAGCGTCGGATTTGGAATCGAACGGTCCCGGGTTCGATACTCGGCCAGGCCACGTATGTAGTGCCATTGAGCAAGGCACCTCACACACATTGCTTAGTACTGGTTAATCGCTTAGGTCGGCTAAGCCTGCCCAGGAAAACATGTCTAAGTCCCCGCGAGGGGTTTGACATGAAAGGAACATACATACATAGATAATAATCTACTTTGTCCTCTCCAATTATTTTACTATGCAAGAGTAGGCAAAGCAGTTCCGAGAAGACCAGTCTCAAGGTTGTGCTTTCTTGAGCATAATGATTAGATATGAATAGACAGAAGCAGGTACAAACAGTAGTCTGATTGCGTTAAAGTTGTCCCCATGCTTTCTCATGCTTACGATTTCTTAGAATATAATATATACAATACATCCCTACAGAGGTACAGTGTAGTGAAGGATAATACTCTCCTTTGACCTCTCCAAGTACTGCACTATGTTCGTGGTAATAGAGCCAATAACACTGATCAATACAAAGGCAGCAAGTTATGTAATATTTAACACAAACAAATTATTAACGGTATCCAGTCATCGTTAACAATTACAGTCATGGTTAACATATCAAGGCGATTCGAAGTCACACTTATATGCAGCATCTATTATAAATAGGGGAATGCAGTTTACTAATGTTGTTAGAACTAAGTCTTGTTGACAAACCCATTTTGTTGGCAGTTTACTAATGTTGTTAGAACTAAGTCTTGTTGACAAACCCATTTTGTTGGCAGTTTACTAATATTGTTAGAACTTGTTGACCAACCCATTTTGTAATAGACTGCGGACTTGCATTTGATCGGTTACTTCCCTTAGTCGAACATTCGATTTATGTATGCGTCGCGCAATAGACTGCGGACTTACATTTGATCGGTTACTTCCCTTAGTCGAACATTCGATTTCTGTATGCGTCGCGCAATAGACTGCGGACTTGTATTTGATCGGTTACTTCCCTTAGTCGAACATTCGATTTCTGTATGCATCGCGCAATAGACTGCGGACTTGTATTTGATCGGTTACTTCCCTTAGTCGAACATTCGATTTCTGTATGCGTCGCGCAATAGACTGCGGACTTGTATTTGATCGGTTACTTCCCTTAGTCGAACATTCGCCATTAGATCTTAGACTTATCACGCAGACTTGATAAGAGAAAGACCACTGACATACTGATCCTGGATTTCAGTAAAGCCTTCGACACAGTAGCTCATCGAAGACTTCTCCACAAACTTACACACTATGGTATAACCGGCTATACAAACAACTGGATATTGTCATGGCTATGCCATCACCAGCAGAAAGTAGTCCTTGGTGGATCTTCATCCTCAGACTCTCCAGTCTTGTCTGGTGTACCACAAGGCACAGTGTTAGGGCCGCTAATGTTCCTTCTTTACGTGAACGATATTGGCGACAAGATATCTCCTCTTACTACTATCAAGCTCTTCGCTGATGACTGTCTGCTATATAGAAACACCAACAGTACTCAAGACGAGATACAACAGCAACTAGATCTAAACACGATGGTTGAATGGTCCAACACCTGGCTAATGCGCTTCAATGCAGCTAAATGTCACCTACTCAAGACCACCAGACAACGCAAACATCTTCAGACCCAATATAACATCGAAGGGAACAACCTCCAAGAAGTACAACATCATCCGTACCTTGGAGTGGAATTGACCTCAGATTTAACATGGAAAACTCACATCAGCAACATAACTGGCAAAGCCAACAAGATTGTAAACCTACTGAGAAGACATCTTTATGGATGTAGCCAAGAAGTGAAATCAAGGGCATTCACATCACTTGTTCGACCACATTTGGAGTACTCATCTTCAGTTTGGGATCCTTACTTTAAACAAGATATTCAAGCCTTAGAAAAAGTTCAGCGCAAGGGCGCCCGTTTTGTCACTGGTGTCTACTCCTACAGAGATAGTGTAACATCCATGCTTGATCAACTACAATGGCCGTCTCTACAACAACGCAGAACCAACAAACGACTAGTAACATTTTACAAAGCTACCAACAATCTGTCTCCAGTCACCATCCCAGAGTATGTCACAACCTCCACCGGCCGCACAAGAACACACGACTTATATATATGCTGTAAATATGTATGCTATGTCTACGCATGCGCACACGTTTGTATCTTTCGACAGTTTTGTATCTAATTCTGTTTAATATTAGTACATAGAGTATTGCTGCTTATATGGTATTATCATATAACTAATTATATGCACACAAAATGTACGGTTGGTAGACCTAATGGGGCCCGGGAGAGAGAAAAATAAGACAGTAAATGAGATTTATTAGATGATTCAACAGGTCGAGAGGGTCGGTTGCCTAATCGCATACAGACGGATCTGTATTCCAGTGGTAGCACACTGGACTGGTAATCCAGGGATAACAGGTTCGATCCCCCGTCTGACCCTAATAAAATTAACAGTTTTTCAGATGGGACGTTAAACCGAGGTCTCGTATCGGTGCTTTACACCGCGCACGTAAAAGAACCAGAGGAGACTCTGGAATGGGTCTCTGTCTGTATCATGCACTATCCTCCAAAATCTAAAATGACTAATCTCTTCTCACATGTCCAGCTATACGTCCTCACATGTCCAGCTATACGTCCTCACATGTCCAGCTATACGTCCTCACATGTCCAGCTATACGTCCTCACGTGTCCAGCTATACGTCCTCACATGTCCAGCTATACGTCCGCACATGTCCAGCTATACGTCCTCACATGTCCAGCTATACGTCCGCACATGTCCAGCTATACGTCCTCACGTGTCCAGCTATACGTCCTCACATGTCCAGCTATACGTCCTCACATGTCCAGCTATACGTCCGCACATGTCCAGCTATACGTCCTCACATGTCCAGCTATATGTCCGCACATGTCCAGCTATACGTCCTCACGTGTCCAGCTATACGTCCGCACATGTCCAGCTATACGTCCTCACATGTCCAGCTATACGTCCGCACATGTCCAGCTATACGTCCTCACATGTCCAGCTATACGTCCTCACGTGTCCAGCTATACGTCCTCACATGTCCAGCTATACGTCCTCACGTGTCCAGCTATACGTCCTCACATGTCCAGCTATACGTCCGCACATGTCCAGCTATACGTCCTCACATGTCCAGCTATACGTCCTCACGTGTCCAGCTATACGTCCGCACGTGTCCAGCTATACGTCCTCACGTGTCCAGCTATACGTCCTCACATGTCCAGCTATACGTCCTCACGTGTCCAGCTATACGTCCTCACATGTCCAGCTATACGTCCGCACATGTCCAGCTATACGTCCTCACATGTCCAGCTATACGTCCTCACATGTCCAGCTATACGTCCTCACGTGTCCAGCTATACGTCCTCACATGTCCAGCTATACGTCCGCACATGTCCAGCTATACGTCCTCACATGTCCAGCTATACGTCCTCACGTGTCCAGCTATACGTCCTCACATGTCCAGCTATACGTCCGCACATGTCCAGCTATACGTCCTCACATGTCCAGCTATACGTCCTCACGTGTCCAGCTATACGTCCTCACGTGTCCAGCTATACGTCCTCACGTGTCCAGCTATACGTCCTCACGTGTCCGCTATACGTCCTCACATGTCCAGCTATACTTCCGCACATGCCCAGCTATACGTCCTCACGTGTCCAGCTATACGTCCTCACATGTCCAGCTATACGTCCTCACATGTCCAGCTATACGTCCGCACATGTCCAGCTATACGTCCTCACATGTCCAGCTATACGTCCTCACGTGTCCAGCTATACGTCCGCACATGTCCAGCTATACGTCCTCACATGTCCAGCTATACGTCCTCACATGTCCAGCTATACGTCCTCACGTGTCCAGCTATACGTCCTCACATGTCCAGCTATACGTCCTCACATGTCCAGCTATACTTTATCATCCATTAATTAAGACTTCTCGGCAATGTAGCACTGAGAGACAAACTAATCATACAGTCTTCAATGCCAATGTTTCGCAAAACCGATTCAATCGAGATTCTTTAATTCACTTGTAGTATGCCCTACTTGTTTAATATGAATGGAAAGGTTTCAGCTTGATTCATTATCGTGATAAATGGAATAGGTGTCTAATGGTCATAACAGTCCATACATAAATTTATTGTTTTAAGGCAAAACAATATAAAGAAGAATAAGAAGAATAAGAAGAAGAAGAAGAAGAAGAAGAAGAATAAGAAGAAGAAGAAGAAGAAGAAGAAGAGAAGAAGAAGAAGAAGAAGAAGAAGAAGAAGAAGAAGAAGAAGAAGAAGAAGAAGAAGAAGAAGAAGAAGAAGAAGAAGAAGAAGAAGAAGAAGAAGAAGAAGAAGAAGAAGAAGAAGAAGAAGAAGAAGAAGAAGAAGAGCACTCGTTTATTAAGACGCAAACGTATACAGTTATATAATGGTGTTGCGGTTAGGTGTGTGTGTGTTTTACGTTAAGTTATCGTCGCTACCGGTTGTACATATCATGTCCTACCAACTTAATGTACATATCATGTCCTACTTACTTACTGTACATATCATGTCCTACTTACTTAATGTACATATCATGTCCTACTTACTTAATGTACATATCATGTCCTACTTATTTAATGTACATATCGTGTCATACTTACTTAATGTACATATCGTGTCATACTTACTTACTGTACATATCATGTCCTACTTACTTAATGTATATATCATGTCATACTTACTTAATGTACATATCATGTCCTACTTACTTAATGTACATATCATGTCCTACTTACTTAATGTACATATCATGTCCTACTTATTTAATGTACATATCGTGTCATACTTACTTAATGTACATATCGTGTCATACTTACTTACTGTACATATCATGTCCTACTTATTTAATGTACATATCGTGTCATACTTACTTACTGTACATATCATGTCCTACTTACTTACTGTACATATCATGTCCTACTTACTTACTGTACATATCATGTCCTACTTAAGATGCAATATAATATAATTCCATCTCTTTATATCAATATATCACATAAGCTTGCTTGTGTTCAGTGCAATACAGCCACCACATATTTTCTTGTATGCACACACGTGTAATACAGCCTGGAAGCATTCTGATTGGTTACTACATAACAGCTTGATTTTTGACACATTCGACATATTTTGTTTATGTTAGTCATGCTTTAGTTGTTGAACATCAACAGTTTATCTCCATAAAATACCAAATATAGGTCGACACTAGCGGCATATAGTGATTAAAAGTATACTAGTGTGTTGAGATTTGCGTGGAATTGCTTTGATTATCAGAGACTATTTATTGCCGCGGACGGATGCACTTTACTGATTTCCTTGAACTGTAATAAGGCTCAAGAGAATATTGGTAAACAATCAGTGTTTTCAAATTTATGGTTGTTACTGCGGTAATGTGATAGTAAACTGGATCTTACAATCGTGATGATTTCATACCATATTTTATCACCACCCATGTAAGATCCTATTTATCTTTTTTCGTTTGTTCAAAAGGGGAGACAACTACTCCTATATTGAGATCATATTAGGATTGTCCACACTTATTTATGTAAAGGATTTATGTGAATATGTATAATTAATATGTTACATTGAAAAATAAACGGAACCACGTTTGGGGCCTCAAAAAAAGGGATGCAATATATAATTATTATGTTACATTGAAAAATATACGGAGACGATTGGGGCCTCAAAAAAGGGATACAATATATAATTAATATGTTACATTGAAAATTAAACGGAACCACGTTTGGGGCCTCAAAAAAAGTGATACAATATATAATTAATATGTTACATTGAAAATTAAACGGAACCACGTTTGGGGCCTCAACAAAGGGATACAATATATAATTAATATGTTACATTGAAAATTAAACGGAACCACGTTTGGGGCCTCAAAAAAAGTGATACAATATATAATTATTATGCTACATTGAAAAATAAACGGAGACGATTGGGGCCTCAAAAAAGGGATCCAATATATAATTATTATGTTACATTGAAAAATAAACGGAACCACGTTTGGGGCCTCCAAAAAGGGATCCAATATATAATTATTATGTTACATTGAAAAATAAACGGAGACGATTGGGGCCTCAACAAAAGGGATTCAATATATAATTATTATGTTACATTGAAAAATAAACGGAGCACGTTTGGGCCCTCAAAAAGGGATCGTCGATTTCGATTTGGCGGGTTATTGAAGAGTATACTGGTTAAGTGAAGACGGAATAAAGCGATGAAAATAAAGCTGATTAGTTTCTAATCAATATAAATAGACACGGCGCATGTCTTGTGCGAAAACAGTAGCAGTAGCGCCTTCTCTAGAGTATGTCAAACACCCAATTATCCTTCAAATCACGTGAAGCATTTAAATGCGCACGCGGTAAAGACAGTGTTTCGTGCGACGAGTCTGAACTTAATACAAAAAAGGATGCTTGCATTATCTGATCACTGTCCATGCGAAGAAGGATAGTCGACTTATTGTACAAGTATCAATATTTTGGTCAATTCCGCGAAGAAGAGTTTACGCTGGAATTATTTGTTGCAGGAACACATAGCAGGAACTCGGACTACAGTGTTTGTCCACATACAAGGAGATAGGTTTTTATAATTAATTGTTTTACAAGGAAACGATTTATAATTAATTGTTTTACAAGGAAACGATAGTGGAAGTCGTGATAGCACAGTGGATGCGCGTTCGCTTCATGTGCGAAAGGTCCGGAGTTCGAACCCCGCTGGAGCCGTTACGATTGTGCCCTTAGGCAAGGCATTTAAATTCCACATTGCCTCTTCTCTCTCCTTCCTGGCGATGGATTTACATCAGGAATGAGGTCTCGAGAGTGATTCATATAAGTTGAAAGAACTTGCTTCGCAATCGAGCTAAAATAAATTTGTATAAAATAAACTAAGGAAACGATTGTAATGTTTGTGCGCAAAGGAACAATACGGAAAACTCGCGGTGGTGCAAATCGGCGGTCAACTAGGCGCGCGGGTAGAAGCTCAAACGAGAACACTGCCGTATCCCGCCGACCTGCAGCAAAGGATGACACAATATCAGCAGCGCCAACTGCACATAGACCCGCTTCTAATGGAGATACCAGTGCGACAAGGTCGGCATCGCCAATGTCTTTCACTTATGGAAAGGCAGCTGACGCGGCACCTAGTCACTATTCCGGCGCCAGCACATCGGCAAGGCGGACCCCGTCAACTTCTTTGACCACACCCATGAAATATGATGCCACCAAACTGTCTCCAGCGCGAAGTCACACTGCGACGCTAGTGGTAAGTCACAGCGTTTTGTTATGCATAGTCCCTTCCGCTAGATTGTGTTTGCTGTACTGTACAACACACATGGAATCAAATATCCAAACGTATGTTAAACATTTGTATAAGCATTACTCTGAAACTACGAAAGCTTTTGTTTTTGTAAGCTTGGAAAATCAACGAATGTAGATATCATAAAGTATGTAATTTTATTAATGACATATTTCATCTTTGGAATGAAATAGAAGGAAAATGTTCCTAGTTTTATAATTGTTTTGGTCCTATATAGAGACGAGAAAAGGTGGTATGATGGTCGCCAGATCGGACAGGTGGGTTTTCTCCGGGTACTCCCGGTTTCCTCCCACACGAATGACCACTACGCTTTCTTCCGCGCCAATGAGGGTGATTAATATAAGTTGCTAGAACTTGCTTCGCAATCGTTGTAATATAAATAAAGTTCCAATTGAGAGATTTTCTCAATTCCACTAACACTACTAGTGCCTAGTTTTAACTTATGTTGTTGTTTAAATTAGGAATCCTTTCCGTAACGCATACAAAACAAATTCATTTGACAATTGTTAAAATCCAAATTCAGTTTCTTTGAACAACGCTTTATTGATGGAATAGTTAGTCTCAAGCTTATTTATTAAAAAGCAAACTTTTGTATTATACCATGTGTGTACACTTGTTGTTTGTGTATATAATTATGTAATATGTGCAATTGTTTGAATAAAAAAAACCGAAATTCAAATAAAATTCAAAAAAATAAAATTAAAATAATAAAGTTTAAAATAGAAACACAGTTGAACAAGAAATTGAGGAGACTCTGGAATGGGTCTCTGTCTGTATCATGCACTATCCTCCAAAAATCTAAAATGACTAATCTCTTCAGGAGGCGTCGCTGATATGGGCAACCGGTAGCGACGATAAATAAACGTAAAACACAAACACGGGAAATTGCTTTCATGACTGGTGCACCATTCAGGAACACATTATGTATATTGTGGTATCTGTCAGACGACTTCCTAATAGCTTTCATTATCCTATTATTTGTCACGGCATGACAGTTTGCTTTTGACAAATTCCACATATAATTTGCAACTTTGCCTTCATGCTTTCTTTGTTGAAAATTAATAAAATGCTAAATATGCGCTAGTGGAATACGGTATAGTGATTAAAAGTATTGTGTCGATTAATTGAGTGACATGACAGCTTGCTTTTGACAAATTCCACATGTAGTATGCAACTATGCCGTCATATTCTTTCTTTGTTGAAAATCAATAAAATGTTAAATATGCACTAGCAATATATAGTGTAGTGATTAAAAGTATTGTGTCGATTATTAGTTTGATTATCAGGGACTATTTACTATGGCGTACGTATGTACCATACCAATTTCCTTGAGATGTAATAAGTCTCAAAAGTATACTGGTAAACATAATTGTTTTTTTTCTAATTTATGGTTGGGGGTTACTGCGGTAATGTTAGAAAATGGATGTTACACTCGTGGTATATTCATACCATATCTTATGCAATTCGTTTTGTAATTTTGCTATTAGGCTCGCCAAATTAGGCTCGCGTAATATTACAATACCAAAACTCATACTAAAGACAACCAACGAAATTGAAACATGCATGCAGAAACATCGACGAGAAACAAGGTAAAAACGACTAGATCACTGATATGCCCTTGTGGTCCCGACCGGAAGACCTTATTCTATCAACAAATACTTTTTATTTCATGGAGATCGGTCAAATAACACCAGAATGGCACATTGTTTCATCGTGAACATTACTTACTATATGACCATAGGCATGTGTCTGGTGCCTGTGGTTCGTATCGTACATACATTTCAAACAGAAATGGTAAAACTGAAACTGCATATCATACTGAATAAACATCATACTGAATAAACATCATACTGAATAAACATACCGTATTGAAACTGTATAAATGATATGCATATGCTATCCGTTATATATTATATATGCATATTATGTATATTTCTTTTATGCTTTCCAATGAATGATTGAGTTTTCTCAGTGAAAGAAAACTCCATCTTGCACCGCTTTGAAACAGTGAAATATGGCATTTTCTCTGCCGCCGGTTGCGTTTCGTATTCCTGCGCGGTTAGATGTACCGTTGTAGTTTAGCTATGTTCTGACTATCGTGAACAGTTCATTATTAAGTAATATATTCCATTGGATTTGTTTTGTCTGTAGTTTTTAATTTTGATACCCAACAGAAAATAACATGAAAATTATACCGAAAACGATTTCTTATTACGGATGTTAGCACTAACAGAAGTGGTTGTGCTATTGTGTGTTGTAGTGCAATGAGGCTCCCGACAGGGGCAGTAAAGTGAATATAATTTGAAAACAAATATTATATTAGTCAAACTCATTGGGGATCATTAAAGATAAAGAGGATTTGTGTTTATTAGTGTAAGATATAATTTGTGTTTATTAGTGTAAGATAGGATTTGTGTTTATTAGTGTAAGATAGAATTTTATTTGATCGAGTGATCACTGAAATACACATTTCCGCCACGAGTGGCGTTAAACTATGCTCTATTTCCCCTACTGCACGTGTATGCAACGTGCACCAATGTATGTTCTACCCATCCGTGCAACTCATTTTGAACTGTTATGTAGAAGTCGTGATAGCACCGTAGTAGCGCGTTCGCTTCATGTGCGAACGGTCCGGCGTTCGAGCCCTGCTGTAGCCGCTACGAGTGTGCCCTTCGACAAGGCATTTAAATTCAATTGCCTTCTCTCTCCCTCGTGGCGATGGATTCCATCAGGAATGAGGTATCGAACGTGATTAATATATTAAGGTGTACGAACTTGTTTCGCAATTGAGCTAAGATAAATTTGTATTGACTAAACCCTATGTACAAGTTAATCTTTTCATAATTGCATCATTAGACGTCACCTTTTCGGTTTACCGATTTATAGCAATTTCAAATCAATATGATCAATACGTTCACATAAACTACAATGCAAAATGACCTCAACATCGATTTCATTACAATGTTACAGCCTGTAGGGGTAGTAATAGCTTGGGAAATTGGGGGCAATGACCTCGCGTCATATTACTTGACGGCATAGTTACGTAAACAAGACGTCGTCATCACGTGTTATGTGGACGCGTTATTGCAATCTATGTTTAGGTTGGACGTACATTAATGATACCATATAATTTATCTGCATTTGAAGATATGACATTGTTTATACTTATCTTGTTCAACGTGGTCGAGTGGTTACGGTCACTGACTTGTATACCACTGTAATATATCCTCAGTGATGGCCACGGGTTCGAGCCCCGCTCAGACCGTGGCTCTTGTTGGCAGTTTCCTACAGAGGTTGGTGCACCGCTGTAGCCTGTCCAGGAAAGGTGTTGTTAGGTAATCTGCCCGTCGCTCATATGGGCAACCGATAGCAACGTTAAATAAACAGAAATAAATTTTGTTTAGCATATTTACTGAATATTGGCCTGTCCTTATTATCTGTCTCGTCTGACCCTAATAAATTAACAGTTTTTCGGAGGGCTTGTGTCGCTGCTTTACACCATGCACGTAAAAGAACCACAGTAGATTCTGTGGCATCCGTGGTCCAGTGGTAGAGCGTCGGATTTGGAATCGACACAGGCCACGTATGTAGTGTCATTGAGCAAGGCACCTCACACATTGCTTAGTACTGGTTAACCATTTAGGTCGGCTAAGTCTGCCCAGGAAAACATGTCTAGGTCCCCGAGAGGGGTTTGACATTAATGGAACATACATACATACGATTCTGGAATGGGCCCTTGTCTGTATTATTGCACTATCCACCAACAATATAAAATTATTTTCTTTTTAACACATTCTTTACTATTGGCTCATTAATACCTTCTGAAATTCTTTAGCATATGCCTAGAATATAGTACAGGTATTTTCAATCAATTGATAGGATGAAGAACTATATGTTTTCTTTCGTTCTAATCCCTTTCAGTCTACTGCTGTTAAGTTTTATGTAAAATGTTAATTGCATGATTACATGTACAATAATGACATAAATAATGTACCAATAATGTTGGTGCCACTCTAAACCCGAAAACAAGCAAACGTAAAGTGTAAATATGCTATAAGTTGGATGTGTGTGTGTTTTACGTTTATTTATCATCGCTACCGGTTGCCCATATGAGCGACGCCTCCTGAAAAGATTAGTCATTTTAGATTTTTGGAGGATAGTGCAATGACAGAGACCCATTCCAGAGTCTCATCTGGTCCTTTTACGTGCACGGTGTACAACACTGACACGAGACCTCGGTTTAACGTCCCATCTGAAAGACTGTTAAGTTTATTAGGGTCAGACGGGGGATCGAACCTGCGATCCCTGGATTACCAGTCCAGCGTGTTACCACTGGACTACAGATCCGTAAATGGAAGATTGATAGATTTGTATCACTCTCATTCATAAGATCGCTAGGGGCCTCTGTTGACTGACTTGTTACGGTCATTGACTTCAAATCACTAAGTATGTTCGAATCGCACTGGGAGGTTTCCAATTCTTTCAAGTGAGGAAGCTATCCAACATGCTTGTGGTAAGTCGGTGGTTCTACCCCGGTGTCTTCATCGAAAAATAATAGTTGAAGAGTCGCCATATGTCCAACGCTGTTTGTGCGACTTCAACCGAAATATATTATTTCGAAATACGCAAAGACTGGAATGTTGGTATACTGTGTTGCGTTGCTGTCTTTGTTAACACTTCCAAACTAAAGCTATATTTGCATATTCAAATTTCACCCGTAAGAGCTATTTTGTTCCAGACTTATGTTTCCCGAAGGATGGCTGCTTATAGGAATTGTTCATTGCAGATTCATATGCCTCGAAATCGTGACCTTGGCTATTGATTGAGTCTCCGTGCCTCGACATCGTGACATTGACTATTGATTGAGTTTCCGTGCCTCGACATCGTGACTTTGACTATCGATTGAGTCTCCGTGCCTCGACATCGTGACCTTGAAAATTTATTGAGTCTCCGTGCCTCGACACCGTAACCTTGACAATTGAGTGAGTCTCCGTGGCTCGACATCGTGACCTTGACAATTGATTGAGTCTCTGTGCCTCGACATCGTGACCTTGACTATTGATTGTGTCTCCGTGCCTCGACATCGTGACCATGACAATTGATTGAGTCTCCGTGCCTCGACATCGTGACCTTGACTGTTGATTGAGTCTCCGTGCCTCGACATCGTGACATTGACTATTGATTGAGTCTCTGTGCCTCGACATCGTGATTTTGACTATTGATTGAGTCTCCGTGCCTCGACATCGTGACCTTGACTATTGATTGTGTCTCCGTGGATCGACATCGTGACCTTGACAATTGATTGAGTCTCCGTGCCTCGACATCGTGACCTTGACTATTGATTGAGTCTCCGTGCCTCGACATCGTGACCTTGACAATTGATTGAGTCTCCGTGCCTCGACATCGTGACCTTGACAATTGATTGAGTCTCCGTGCCTCGACATCGTGACCTTGACTATTGATTGAGTCTCCGTGCCTCGACATCGTGACCTTGACAATTGAGTGAGTTTCCGTGCCTCGACATCGTGATCTTGACTATTGATTGAGTCTCCGTGCCTCGACATCGTGACCTTGACTATTGATTGAGTCTCCGTGCCTCGACATCGTGACCTTGACTATTGAGTGAGTCTCCGTGCCTCGACATCGTGACCTTGACAATTGATTGAGTCTCCGTGCCTCGACATCGTGACCTTGACTATTGATTGAGTCTCCGTGCCTCGACATCGTGACCTTGACTATTGATTGAGTCTCCGTGGCTCGACATCGTGACCTTGACTATTGAGTGAGTCTCCGTGCCTCGACATCGTGACCTTGACAATTGATTGAGTCTCCGTGCCTCGACATCGTGACCTTGACTATTGATTGAGTCTCCGTGCCTCGACATCGTGACCTTGACACTTGATTGAGTCTCCGTGGCTCGACATCGTGATCTTGACTATTGATTGAGTCTCCGTGCCTCGACATCGTGACCTTGACTATTGATTGAGTATCCGTGCTTCGACATCGTGACCTTGACTATTGATTGAGTCTCCGTGCCTCGACATCGTGACCTTGACTATTGATTGAGTATCCGTGCCTCGACATCGTCACCTTGACTATTGATTGAGTCTCCGTGCCTCAACATCGTGACCTTGACTTTTGATTGAGTCTCCGTGCCTCGACATCGTCACCTTGGCTATTGATTGAGTCCCCCTGGCTCGACAATCTTGACCTTTACTATTGATTGAGTCTCCGTGGCTCGACATCGTTATCTTGACTATTGATTGAGCCTCCGTGGCCCAAATGTGTAACGCATTGTCGTTAGAGCTCGCCTTTCACCTCAATCAACACCACTGCAGGTTCGCTCCCTATCAGCGGCAAGTGATAAATGGTGATGCGTGAGGCGAGAAAGTTGTCAGTCGCTTACGGAGGTTGGAGAGTTGAGTACTTGTTCTGACCCAGGAATACGGGTGGCATACTCTCCGCTACATCAGACTGGCCTCCCAATAATAATCAGATACTGATTGATGGGCAGTAATAGAAATTAATAAATGAAATGAAATAAGCAGTAATAGTGTATTGCATTATTAAACGAATGACATTACAGTGAACTACATGGAAAACAATATGAAGAACATAGTTATTGCATAGAGTAGCTAGTATTGCAGTAAACGGTTTAATGACAACATTATGTACAGCCCTCCCTATATTAACTACTTGTATGTGCCAAACCAGGGTTCACCTTGTAGATCCAATCTATTCTAGTATATGTGATTGTATCCGAATACCACTTTTTTATTATGTTGTCCTTAATATGCTATTGTTAGAAATAAATACCTAAGAAATTGGTTTGGTCGAATATATATACATTTGTGACATTACTGTCGTCTAGTAGCAACAACACATTATGGAAAATGTGTGTCTAATGCTTTTAAAATTTGAAAAGAAACACGTGTTGACTTAAATGCTTTTCAAGTATGCACTTAAATGTTGTATTTATAGATTAATATGTCCTAACTATATATATATATTCATTAGATATTTTGTCTTGGCCATATTTTGAAACATGTATTATATATGCAAAACATAACATTGAACTAGTGGCAGCTTGCACGATATTCCCGTGTTGAAAGCAGTTATGGTGAGAACGTTTCTGTTGTTCTATCTGTCTGTTTGGGGGCTACATCGCATCAATAGCTTAAACCAAACGGCCACTCCCCAGAAGTATATGGCTGAGGGGAAACACAGACAAATTTCGTCTACAGCCGATAAGTACCATTAACCAAATATGTATTAACCAAATATGTATTAAATGTCTACAGCCGATAAGTACCATTAACCAAATATGTATTAAATGTCTACAGCCGATACGTCCCATTAACCAAATATGTACTAACCAAATATGTATTAAATGTCTACAGCCAATAAGTCCCATTAACCAAATATGTATTACATGTCTACTTCTGTACCAGTTCTCAATAAATTCGTAAGTTTTCTATAACAGTATTAATACACTCTATATGTGTTCTATAACAGTATTCATGCACTCTATATGTGTTCTATAGCAGTATTCATACACTCTATATGAGTTCTATAACAGTATTCATACACTCTATACGTGTTCTATAACAGTATTCATGCACTCTATACGTGTTCTATGACAGTATACATACACTCTATACGTGTTCTATAACAATATTCATACACTATATATGTGTTCTATAACAGTATTCATACACTATATATGTGTTCTATAACAGTATCCATACACTCTATATGTGTTCTATAACAGTATCCATACACTCTATATGTGTTCTATAACAGTATTCATACACTATATATGTGTTCTATAA
This sequence comes from Archivesica marissinica, assembly GCA_014843695.1. Classification (NCBI taxonomy): domain Eukaryota; kingdom Metazoa; phylum Mollusca; class Bivalvia; order Venerida; family Vesicomyidae; genus Archivesica; species Archivesica marissinica. The sequence goes on along the minus strand of JABXNX010002668.1, from coordinate 15,839 downwards.
CAGTATACATTCACTATATATGTGTTCTATAACAGTATTCATACACTATATATGTGTTCTATAACAGTATACATACACTATATATGTGTTCTATAACAGTATTCATACACTATACATGTGTTCTATAACAGTATTCATACACTATATATGTGTTCTATGACAGTATTCATACACTATATATGTGTTCTATAACAGTATCCATACACTATATACGTGTTCTATAACAGTATTAATACACTATATGTGTTCTATGACAGTATTCATACACTCTATATGTGTTCTATAACAGTATTCATGCACTCTATATGTGTTCTATATCAGTATCCATACACTATATATGTGTTCTATAACAGTATTCATACACTCTATATGTGTTCTATGACAGTATTCATACACTCTATATGTGTTCTATGACAGTATTCATACACTCTATATGTGTTCTATGACAGTATTCATACACTATATATGTGTTCTATAACAGTATTCATACACTCTATATGTGTTCTATAACAGTATTCATACACTCTATATGTGTTCTATAACAGTAGTCATACACTCTATATGTGTTCTATAACAGTATCCATACACTCTATATGTGTTCTATAGCAGTATTCATGCACTCTATATGTGTTCTATATCAGTATCCATACACTATATATGTGTTCTATAACAGTATTCATACACTCTATATGTGTTCTATGACAGTATTCATACACTCTATATGTGTTCTATGACAGTATTCATACACTCTATATGTGTTCTATGACAGTATTCATACACTATATATGTGTTCTATAACAGTATTCATACACTCTATATGTGTTCTATAACAGTATTCATACACTCTATATGTGTTCTATAACAGTAGTCATACACTCTATATGTGTTCTATAACAGTATCCATACACTCTATATGTGTTCTATAGCAGTATTCATGCACTCTATACGTGTTCTATGACAGTATTCATACACTCTATACGTGTTCTATAACAGTATTCATTCACTTTATATGTGTTCTATAACAGTATTCATACACTCTATATGTGTTCTATAACAATATTCATACACTCTATATGTGTTCTATAACAGTATACATATACTCTATACGTGTTCTATAACAGTATACATACACTATATATGTGTTCTATAACAGTATACAAACACTATATATGTGTTCTATAACAGTATTCATACACTCTATACGTGTTCTATAACAGTATTCATACACTCTATATGTGTTCTATAACAGTATTAATACACTCTATATGTGTTCTATAACAGTATTCATACACTCTATATGTGTTCTATAACAGTATTCATACACTCTATACGTGTTCTATAGCAGTATTCATGCACTCTATATGTGTTCTATGACAGTATTCATACACTCTATATGGGTTCTATAACAGTATTCATACACTCTATATGTGTTCTATAACAGTATTCATACACTATATATGTGTTCTATAACAGTATCCATACACTATATACGTGTTCTATAACAGTATTAATACACTATATGTGTTCTATGACAGTATTCATACACTCTATATGTGTTCTATAACAGTATCCATACACTATATATGTGTTCTATAACAGTATTCATACACTCTATATGTGTTCTATGACAGTATTCATACACTCTATATGTGTTCTATAACAGTGCACAGGCCAACACGATTTCTTAGGTTCTTGTAGTTTGAGCCATTTTGTAATTGTGCTGTACAATAGAGACGCAGGTAATATAAATTACTGTTTGATAAATATTCCCGAGACGAAAATACAAAGCCATAACTCATTCAATGTCTGAGAAAAATAAGAAACATATGTTTAACTGATCTCTATTGAAAGATTGAGTATTACTCTCTGTGCGCTAACTAGATACGTTGTGTTTTATACAGAGGAAAGTTAACGCGTAATCAGAGTCGCTTTCAACCCAATGTTTGCCTTTTCCCATTCCCTGAATGACACCATCTCATTCCCTGATAAATAGACACTATTATTTATATGTCTCTTTCTTAATGCAATGATATACGTCGGAAATGAAACCATACGTTGATTAAGATTGTTGTTGCGCATGCGCAGTTAGTTCAGTTATCACAAACTGTTTCCGTAGTTAATGTGCACGCCCATCTACATGCATATCAGACGTGAACCTCGTGGCCTTTATACAGGAAACCAATCAACATATGCGAATAAAGCTCAACAAAACAAACGGATATGTAGTCCAGTGGGTAACACGCTGGACTGGTAATCCAGGGATCGCAGGTTCGATCCCCTGTCTGACCCTAATAAAATTAACAGTCTTTCAGATGGGACGTTAAACCGACGTCTCGTGTCGGTGCTTTACACCGTGCACGTAAAAGAACCAGAGGATACTCTGGATTGGGTCTCTGTCTGTACCATTACACTATCCGCCAACATATAAAACGGGCAATCTCTTTAGGAGGCGTCGCTCATATGGGGCATCCAGTAGCGACGATAAATAAACGTAAACACACACACGAATGCGGTGACATTTTTTGGAAAATCGTATTGCACATAAAGAAGCTAAGACTGGTTTGTTAGTTCAAATAGAAATGTAAGGAGGCTACCATCTTGAATTAACCAAGTCATATGACTCTTCAAATATTCAAATTATGCTCATTTTATCACAACACACATATTTAATTTAACATTTCTATTAAACGCTGCTCGTATATAGTTACAGAGAGAATATTAGGTTACTGTCTTATAAATTTTAATTTATTAGGCGAGTCGGAGAAAAAATACAAGGCGAGGCTCTGTTGCGCATTGATATTTCTATTTATATCCACGGTTAGCCCTATGACGTCACGAAAGCTTTATTATGCGCTGACTAATAACGCAACATTTATTAGGCAGGCCGTTTTTGTACGTTATTTCGCATGAAGGTAGAATAAATATTATTAACACTTTACTTATTGTTGTGTCAATTGCGTTTGGTATGCTTATGTTGGTTAACAGGATGTCACATTGTTATGTACCTATGACGTCATAACTACCCACACATATGGCCGCCATTTGAACAATATGTTAAAGTGGAAGTCGTGATAGCGCAGTGATAAACGCGTTCGCTTCTGGTGCGAAAGGCCCGGAGTTCGAGCCCAGCTGGAACCGTTACGATTGTGGCCTTAGGCAAGGCATTTAAATTCCACATTGCCTCTTCTCTCTCCCTTGTGGCGTTAAATTCCATTAGGAATGAGGTCCCGAAAGTGATTAATATAAGTTGTAAAAACTTGTTTCGCAATCGAGCTAAAATAAAAATTCAAATTCCTATAACCGTTTTTACGTGCAATTTTGACTATCATCACTGATGGTCACGGGTTCGAGCCCCGCTCAGGCCGTGTCTCATTTATATGAAAAAGTTGGCAGTTTCTTACGGAGGTTGGTGCACCCAAGTACTGGTTAACCGCTGGAGCCTGCCCAGGAAAGGTGTTGTTAAGTAAACTGCCCGCCGGCGATATAGCCCAAAATGGTGCTGATGCAGGCGTAAAACCCGAAATATAACATAACATATAACAATAACGTGCAATTTTGATAATTTTTTTAATATTCTGCTTCCATATCCAATCAAATAGTGTTTTTAAATGTGAAGACAATGTGTATGTAGTACTTATTCCAGCAAAAGACTGCACTCCAGCCCTGCTGGGAGCATTAATCCTTTATAAAGAGTTTAAGGAGTTCGACCCCCGCTGGAGCCGTTACGATTGCGCCCTTATGCCATGCATTTAATTTCCACGTTGCCTCTTCTCTCTCCCTCGTGGCGATGGATTCCATCAGGCATGAGGTCTCGAGAGTGATTAATATAAGTTGTAAGAACTTGTTTCACAATCGAGCTAAAATATATGTGTATACACTATAAAGAGTTTATATATGATAGGCGATATGGGTTTATGAAACTTATTATCTTGGAGTTGAGTGTATGAACAGCATATGTCAGAAGACGAACACTCTTATCCGACAGGTATCATAATTACGAAGCCTAAGACTGTCATTGACAATGATTGCTTCACCAACGTGCTTATCAAACGTAACTTAACACTGTAGCCGTTAGGATCGTGTCCATTGCGATGGATTCCGTCAGGAATGAGATCTCTTTAATATGAGAGTGATTAATATAAGTTGTAGAAACCTGTTTCGCAATCGAATTAAAATAAAGTTGTATAAACTTAGCGTATCATGGCGACTAAACACCACCCGATAGTAACATTAATGCTGATATTTGGCTTAGGATAGTGATGGGTAAAAGATAATTTTGGTACTATAATATTATATAATTTATAAATATACGAGTTTCATAAAATATGGTATTTGATTTTGGCGCCAAGTGTCAGCGCAAATTGTCATGACATCACTAAATTGTCATGACGTCACTACGCAAAGCAGCGTTATATTTAAGAATTAAACAGTCCTATAATTACGCCGCGACTTCTTTTAAATCGTTGTTTGTCTTCACATTAATGCTATGCAGCAATTAAAATAGAAATATGCATAAAGTAACTTTTAAAGTTTTATTACAGATTATAAGGATTATTTTTCAACCAACCAGAATCACAGAACTTAGTGTTAGTACACGTGTGTACATATATGAAATGAGATGACTGTTATGTGATACATAATTGTTATGTCTCATAAAATGAGTTATGTCCCACACTACCAGGGCCCACATACTGTCTCGCATGTTGCAGCTGTTCGCTACATAGAGCCGCAAACTAGAATTTGTTTGCCTTAAATTCCTCCGTTTCGAGTAACAATGATTATTATGCCCAATGTAAGTTAGCTTTTTGGAACTTAACTGTAATCAACATTTCTATTACATGAATTTTAAAGATCGGCCTAAAATAGGTACTTTTTTCGACGCCATGTTGAAATCACAAGCGAGTGAAAGCGTATTTTATTTTGAACATTTGTTATGCAATCTCATTTTAGACAATTGCATTAAATGCAAAAATGATCACTTTACTTAGTAATGTTATTTCACCTGCTGTAAAACGGACTGACAAGAAGCCATTCACCGAAAAGCCTTAGACGCCCGATTACCGGTACGTCAATGGTATATACATACACATATAATTATGCACGTTTCAGTTAGTAATTAGGCACCATATGTCATGAAAGGTCATACGGAATAAGATAAAATGACGTCACCATGGTTTATTGCAGATTTAAACGTTAAAGCATTATTTGCGTATACAGAAGAAATTCCCAGTCGTGTTATAATATAATTTTTGAAAATCTCTAAAAAGGAGGAAATGAAATTTCAGTTCAGGCAGGTTCAATTTAAATATGAACATTCTATAATGTCTATACACCTTTGGAAGTGATCTATTACATACATATGAACATTCTATAATGTATATAAACCTTTGGAAGTGATCTATTACATACATATGAACATTCTATAAACCTTTGGAAGTGATCTATTACATACATATGAACATTCTATAGTGCATATAAACCTTTGGAAGTGATCTATTACATACATATGAACATTCTATAGTGCATATAAACCTTTGGAAGTGATCTATTACATACATATGAACATTCTATAGTGCATATAAACCTTTGGAAGTGATCTATTACATACATATGAACATTCTATAGTGCATATAAACCTTTGGAAGTGATCTATTACATACATATGAACATTCTATAGTGCATATAAACCTTTGGAAGTGATCTATTACATACATATGAACATTCTATAGTGCATATAAACCTTTGGAAGTGATCTATTACATACATATGAACATTCTATAGTGCATATAAACCTTTGGAAGTGATCTATTACATACATATGAACATTCTATAATGTTATAACCTTTGGAAGTGATTATTACATACATATGAACATTCTATAATGTATATAAACTTTGGAAGGATATTACATACATATGAACATTCTATAGTGATATAAACCTTTGGAAGTGATCTATTATTGTTTTTGTTTTTGGGTGTTCATACATATGAACATTCTATATGTATATAAACCTTTGGAAGTGATCTATTACATACATATGAACATCTATAATGTATATAAACCTTTGGAAGTGATCTATCACATAATTGAAATTCTATAATGTATATAAACCTTTGGAAGTGATCTATTACATACATATGAACATTCTATAATGATATAAACCTTTGGAAGTGATCTATTACATACATATGAACATTCTATAATGTATATAAACCTTTGGAAGTGATCTATTACATACATATGAACATTCTATAATGTATATAAACCTTTGGAAGTGATCTATCACATAAATATGACATTCTGTAATGTATATAAACCTTTGGAAGTGATCTATTACATACATATGAACATTCTATAATGTATATAAACCATTGGAAGTGATCTATTACATACATATGAACATTCTATAAACCTTTGGAAGTGATCTATTACATACATATGAACATTCTATAAACCTTTGGAAGTGATCTATTACATAAATGTGAACATTCTATAATGCATATAAACCTTTGGAAGTGATCTATTGCATAAATATGTCTTATTATCATAAACAAATATCATGGATAATTTAATTTGCAAGTTGACGAAATGTGTCGAGAAGAATGCTTATTTCAGAAAGTGTTGCATTGGTGAAATCATTGACTGTATATTGTCAATAATGGTCTAGTTCCCAAGTTTTACTGTATATGATCACGTGTTGCATTGGTGAAATCTTTGACTGTATATTGTCAATAATGGTCTAGTTTCCAAGTTTTACTGTATATGATCAAGTGTTGCATTGGTGAAATCTTTGACTGTATATTGTCAATAATGGTCTAGTTTCTCCAAGTTTTACTGTATATGACCACGTGTTGCATTGGTGAAATTTTTGACTGTATATTGTCAATAATGGTCTAAGTGTCCAAGTTTTACTGTATATGATCAAGTGTTGCATTGGTGAAATCTTTGACTGTATATTGTCAATAATGGTCTAGTTTCCAAGTTTTACTGTATATGATCAAGTGTTGCATTGGTGAAATCTTTGACTGTATATTGTCAATAATGGTCTAGTTTCCAAGTTTTACTGTATATGATCAAGTGTTGCATTTGTGGCATCTTTGACTGTATATTGTCAATAATGGTCTAAGTTTCCAAGTTTTACTGTATATGATCAAGTGTTGTATTGGTGGCATCTGTGACTGTATATTGTCAATAATGGTCTAGTTTCCAAGTTTTACTGTATATGATCAAGTGTTTTATTCCTCTATTCCTCACTGATTTTGATATGGTCACAACTGGACTTTGTTCAGACGTTATTGAATTTTGAATCAAATTGTGCTTCTTCTATAACAGTTGCCTTTTTTCTACAAATACATTCGTCATTAAACACTGTCGTAGAAATTTGACTATTTCACATATTCTGTAAACCAAATTTGCTTGTCTACCACGGAATGACACTCGCTGTATTCTGCATGTAATGCATTTCCTTGCTCATTTCCCATAATCTGTTGCTGTGGAGAATTTTGTACGATCTTGACAAAGACAGAACGACTGTGTCTGACGCTGCGCTCCTTCTTCCTCCTGAAAACTCTGATATGTCCAGATACATTTGAGTTATATTAAATTAAGATTGAGATTGAATCATTGATGCAACTCGTCTGCAACATGTGCTATTCTTCAAGTGTATCCACGCCTGTGTACGCTTCGAGATTAACACATGTTTCTACTTTGAGAGAATCTGCACTAGTGGTAATCATACTAGAGGACATGGAAAACGCACACTTCGGATAAGTATGTTTTTACATGAAAAAACAATAACTATATCAATGCATAGGTTTAAACATTTTGGAATATTTTTAGTTGTTCAGTTTGTGTTTTGCACAATTTCGTTTTCATGTAATAATAATCATATAAAGTAGGTGTGCGTTTTCTATGTTCTCTAGTATATAAAGTAGGTGTGCGTTTTCTATGTTCTCTAGTATATACTGTAGATGTGCGTTTTCTATGTTCTCTAGTATATATGTACATATTGCACAGATGTCTGTGTGTACGTTTATTTATCGTCGCTACCGGTTGCCCATATGAGCGACGCCTCCTGAAGAGATTAGTCATTTTAGATTTTGGAGGATAGTGCAATGATACAGACAGTGACCCATTCCAGAGTCTCCTCTGGTTCTTTTACGTGCACGTTGTGCAGCACCGACACGAAACCTCGGTTTAACGTCCTATCTGAAAGACTGTTAATTTTATTAGGGTCAGACGGGGGATCGAACCTGCGATCCCTGGATTACCAGTCCAGCGTGTACAGATCCGTCTGTAATTGCACAAATGGCATCATTCAAGCCTGTTTTAAGCAGTCAGCCAAGGGAATCACAGAAAGTGGCTGCTTAGCACACATGGCTGCTTTATTGAGTGCAAATTTATAATAAAGTAACATATTGGGACTCTGGAAACTGGCTACCTGGCTGACTGGTTGACTGGTTAATAGAGGTGACCACTAACACAGGGTTGACTGCGCTTTCATATAATGAGTGTGGTTGGAACATATATAAATACATGTATACCAGCCCGAACGCACGTTAAATCGATATAACATCGCAAAAAAAAAAATAACATTGCTACTATAAATGCTTCTCAAATAATTCGAACACTAACTTTCCATACATAAACAATTTTCTCTCAAAAGTGAAAGTATGATTTCCTATAACGGTCAGCTAAGCTCCTGAATTAACGTGTGCTAACTACTGGAATATATACCTTGCGTGTGCTACTGTCGCTTAGAGATATTTTAAATCGTATTCGTTTAACAATAAATATGCACAGGCACAACAGATGAGATATAACGGTAAATCTGTACCATAAATCGTGTTATTCAGAATGCACACATTGCATTACGCACGTATGTTGACAAACATTAGTTTGTTATGTCGACGTTTGTTTATACGACGTTTGTTTATTAGTTGAAATACTCAGCTTTTGAGGCAAATGTTTGTAAAACAATTATACCATAATTATAATAGGAAAATACATTCTGTAGAAATTTGAGTTTTCAAATATTTGGAAAACAATTATACCATAATTATAATAGGACATTACATTGTATAGAAATGTGCGTAGTAGTCGATGTATTGGCTTGCACTGTGTCATGTAGCGCAACTGGGGCGCATGATAATATGTTCCCTCAAACGTATATAAACCTTGTCAGTGATTTTATTTATTTCAGTCTTGCGGGATTATTTTGCCGCTTGTCGCGAGTAGCAATTCATCAGGTTATACCATTAGCTTGTGTGAGCAGAATTGAAGAGAAATAAATCGCATTAAATCCATTACTTGCGCTTATTCCACGTTAGGCGCCATCCGATCCCTATGAAATGGATCTCTAATTGCTTATTTTCTCTTTCCTCAAATTGCGTTGCAGTAGGAAGGCAGTATATACAGATAATTAAAGAATCTGTCGTCTTAGGATTGTTCCCCCCCGCCTATATCAAAGGAATAAAAACAGCCCGCGTTGCGTGTATTATGACATATATAATACAATACATGTGGGCTGTATAAAGTATATTAGAAGGCCTTCGGCAAGTTCTGGGCCTTTTCGGCATTGTTGGTTTTTTCGGCATTGTTGGCCTTTTCGGCATTGTTGGCCTTTTCGGCATTGTTGGCCTTTTCGGCATTGTTGGCCTTTTCAGCCTTGTTGGCCTTTTCGGCATTGTTCGCCTTTTCGGCCTTGTTGGCCTTTTCGGCATTGTTGGCCTTTTCGGCCTTTTTGGCATTGTTGGCCTTTTCGGCATTGTTGGCCTTTTCGGCCTCTTTATCGGCATTGTTGGCCTTTTTCTGCCTTTTCGGCCTTGTTGGCCTTTTCGGCCTTGTTGGCCTTTTCGGCCTCCTCAATTTAAACATCACACATATAGAGAAGAATTATATAAGATTCTGTCTTTCATTCTAATCCTTTTTTCTGTATTTTGTGCATATGTGTAATGTATGCATTGTTCAATATGTATTATATTGGGAAATAAAATATGTTTAAACTAAACAGCGCACGTGTAGTTGCAGCTGTTTATTCATTGTGACATGTTGCAATGCTACGTACCAAATACAGAAATTGGTTTGGAAGACTTCATAGGAAATTTACCAAGTTACACAACACTTCTTGTAAATTGTATAGTGAATTAATATAAGCTGTGCCATACAGTTTGAATAATTATTAACATTGAACATGTTAATGTTGACCTCTTTAAGAAAGAAAGATACATACATGCATGCCCCCAATGTTTATTGATGTCTGACTCAGTTAGCAGCAGACGAGAGTTAGTTTATACACATTTATTTTAGCTCGATTGCGAAACAAGTTCTTTCAACTTATATTAATCACTCTCGAGACCTCATTCCTGATGGAATCCACCGCCATGAAGGAGAGAGAAGAGGCAATGTGGAATTTAAATGCCTTGCCTAAGGGCACAATCGTAACGGCTCAAGCGGGGTTCGAATTCCGGACCTTTCGCACCTGAAGCGAACGCGCATCCACTGCACTATCACGACTTACACTGACGAGAGTTGACACCGGGTAATTAAATAACTGTTTTCGTAACAACCGCCTTTAAAGGGAAATTGGGGAACATTATGAAACGCATTATGAAACTACAGACGGATCTGTAGTCCAGTGGTACCACACTGGACTGATAATCCAGGGATCGCAGGTTCGATCCCCAGTCTGACCCTAACAAAATTAGCTTTCAGTTGGGGCGTTAAACCGAGGTCTCGTGTCGGTACTTTACACCGTGCACGTAAAAGAACCAGAGGAGACTCTGGAATGGGTCTCTGTCTGTATCATTGCCCTATCCTCCAAACCTCTATAATGACTAATCTCTTCAGGAGGCGTCGCTCATATGGGCAACAGGTAGCGAAGATAAATAAACGTAAAACACACACATGCAATGAATATCATTTGACACTGCATTGAAAACATGTTGCTATTTGAAACAATACCAAAACAGGACCATATATAGAAAAGTTACATGTGTGTGATTTACGTTTATTTAGCGTCGCGTGACAGAGAGTAACCACTTATAATGCATGTCACTGCAAGTCGGGCTTACTCATCTAATCGTACATAAAACCAACGTAACGAAATAAAGACTTCAAATTACTCCCAAATGCTCTCTGTCTCTAATCAAATGCTCAATGTACTGTAAGTATTCGAGCGTGCAGTTAACAGCTCAGTGTCAAGATCACCACAGTTCATGAACTATTCCATTACCATTTAAGACTAAAAAACAGAAACATGACGTTTGGGTAGGTTAACTGTGCCATTATTTTTTAAACTTTATTTATTTTACAACGATTGCGAAGCAAGTTATAACACCTTATATCAATCACTCTCGTTGGCGCGGATGAAAGCGTATATGTGGTCATTCGTGTGGGAGTAAACCGGAGTACCCGGAGAAAACCCACCTGCCCAATCTGGCGACCATCGTACCATCTCACATACTTCCCGGTCCGAAGATCGAACCCGGGTCGCATTGGTGAGAAGCGAGCGCGCTAACCACTGCGCTAATCGGACATCCCAGAGTTATCAAGGGTACCTTTAGCATTATTAACACAAACAACTCACACTGTAACTGCCAAGTCACACACCTTTATGACACATTTTCACAACAAAACACGTACAATTGGCATAAATATAAGCACTCATGGTTGATTATTTCATACGTATTCAACATGAAAGTGATTCAAACCTGTTCCGAATCCAATAGCGAGTTAGTGTCGTCTGCCTGCATAAAGTAATTTGCTACTACATGGCTGATGTATAAATGGAAATGTGTAGTCTGTCAAGCAAATGTCTTGTGCATTATTTATCGGGTTATAATTATCATTGTCTGGAAAGGTTTTGTTTGTCTATGACCAGTTCTTTACCGTCAAGTTCCTGATCAACATGAGTGACACTGGTTCTAAGCAGTATGTCATGTCAACATGAATAAGTGTTACCAAATTACATCAGTAAAATACAGACTGATCTGTAGTCGAGTGGTAACACGTTGGACTGGTAATCCAGGGATCGGATGGTCGATCCCCCGTCTGACCCTAATAAAATTAACAAGTCTTTCAGATGGGATTTTAAACCAAGGTCTCGTGTCGGTGCTGTACACCGTGCACGTAAAAGAACGAGAGGAGATTCTGGAATGGGTCTCTGTCTGTATCATTACACTACCCTCCAAAAATCGAAAATGACTAATTTCTTCAGGAGGCGTCGCTCATATGGGCAACCGGTAGCGACGATAAATAAAACGTAAACCACACTATATATTGTCATACCTGGACCATAGAGACCGTACACCGACAACCGGTAACGACGATAAATAAACGTAAGCATACGTATCAGTAAAGAAATGCAATCAAATACAATTTTAGATGTACTCGAAATATAATTAAGTCATTGTTGACTATCCTAGTCTGTGTTAGATATATGGTATTGGCACCGGAAGTCATTCGGCTCTGTCTGCAGTCATTCGTATTCTATTCCCGTGGTTGTAATTATTATCACCGATCGTTTCCGAGATTTCCGAGTGGCATGTCAATGGTGGTGTGGGGGATTCGTAAACAGGTGTGCGGGTTGTATATACGTAAATAGGCGAACGTGCATCCGATATCGAATGTATTCCTGATAATTAATATAGTTTTTTTAAGCTTTATTTATTTTACAATGATTGCGAAGCAAGTTTAACAACTTATATTAATCACCCTCGTTGGCGCGGATGAAAGCGTCTATGTGGTAATTCGTGTGGGAGAAAACCGGAGTACCCGGAGAAAACTCACCTGTCCGATCTGGCGACCATCGTGCCATCTTACATACTTCCCGGTCCGAGGATCGAACCCGGGTTGCATTGGTGAGAAGCGAGCGCGCTAACCACTGCGCTAATCCTGTGCCATTAGAATTAGGTTCCGGCTTGTTTTCAGAGCTGTCAGTTTTTTCAATTTGAGGCCCCGTTTATTTCCAAAGCATACACACATACATTACATTATGCACAAGAATAGTTCACACAAATAAAACATAATAATGTTTAGGAAAATATTCATATACATGTACTCACAATATGGTAGTATATGTTAAAATGGTATCTTATATACGTTTGAGAAATATAATGAAAAGGTCCCATATTACAGACAAGGTAAACACATTAATGATTTGTCACGTGCTTCAAATTATTTGAACTATTTATAGCTTTTTGTTTACCCAGCATGCAAATAGTTTAGAACCTTCGTACGAACACTACTCATTTGCAAAGTCGTCCACACAACTAATCCGATAGCGAAATATACAGCATCTACTGCCTCTTAGTGGTTGCACTCCCTCCCCCATACATCATTATCGCCGGATTCCGCGCCCAGCTGTAAGGTTGTAAAACAACAAATAAATTGCCTATTATATACATTTATATTTCCACTATTTCATTTCTTCTGATACCACATCCACTGTGAAGAGGTATTCAAATGAAACTCTAAAAAAGCAAAACTCTTCCAAGTATAATGCCTCCACAGCCAGTGCTCACCTGTGAATAACGTCACTGTGTTTACACACTGTATTCCTCCTCCAAATAATACAGTATACTAACCTTCAGTTTGCAATGGCCATGCATTTTTATACATCCTTTTCTACACATCAACTAGCCTGAAGGTTTCTCAAGTCACATAATTTCTCAAAAAACACAAAAACTGTACAATGCCTGCCAAAAAGAAAAATGAACTGTATTAGTTATTGGGACTACATTTGCGCTTCTGCCTATTTACGTATACACAAACTTTAATCGTAAATGTTTGGCATGCAGAATCCTACGATACTGATGTAAGGGAGATAACCACGCAGGAAACACACGCGTATAATAATGTTTCTATAGACAGTTATCTTTTCCCACTTTCGTCATTTTAAGCAAAGATTGAATAGGGGGTGGCTCTACGACCCGTACTAGTTGTTGACAGAGAAAACAAATGAGGTTACCCACATTGGGGCATGAAACTATAAAGAAAAGAAAGAAAAAAGAGTAATATAATTAGATCTGCAGAAAGTTTAAAGACATATTGAATAAAATTAGATCTGGTGTAATGCAGAAAGTGTAAAGAAATATTTAATAGAATTAGATCAGGTGCAATGCAGAAAGTGTAAAGAAATATTGAATAGAATTAGATTTGGTGTAATGCAGACAGTGTAAAAGAAATATTGAATAGAATTAGATCTGGTGTAATGTAGAATGTTTAAAGAAATATTGCATAGAATTAGATCTGGTGTAATGCAGAAAGTTTAAAGAAATATTGCATAGAATTAGATCTGGTGTAATGCAGAAAGTTTAAAGAAATATTGCATAGAATTAGATCTGGTGTAATGCAGAATGTTTAAAGAAATATTGCATAGAATTAGATCTGGTGTAATGTAGAATGTTTAAAGAAATATTGCATAGAATTAGATCTGGTGTAATGCAGAATGTTTAAAGAAATATTGCATAGAATTAGATCTGGTGTAATGTAGAATGTTTAAAGAAATATTGCATAGAATTAGATCTGGTGTAATGCAGAAAGTTTAAAGAAATATTGCATAGAATTAGATCTGGTGTAATGTAGAAAGTTTAAAGAAATATTGCATAGAATTAGATCTGGTGTAATGTAGAATGTTTAAAGAAATATTGAATAGAATTAGATCTGATGTAATGCAGAATGTTTAAAGAAATATTGCATAGAATTAGATCTGGTGTAATGTAGAATGTTTAAAGAAATATTGCATAGAATTAGATCTGGTGTAATGTAGAATGTTTAAAGAAATATTGCATAGAATTAGATCTGATGTAATGCAGAATGTTTAAAGAAATATTGCATAGAATTAGATCTGGTGTAATGTAGAATGTTTAAAGAAATATTGCATAGAATTAGATCTGGTGTAATGCAGAAAGTTTAAAGAAATATTGCATATAATTAGATCTGGTGTAATGTAGAATGTTTAAAGAAATATTGCATAGAATTAGATCTGGTGTAATGCAGAAAGTTTAAAGAAATATTGCATAGAATTAGATCTGGTGTAATGTAGAATGTTTAAAGAAATATTGCATAGAATTAGATCTGGTGTAATGTAGAAAGTTTAAAGAAATATTGCATAGAATTAGATCTGGTGTAATGTAGAAAGTTTAAAGAAATATTGAATAGAATTAGATCTGGTGTATGTAGATGTTTAAAGAATATTGAATAGAATAGATCTGATGTAATGCAGAATGTTTAAAGAAATATTGCATAGAATTAGATCTGGTGTAATGTAGAATGTTTAAAGAAATATTGCATAGAATTAGATCTGGTGTAATGTAGAATGTTTAAAGAAATATTGCATAGAATTAGATCTGATGTAATGCAGAATGTTTAAAGAAATATTGCATAGAATTAGATCTGGTGTAATGTAGAATGTTTAAAGAAATATTGCATAGAATTAGATCTGGTGTAATGCAGAAAGTTTAAAGAAATATTGCATATAATTAGATCTGGTGTAATGTAGAATGTTTAAAGAAATATTGCATAGAATTAGATCTGGTGTAATGCAGAAAGTTTAAAGAAATATTGCATAGAATTAGATCTGGTGTAATGTAGAATGTTTAAAGAAATATTGCATAGAATTAGATCTGGTGTAATGTAGAAAGTTTAAAGAAATATTGCATAGAATTAGATCTGGTGTGAAGAATAGAGCTTATGCATAATTATATTGAATATAACTAGGTATGGTGTGATGGAGATAGCTTATACATAATATTGAATAGAACTAGATCTGAGTTTTAGTTTTAATCTTTATTAAAGTCTCATCTATGTACATACATGTAATGCAAGCACAAATGTA